>JAGPOW010003316.1:136076444-136100475 GCA_030014935.1 Caiman crocodilus
CATCGTAAGGTCTGTTTTCCTGACCTCTGATCATGCACATGGCTCTTCTCTGGACTCTCTCAAGCTTCTCCACATCCTTTTTGAATTGTGGAGCCCAAAACCGGATGCAGTACTCCAGCTGTGGCCTCACCAAGGCCGAGTATAAGGGGAGAATGACATCCCGGGATTTGCTTGAGAAGCATCTATGGATGCAAGCCAGTATTTTGGTCACTCAACTAGATGCAGCACCTTATTGCAGGCTCATGTTCATCTTGTGGTCAATGATGACCCCCAAGTTTCTTTCTCCCATAGTACTAGCCAGCATAGCACTGCTGAGCCTAAAAGGATGCTGCAGGTTTTTCCTCCCAAGGTGGAGAACCTTGCATTTTTCAGTGTTAAACACCACCAGGTTCTCGCCCGCCCATTTGCTGAGCCTGTCCAGGTCAGCCTGGATCACCCTCCTGTCTTATAATTGTTTTCTTTTCCATTACCTTCTAGAAGCTGAGGCAAAAAGTCATCTCTGCAGTCTTACTGAAAAAATGTAAATTTATTACATATCAATAAATGGGAAATCCTATATTAATAAATGGGAAATGCATTTTTTACAAAACACATTATTTTTAAACTTCCAGCAGATGATCTGTGCCTTGGCCACTGTGAAAGTTAGCTAAGCCATTGCTAGTGAAAAATGCTTGGTTTCCTGAATAATCAGGAGACTGCTCAACTGTACATAACAAGCACCTGGTGTGTCCAGTGTATCCATGTCTGTTCTGCTGCTGAGTTCTTGCCATCTTTCTTATTTGCGTTACGATTAGACAGCCTGAAACATATCATCTTTTGTTTGTTTTTGAGGAATTTTGGACAAAGATTCTGCAGGATATAGAAGTGCATTGCCAAATATCTCTTATTACTTCAGACTTGTTTTAGATATTATTTAAATACTCTAAACATTTCAATGTGTAAACATTTTTGTTTGTGTTTTTATTTCCACAGAGAATGAGGCATACCACAATTATATTACAGCTTCACATTTATAATCAGGGGATAGGAAAACAAGGTAAGCAAAGCCCTTTACATACAACAACAGCAAACAGATATGGGACAATCTTTACAATCAACCAGTTTTCATAAACAAAGATCAGTTAATCTAATTAACATGTAGCATGTGATGCAGAATTTCAACTGATTTACAGGCACCTTTTATTTCAGAAATAATAGGACAGTGAGATATATTTATGAGTGCTGGACTGCTGTATGTTTATTCTGAATAAGAAGACTATATCATTTTAGTACATAGAAAGATACAACAAATTTTGCTCATTAGTAACTTCAATTGTTTAGCTTACATGTATTATTTAAGAAAAACTCTCAGCTAGAAGCATAAAATAGTAAAAATGATTAGAAAGCATAAGGAAGGAAAATTAAGAAGATTAAGAGATGTATATAAAGAGAAGTGATTACTAGAGAACATACTAATATGAGAATAATCAATTATTATTATGTATTCATATAATGGCAAGAGTTCAATATGACCCATAGAGACGATGCCTTCCCACATGGTTTACAAGCAAAATAAAAGATGTACAAATGAAGGATATGTGCTGGTTGAGAAATTTATGGAGGTTTCAGAAAGTGCTACCAGTGTCTAACCTTCTTCTTCCAAGCAACGTACATTAACAGTCCATGGTGTTCTCATTCAAGCCACAGAATGTTACTGCGACTAAACTTTTCCTTCACAGTGGGCATGTCTACACAAGACATGGGTAGCTTGTCACTATTGCTCTGTAGGGTCAGAAACAATTTGTGCACCACAATGACTGCTCATTACTGGCTCTTACTGCATAGTCATTTAGTACTTTTCTTTCCTAAAGAAAGTACTAAATGACTATGCAGTTGGGCACACTTGTAGATATTCCCAATGTGATTTCTTCTTGCCCATATACCTAGGAAGTAAATCCAACTTAATTCTGGTGGAGTTTTATGCAGCATTTAATATTCCAGAGGTAAATTTATATGCCACAAAGTAATTCAGTTTTTTTTAGACTCCTAGATTCATAGATTGTTAGGGACAGGAAGGCACCACATAAGATCATTGGGTCCAGCCCTGTTGCACTCAGCAGGAAAGACAACTGGGATCAGGTGACCCCAGCAAGGTGACCGTCCAGTCTCCTCTTGAAGATTTCCAGGGTAGGTGATTGCACCACCTCTGCGGGGAGTTTATTCCACAGTCTGGACACCCTAACCATGAAGAAGTTTTTCCTAGTGTTGAGCCTGAGATGGTCTTCCAGGAGTTTATGGCCATTACTCCTGGTTTTCCCCAAGAGTGCCCTGGTGAACAGTTGTTCACCAAGCTCCTGAAGTATTCCCCTGTTGTAATGGTAAGTTGCTACCAAGTCCCCACTCAGTCTTCTATTTTTAGGCTAAAGAGGCCCACGTCCCTCAGTCTCTCATTGTATGATCTGTCTTGCAAGTCTCTGATCATACAGGTGGCTCTTCTCTGGACTCTCTCAAGCTTTTCCATGTCCTTGTTGAAGTGCAGTGCCCAGAACAGTGGGTGCATCTCCATAAGATGCTACATTGCTATAGTGATGAGCTATGGTTATGTAGCTCATTGCTATGTCAATGTAGCATCAGCAGGCATGAATTGTGAAAATGCTACTACTGGGAAGTAGCAATGAGCTACCGTGAGCTCATTGCTACTGTGCAGTAGGGCTTAAAACAACTCGTGTGGTGCTGGGACTGCACAGTACTGGTAGTTACTGTGCAGTCATTTAGTACTTGCTAAAACACTACTTGCTAAAGCAAGTACTAAATGACAGTGCAGTAACAACTGTACAATTGGGCACATGCGTAGATGTGCTCAGTGACATGTTCATATCAAGCTAAGGTGCAGACCTTCTGAGCATGCTCAGTCTGTGTAGAGATGCTTGCAGGTCCTTGCCAAACCCAGGGTAGATCACAAACTGTGCAGGAGAGCCAAAAATATCAGTTTCATGTCTGAGTGAGTCCTTTTGGGTGTGCAAGTGAACTAGGATCCAGCCCTGTAGGTCCAAATCACTTTTGGGCTCATCTTCTTTGTATCAGACACTGGCAGGTCAATTTCCCAATATCCTCCATTTCACAATATCTCCATCTAGAGTTAAGAACACCATTTAGAGAGCAATTGGTTAAAGCTATTTGCAGGCAAACTGAGACACCAATTAAAATAAACTTTATAAAAATTACCTTGTGTCATCTTTTAAGGTATTGTTAAGTCAGTCTGCATCCTAATGTCCATTTAGAATGCCTCACTGATTTAATTAATTTAAAATGAAATAATTAATTTAAAATCAATCAACTAATTGATTTAATTTAATTAATTAATTGATTTAATTTAAAATTAATGGAATGTTATTTTTTGCCTTATACAAAAATTAAAACACACTTGCAATTTTTTTTAATTTTTTTTAGACTGCTACAGAACACTGTCTAGTTTACTTAAAATCCAGAACAACTTGCTCTGTCCACTAGTAAAAACCTCACTATTTATATATTAATTATAAGTATATTAATTAATATCAATGCCATTTATTTATCTTGCTTGGAAGACAGGACATTTATCACCCTTGTTGCAAACAATTATAACTGAAACTAAAAGAGGATTGATTGAACTCTTCTATTGTCACATAATTAGTTAGCTGACTAATTGTCATGGGTACCAATGAATTTTTTCTGGTATGTCCTTCTATATGCATCTGGGAAGCCTTTCCTGTCATTCCTATCTTGTGCTGCAACCTATTAAGGACTACTACTTTTGTCGTGTAATATCCCTAAACAAGACAAAATGTGGCTCTGTCCATCTTGTTTGTATCCCATGAGAAGTTCTGATCCAGGTCAGCATCTTCTTCCCCTCTAGATTATATATACTTTGCTAGATTATATATACAGTTTAAAAAAACCACAGCTAAGCAAAATATAGTAAAAAGATGTTGTGTCATTACTCCTGTAGTCACTATTTAAATGCATGTCTCTTATGCAGATTCATAAAACAAAATATATTCTTCCTAAGCATCTTGACTGTGCCTCCACTGATTCACTGACAGAAATTTCTACACCTGAGTTAAAAAATACCACATCTAAGTTCAAGCTTTTAGCTAAAGCTGAAAACAGTCCACAGGGCTATGATTTAGGACAGAGAGGCGTTGTCAGGAATGGCTACAAGCCAGCAAAATTGCAGAGAAAGGATAGTTTGAATAGTGGAACATCAAAACCATTGAAAAGGACAGAGAATCATTAATACCTGTGGAAAGGAGACAGATTAGCTGGAACCAAGAACTAGGGACAATAAGCCATGAAATCAATGGAATCTCTCAGCACTGACTGAAGAGAAATGTTACTGACTGTCCTATTGATCTCTGGCAAGTCTAAAGCTTTGTGAACGACTTATTGTATTGATACTTAATAAAACAGGTTCTTGGGTTTTAAAGTATGGGTGGAACAAGAATCAAAGAATCCAATGAGCCACTGCATCCTCCTTGGATCCATGCTGTATGTGTAAGAGATCACTTTAAGATCTGACAACATGTACTGAATGCAAAGAAAACAGACCTTTGTTGAGCTGTATAAACAGCTGAATGCTGTTTAAGTCTCTAATATTTGTAGTAAAAATATTCCTCTTTTTCATTCTATTGAAAAAGGGAAGTCTGTTTTCATTTTACTTTATGTGTGTATGTGTATATATATGGCTATAATGGTACATGCATCTTTGATACATGGCACTGATTATTCTAATGATTTCTAAGTAGAAAAAAAGCTGCAAATCTTGGAAAATTTCCAGTGAGCACAAAATGCAGAAGTTGATTGTTTGAGCAATATTGCCAACTGAGAATAAGTAATCTCAGAGCTCTGCTCTTGTAACTGACTTCCTCCTGAACAAAGTCCATTTCACGGTTTCAAATTGGCTTGCAGATAGACCACCTCCTTAGGAGTAGCAAATAGAAGCATCAGAGAGGTGATTCCAGTCAGAAGGGCTAAATACAAGACAAGGGGCACATTTACATGAGGTGCTGGCTGCACAGTTGTTGCTGCACGGTCATTTAGTAATTGCATACACAAGCACTTAATGACTGGCAATAACGAGAGTTATTGCACAGTAGCATCCTGGAATAGCATTTTTGGTGACACTGACTATTCAGTAGCTCGTTATTACTGTGCAGTAGGGTCATATCATGGTTCATGCCATGTGACACTGCTGTACAGTAGTAATGAACTACCACGCTGTAGTAACTAGCTACTGTGCAGTCACCATCTTGTGTAGATGTGGCCAGGGAGAAGGAGACAAGCAAGGTAGCTAACTGTGAGACAAGGGATGCATCTAGATGAGATACTGTGCTGCATAGACAAAACTAATGCGCAGTACAGCATCACCATCTACATGTACGTGGCACTTACTGTGCATTAAATTAGTCTAATGTGCCATTGGGTAGTAGCAACATGTATAGGTACTAGATAAATGGCATATTATCTAATGCGCAGTAGCGCACATGTGGCCACTGACATTGGTTGTAGACTGTGCCCCATCAGCCAAACCAACAATAAGTCAGTCTCTTGCTTAGGGTGGAGACACATTACTAGCAGTTTTTTCCAGCCAAGTGGCATGCCAGGTGCTGCCTGGCCCATGGGCTCTGTGCCCCAGCACTGCAGGCACGTGCTGGGCCTTGCAGACCTGCAGACCCCAGCTCTGCCCTTAGGACTCTATTTGCACAGAGTATGCCGCCTGCACCCTGTGGACATGTAGCAGCTAACACTAGCGCTGACCCTGAGGCTCCTGGCAGCAGTCACTATGGTGGTCTCCCCAATGCTGGAGACAGCACCCCAGGGACCCAACTAGATGGGGCAGGAGACTGTGGACCTCATCACAATGTGGGGAAATGCAGAGATTCAACTCTAGTTTGGCCAGGTCACTGGGGCTAATGCCCACATCTATGCAGCCATATCATAGCATAGGCAGGAACATGCACCAGTGCTCCAGCTGCCAGTGCTGTGTAAAGGTCAAGGTCCTGCAGGGTCAGTCGGTGTGAATCTCAGACCACAATCATTGATCCAGGACTGCATACAGGTTCATGCCATTTGTGCAGCTGCTGGACTAGATCCTGACCCAGCTGGGACCATGGTGAGGTCACTGTGCCAGCTGCTAACACGATGAAGCACTGGCCTGGCCTGTGTAGGGGAAAGGGCAGGGAGGCTGCCTGTAGCAACTACCAAGTGTCTCCAGTCTGGAATCTAGGGTGGAGGGATCAGCTGTAAACTGTCTTTGAAAGGGCCTGCTTGGCCAAATTACCATGGTCCCTGGGCACCTGTGTGTGCACAACCTCCAAACTGAGGATCAGCGGTGGACAGCCCCTTGGTACAGTGCATGTTCTCTCTGAAATTTTGTTAACTATCACTAAAATCCTCTCTGTCTTTGTTCTGTAGGTCCAGCAGCTGCAAATAGAGGAGGCCCATGAGCTGCAAGGACTCTGTATAAGCCATCTCTGCTCCCACCAAACCCAGGAATGGGCCCTGCTGCTGGAGTGGCTGGTCATGGTAGTGGAGAAGCATCTTGCAGACTCTCTGGCATGGTGATCCCAGGAGCAGGAGAGGGATTGAGCATGCCTTGATTTAAAAAAAAGCACACTGCCCTCCTGAAGAGGCTGGTTGAGGCCCAGGGTTGGCAGGATGCTATGGTGGCTCAGGTGATGAAGGTCAACAGAGGAGGACCACTGATTCCTTAACACCATCCTGGCCCTGGTGGTGAGTTTTGTGCCACCCGATGTCTAGCCCCAAGCCCTAGTCCTTCCTGGCCCCTGGTAATCACCCAAAGCTTAGCACCAAGCCCCCCAGTGGGCTTGGGAGGAAGTGCAGCACCACATGTACTGACAGGGGTCCCTTACCTCTGTTCCTGAGCCTGGTCCCCCAGCAAGCTAGCATGCTTCCTAGGACAATTCCTGCCACTTGCCAGCCTCCATGCAGCCCCTGAGTGGGAGCTGGCCACAGCTGTCAGAACTCTGCTCCTAGGTTCACCCTCATTCCCAGGCCATCTCCCAGCCCAATGGCCTTACTACGGCATCTTGACCCACAGTAGTGTAGCCAGAGGCTGGGGTGCCAGGTGCCTTACCCCACAGCATAGGTTTCTTCACCCTGTGTCCCCCTCTCCTGTTAACTGTCAATGTACCAGTGTAAATAAATTCATGAGGAAGAGGGTTCTTTAAGCGTAGTGAGTGTTGGGGTTATGGGTGAAGTCTGTTGTTGAGCAGGAAGGGTGGGATGGAGTCTGTTGCTAGAAGAAGGAGAGAGGAAGGTTATGTTGCTGTGTTGTGGAGAGAAATAAATGTTAGTGTTTGGAAACTGTCTACTATGTCTGGGGTCTTCCAGGTGTGCTGTGGGCCTGGGGTCTGTGGCTGGCTGGCCAGGAGCTCTACTATGAGAGGAAGTGGTCTTCCAGTGCCTCATGCACACAGTACCCTGGTCCCTACTGCTGGGTGTGTGGCTTACCTAGGGCCTCAGGTGGAGCCCATCATTGGTGCTTGCGTCAGTGCCAGATGTTCTCTGTCTTCCATGTCTCCTTTGTCCAGAGCTTTGCAAAAGACCTCCCTCTGAGCCTCACAAATGTTGTGTAGCATGCAGGCTGCAGTAATGACACAGGGGATGCTGGCCTCAACAAACTTGAAGTGTGCAGTGAGGGTGCACCAGAGTCTCTTGAGGTGACCAGAATGCAGCTCTGGCCCAGGGACTTTTTAAAGTATGTAGATATGGATCTAGCTGGCTGGCATATGAGTGTATGAGCCATGGCAGCAACTGGTAGGAGGGGTCTCCAATGAGGAGAGGGAGGGTGGTCACATCATCTACCTACAGGTCTTGGACACCTATCATGAAGCAGCCATTCTCTACCAGGGCTAGTAGAGTGGAGTTCCAGAGAACCTGGGTATTATGGGTCCTGCCAGATGTTTGTGAAGGCACCTTGGTAGTCTACTGTGGTCTAAAGCATGATGGAGTGTAAGCCCTGCCAGTTGTAGTAGGGGTGGTCTGTCCAGGTTGGGCAGGTGACAGGGATGTGTATCCCATCCACGGCACTGATGTACTGAAGAAAGTCAAGGGCTCAGAAGCCCACCACCACCTTCAGGGGTCAAGCAACCTGGATCATGGTGTATCCCAGCACATCCTGAAGGATGCCTCAGATCACCAGGATGGCCTCCCCAGTGGTTGCCTTTCCCACCGTGAACAGGTGGCTGATGTACTGCAGATTGGTAGGTATGGCAAGCTTGAGTAGTGCAATGGCCATCTAAGTCTCCTTGGGGAGGGGCAATCGCATGGTGGTGGGCTGCTGCCCCAGGTGTTGGCTGAGTTGATAGAGCAGTTCCTGGAAGGAGTTCAGCCATTGGTTTTCAGACCAGATGAGCTGGAGGATGTGGTACCAATAGTCTTGGCTGGCAGGAGAGGCCCAGAAGTGGCAGGGCTGGAGCCCCAGGAACTTGTAGACAGTGATCATGGTGATGTTCATGTCAGCATCATTGGCATCCCTGCTGGAGTCCAGGAGGCAGCCCAGGGGCTGGTAGTTGAAGGCCTGTGGACAGTGGGGTACAGGTGGTCCCTGCACCCTGGTGCATGGCCACATGGCAGGGTGGAGTAGATGGGGTTGACTCACCAAGGCCATGGGACTGTCATTGTGGCTGCAGAGTGTGGTAAGTGTTGCAATAAGAAGAATCCAATAGCACTAGTCATTGCTGCTGTGGCCTGGGTGAGGAGCAGCCATAGAATCCTGGAAGGATGTACCAGCAGGCTGCAGTCTACTCTGGTCCAGAGAAGCATGTGTCCAGGGAACAAGGTACAGGCTAAGCTTTTAAAAAGTGCTCCTAGCACATGGGCATCTGTGGCTGGAGCCTGGCACTCCCTCTAGCTGCTGCAGGGAGGCAAAGCAGGTAGAAGCAACCCTGGATCTAACTGCTCCCATTGGGTGCAAATCTGCACCTAATAGGGCGCACATGTAAATGTGTTCCCAGGCAAAACTTAATTTGTCTGAATTTACTGTGCAGTAACATTCAGGTACATCAATTGCACATGTAGATACATCCATAGAGGAGAAAAGGGGAAGTGAAAGAGTCAAAGGCACATAAGTAACCTGAGCAGGTTCTTAAAAGACTGAGTAAGAAGATCAAATCTGATGCAAAAAATAAGAGGCATGTGTAACAGAGAGCCTGGAGATCCCTGTTACTTTAAGATAAAAACAGCTCAGCCAGGGAGCAGGGCAGCCTAGGCAGGGCACAGTACCTGCAGATCACCAGGCCAACAAGTTAATGAAGCAATTGGCAGGCACCTGCCAGTAGTCAGCTGACAAGATCTAGGCAGAACCCTGGGAACATATAAGCCCAAGGCTGGGGGTGGCATGAGAGTCTATCCTTGGCAGTCACAGGGGAAGGAGCTCATGCCCAAGAAAGCCACCTGGGGATGTTGGGCTGGCTGACCACTTTGCTGCCTGCAAGAACTCACAAGGATCCCAGGATGCTGCATTAGTGACTGAAACATCACACTCTTAAAGGTATAGAGGGCCTTTATTTACAAATTCCTTTATGTTTATGCTGTATCTACACTGGTGGTTTGGGTTGGGACTGAAAGGGGAAGTTTATGGAGATCCCATTATTGTTCATGGGGCATGTGAAAGCCTTGAGCCCTGCCAGGGGCAAGCTCAAAGCTCAAGCAGTTGCTGATCCTAAAGTGGGCCGTGAGTACAAGGCTATAGAGCAGACAGGGGACAGGGGCCTGGTGCCTGAGAGGGGCACAGTGAGATAGGGGCCAGGAGCCTGGAGCTCAAGAGAAGTGCAGTTACCCAGGTGCCAAGGGAACAGCAATGTAGGCACCAGGAGCTGGCACTTGAGAGGAGTACAAAGCCACAACAAAGGGAACAATGTCATAATAATACTCACTAGGCATGGGGTGTGGTGTAGGGAAGGATTTGGAGCCATGAAATTAACCTTTAAGACTTGAAATACTCCATACATCACAGTTATAGAGTGAGGCCCAGCAAGGGGCCAGAAGATGGGCAAGTCCAAGCAAGGAACTTGAAGACCAGTGAGGTACTAGGGAACCATAGGTGAAGTTCAGTGAAACTTGGGTATTATTATACCATCGAGGCATGGTGGGCAAAACAGGAAGGTGCCCTAGGGATGGAGTGGGCATGGTTCCAGAGCTACCAGGGGTCATCACAGCCACCTCTGGGACCCCAACATATTACAGCATGCTACTTTCACACTAAAAATAATAATAATAATTAAAATATATATATATATAAGTATGTATGTATGTATATACCTGGCTGGGGTTACTGTAGCAGAGACTGCAATAATATAGACGAAAGCAGAGACAAAGGAAAGGTGATACATAAAGAAATAAGCATAGAGGAATAAAAACAAGGAGAAAATTAAGTAAGCAAAATGCAGAAGTAGAGTGAAGTAGAAAAAAAAAACCAAGAAAGAGAGACAAGTCAGAAAAAAAACAAAGGTAAGGAAAATTAGAACTAAAATAAAGATTATGGATGCAGCAGAAGTTATGAATATTGTAATCAGTACAGCACTCTACGTGGTTTCTTGTCGTTTTATAATCTACTTTTCCATTCTAGATAACAAGCAGTAAGAGGATTTAAGAAATGCTTTCCTACTGCGATCTGGTGCAAACTGGAACTAACACAACTGAGCTGGATCTACACAATGGACATACATTCTCTTACACTATTTATAATGTTATCATAGGGCCTGGAGATATACAATACCACCATCAATTTCCAGAAGGAAGGATGACGGTCTCATCTGTATGCTGCTCAGTTGTAAGTGTTGGAAACCTGGTCAGATTTAATAACTCAAGAAACAAATATCTTGTCTGAAATAAAAGTAGATAAACTGAAACGCCATATGCGAAAGGAAACTGTAATAGACATTTATGTAACATACACAGTCGTATCTTAGTTTAGATGGCTAACTGTGCTACACATTATTGAAAATGTGCAAAGAAATATGAGTCAGCTGCCTTGAATGCTTATTGGGTACAAGAAATTGTTAGATTCCAAATCCCAAAGTATTCCTTATAATACTTGATCTCAAGTCTTAGAAGATGAGCAGTATTTAAGACAAATAAACACCTGCAGAGACCATCAAATTAGCCTATGCTATTTTTTCTTCACTCCTTGACAATGACATTCACCCAGACATTGTATCAGGCTGTTCTAAGAATATCATCTAAAATTGCTACGAATATTAGAGAAGAGACATTGCAGCATAGGAGTATGCTGGGCTGTTAAATCTCATCCCCTGCCATTCATAAGCCATCATTTCTCCAACTTCGTAATTCTTTTTACCTGGTTATATGAATATAATAAATACAGAAAAGTGGTTGGGCGGTTCTTTCTGCAACGGAGCTTTAGTCTAGGATTGAGTTTCTAGATCACCATCACAATGTATATAAAATACTTACTCTTATCATTTTAAACTATAATTAATTTAATTCAATTAAAATTGTAGTATATTATAATCAGTAATTATGCAATTAATCCATGACTGACAATTGCTTATTTGTTACAATAATGTAAAATATTTGGCTTGAAATAGGAAAAAAAAATCCAAGTTTACCTTTTCTTTTTGATTTGGAAGTATACTTTATGCCAAAGAACCAACCCTCAGAGAAAATAGTGGGTTCTGTTCTATTCCAGTTCAGGATTGTTAAAAAGACATGAATTTTAACAGCTACATTGGTGAGACATATATTTAAGGGCCAGATGTATATCTTCCTCAAAACGTTACCTTATGAGTCTCACTTTTATAGCCACATCCAGACTAGTGGAGCTGTGAGATATGTGGCGCTGCAGGCCTGTCTGGGGTACCATGTACTGCACAGTCAGGCATTTCCTGTGCTGCTGCCCAGCACGGGAGGGAAGAGGGGTGACTCTGGGAAATCCTGGGGTCAAAAAGCCTGTGCAGAAAAAAAGTGGGGCAGCATACACCACTCAAAACTGGAGCCTAGCAGACCAGAGTCACACTCCGGCTGCCAGCCAAGTTCCCTGGTTCAGGAGTGACATGGCTGCAGCTTCCCCAGTCCCCAGGACTCCAAGTAAGGCTGCTGGGGACAGCACATTTGCTAGCCCCAGCCACCCCTTCCCCACCTGGGGTAACCTGCTGTGCATCAGAAGGCACGTGGTATGACCATTCTCTGGGCACAAGTAGCTAGCTGTCCCTGGTGAAACAAATGTCTAGGCTTGTCTGGACACAGCTTATGTGGCTATTTCTGGGTTGCAATTCCATCAAGCCATGCCTCATCTTCCTTAACAGTGGCCATCATGTGGTAAGTCAGTACTGCAGGCAGAGCAGAGAACACTGTTGTTCAAAAACATAGGTGTAATTTTTCTGAATTAATTTAGACAACCAAGAAATTAGGTGGCTGAGAAGCAGATGGTAAGTAAGACCCTTCATTGGTTCAAAACCAGAGTAACTCTAATAATGTATCTTAGTGTAACAGATACTGTGAATGATGATGAAAGTAGGAACTTAACAAGGAACAACTATCAAACGTTAGGGATAAAGAGGCAGTTCTGGAAGACCTTTCTAAAATTTAGCAAAGTTAAAATTTTCCAGGCCAGATTTGGGACCAGAACTCAGACAGGGAAAGCAGTAACGTCTAGCTGGGTGTCATGTTGTGTAATATTCAAACATGATATACTGCATATTACCTTTGAATAGGAGTGAAACATGATAGCTATACTCTTTCTATTGCTTTCCCTTAGTTTGTGTCACCAACATTCATGTCTAGCATTCTATAAAAACTCAAGGTCACATTTATTATTCTCAGATAAATGTATGCATTTATGCCTGAATGTAATTGTATTAATTCTATAAAAGTAACTTCTAAATGTTTTGCTCATTTCCTTCCAAGTTACCACATGGTCTCAGGTTATAATGCAAAAAACAAAACAACCCTCCCAGAGACAGTATGTTTCTACAATATCACAGAAAAGTGAAAATTGGAGCAAGAAACAACCAAATTAAATGGCATACATTGTCTTTGATTTTGAATGCTAGCACCTCTCAAATACATTTATATTTTGATTTTTGGTTTTGAGTTGGCCCTCATCCAACGTTTTTTTAAAATCCAATGGATTTTCATGACAGTGGGATTGGACCTAGGATATATAATTTATATATGAAACCATAATCAAATGACAAGGGAAGCATTTTTCAATGCATTCTTTGCATATTTTAGAGAAGAACAATATATTAATGATATTGATTATTTCCACTGAGAATAATTATACATAGCTCTGAAGCTTTTATCAGAGTAAATATTAAAAAGAAGAAATACGTGAACAGATTACATTAACAAAATATCTTGAGGCAATTTAAGCAATTATTGTACATACTTCTACTGGAGAACTGCCTAATTTTAGAATTGTACACTTGCTACTCTGAACATGCCTTTGGCTCAAAACTTCCTAGAAAACATCATTTAATTTCATTCAAGGAATCAGGAATTTAATCTTCACTGCAGGGTTTAAATTAGTTTTCCAAGGAAATCATTACCTTAAAAAATGTATCAAATGACTGTTATTCAACTAGGGTGACTCCTTAAGTTATGTTATCTGAGTGTCAAGATCAATATATACTTCCAGATTACTTGTTTCAACTCCTTAGACTACGTACTCATTCTTAATTTTTACTTAGTTTAAACAATTGATAGCATGCTTGTGTACTTTTTTTCAAAAGACAGCTAAATACATGCTTTAGTTACTCAAGCACACAGACATTGTATTCTGGACTGTGTTTTTAATTCAAATATTTTTTGAGTGAAAAAGCAAAGTCAAGATTGAATTAATTTGAGCAATTAGAAAGAAGAATTGCTATGTAATAATTTTAGTTAGCATATTATTCATGCCAGCTTTTCAGAATTAATATCTTCTTGGCACGCCCTTGTACTAAAAGTCTAACCAATTTTAAACATTTTGCTGGAATCAGATCATTCTTGTTTCTCCTCTAAATAAAGCTCAATTCATTTTTTAAGTGGGACAGAGGAAATCATTTTTTTTAAATATACAGTTACAAAATTCTTTTATATTTAAAATGTACTGTAAAAAGTCATAGCCTATAGATTCTATGACCTTTACGCGTTAGTTGCCTCTTTTTTTTTGCCCAAGCTTCCTTAAATAAATCCTCGCTATCTTAGAAATGTGGACCTTTGCTTCAGTGTTTCACCTAACATTCCAACATTTTATCTGATGACAGACGTAAGTCTGGAGACTGAGGAATGGCTTGGGGATACTAGCGGGCAAAGGATGGAATGACAGAAGTAAGGCAGGTTAAGTGGTACCAAAGGAAGGTAAAATGATAAGACTGACTGATATGCAGTTGATTGGCTGGGCTGGAAATGCAGGTTTTTTATCTGGGAGAGAACAGAGGATGAATTGGGAAAGAACTGTTTGAAGACTACTGTATATATGGTGGGGGATCAGCAAGAATGGATAAGATAAAGAGGACCTGGAACTCACAGAGTGAGGAAAAGTAAAGAATTGGTTAAGGTTAAAGTAATGAGGAAGAAGAAGGGTGCAAGAGGTGGAGGAAGAGTAACAGAGGGCATGGAGTTACACAACTGAGGATGAATGAGGGAGATACCCAGAAGCAATGCTACATTTTTTATTGGAATTTTTTTTTTTCTTTTATCATGAGAAACACATGAAGTGGAGGTTTAGAGTAAACACTTGTAATGGAATATAAAATGGACTCCAGCAAGTTAATGTGGGGTTCTCCATAAATAATATTTTGGAACAACGTTTAGTTTTTGTTTGTTTTCTTTTTGCCTTAAAGACTAAAGACTAAAATGTTCCAAAAATTCAGGAAATTGCACCTGTTATTTCTTAGTTTGCCAGTAAAGGATTCATGTTTGCAGTGTTGTTGCCTAGCCAGAGCATCCTCATTTTTATTTGCTGAAGTATGAACCTGGCATGAGCTGATGCAAAATGGTGAGCTTGACTTGGCAACCATCATGCCACCACATTTACTGGATTTTCCTAGTTTTTATGAGTGCACATCTCTCACTGGGATGTCAAGGAACAGATAAAGAATTTGATTACAATTTTTTTTTTTAATGGGGAAAATATACATAGGGGAAACATCTTGCTCTAACAGTATTGTCTAAATGGATGGTGAACAAAGGGGTGTTTGTATTGCAAAAGTGAATGTGGAGTACAAGTGGGATTCCTAAAGCTAATTCATTGCCCAAGGCACTACATCTAAACAACAAGCTAAATGGATATTAAATTAAGATAATTATTTGCTGGTAATATGCCTATATTTTTCTCATCTTTTTTAAAGATAAATTTCTGGATAAATGAATGATATTTTATTTCCTGCCACCTATGCAACATAGTCTGAATAAGCATTCCCAGTGTTTGATGCAATTTTACTGAATAAAAATTACTTCAATCATCATTGTTACTGATATAAAAGCAAATTGGAAGGTAGACTTGAAGTTCCATAGTGGTAATGAAAAATAAGTCTGGCCCTAAGCTATTTATGGCTCAATTTTACAAGGTGCTTAGTGTCTTTAACTCCCTGTGTAGTCACAAGTTGTTGAGCATGCACAGGGCCTTATAGAGATGCAAATGCTGTGTAACAGGCTCTTTGTGACAGGATTTCCTTCCCTTCCCCCTTGCATCTTGTTCTTTACATGAGAAATAATGTGTTTATAATTATATACTGAACAATATGCAACATTAACCAAAAATATAAAGCAAAAATATTTGTAGTTCATTCAAAAATGTGTGTGTGTGTGTGTGTGACAAGACTGGGCTGCAGGGGTGGCCAGGCCCCCCATGACAGCCATGTGGCCCCTGCCCACTTTGGCTCCTTAGGGTACCTTCTTTTTTCCTCTTACTTGCTACACATTGATGACATTAAGTTATTATAGAAGGAAGGCTGCCTCAGGGTCCCAGAATGAGTCCCATCCTGCTTTGGCCAATGGGTCCCTCCCTTACCCAATTGACCCTCAGTCCTGTTCATCAAACCCTAAGTAGGGCCCCCTTATCTCCATTAATGTCTCAGGGAACCAGTCACCTTAAGGGCTCTTCATGGTTTCCATCCATCCCTACAGCTGTGCCCACGCCTCAGAGATATCACCCTGGTGCTGATGCTCTCTGTAGGCTTCAGCCTTCCGAGCCTTAGCCTACAGGTTACTCTGGCTATATACTGGTAGCCTAGGTCCACTGGCTTTCGGCTGCCCTTTCAGTCGCAGGTTCTTGAAGGCCCTTGGCTGTGTGTGTCACCTATTCTGGGCTCAGGTCCACCCTGTTGTCCCCTCTGGGCTCAAGTTCTGACTTTCAGCCTCAGCCCGCCTATGCTTTGCACCCCTGCCTCTGGCAAGGCTCAAAACCTAGTGCACCCCTTGGGCATCCCTGTGGCTCCCATTCCACCCCTTGTAACCACAACTGGTCCTCCAGTCCAAAATTAGAACAAAAATACAAGCAGACACTTTAAGCTCAGCATCCCCCCCTCCAGGTCATCATATTGCTGCCAAGCCACCTTCCAGCTCTCTAGCTTTCTCAGTTTTCTGGGTACCTAGCATGGCTTGCAGCTTTCACTCTCCAGAAACCTGAGCTGGCAAGAGCTCCTCTCCCTGTCTAGTTAAGGGTTGCACTGCCTCTCTGCCTCAGGGGCCCATGCTTACAACTGCTGGCATCTCCGTTCTGGTCACGTTCTCCCCTTCTCCCCTTTCCTGCTTAACCAGGGCTCTGCCCTACTTGCCTATAGCTGGCCAGGTAGTCCTGCAATAAGCACTCACAGCCATGGGTCCCTGGCTGTCTAGCCTCTGCAGCCAACCCATAGTCCTCTGTTTTTCCCACTTGGGGACATCCCTGCTGTACCTTTTGCTTAAAGTAATGGGATTCCATTGCTCCCTATTACAGTGAGATATAGCTGTATATATTATTCAAGCAAATAGGAAAATAATAAATTTGTAGAGAAATATACTGAAATGTTAACAACCATATTATTTAATGAACATTCTTTAACCTACTGTGCTCAGTGGGTTCACCTATGTATTTCTTAAACTGGATCGTGAAGGCTCCCAGAGGACTGAAGTGTTCTTTTAGTATGGCTCTCTACATAGGCATAAATGGCACAATGATATGCCTAATGCCATATGTCTCATCAGGGCATTTAGTGCACTAGATAAAATATATAATACTTCTGGAGGTGCAGGGGTAAGATCCAGGAATGTTGATGGTTCTGCTGTGGAGTGTACTTATTGTACAAGTGGTGGGCATGTGTTGTCAGGTTTTACATTTCTTATTCCAGCATAGATACATTCAGTGTGGTTTGGGCAATAGGTAGTTTGCTTCTGGTGATGAGGTTAGCAAGGTTCAGTCCTTGTTTAAAGGCTAGGATGGTTGGTTCTAGAAAGATCTCTTTGAGAACCAGTCTTCTTTTAGTATGGCTTGCAATTGTTTGAAGATTTTCTGTATGGATTCTAGGGAAGGTTAGTATGTCATAACCAGGGACATTTCTCCGAGAAAAAGAATTCTCCAAATTTGGGATTAAAAAAAGCCATCCCAAATTCCCCATTTTTCCATGATTAAAATGAAACACCACTACTATATAGATATATCTATATAGTTATATAGTTATATTTATGTAGTAGTGGTGTTTCATTCTAATTATGAAAAAATGTGGAATTTGGGGTAGCTTTTTTTAATCCCAAAATTGGGGATTTTTTTTTTTATCAGAGAGAGAGATCACATTTTTGAAACAGCCACCTGGATACCATGTAAAGAATTGCTGCAGTACAAAAAGAAATCCCCATGGTTCACACAACATTAGTTATGACATACCATCCATCCTGGAACCTGTACAGAACAATCCTCAAACAACCCATAATGGAAGAATAGCCAATTCTCAGAAAGCTCTTTCCAGAACCACCCATCCTAGCCTATGTCAACATCATCCTCCTCCCACTACACCGTTCCCTACACACCTATTATCTACCGTCCATTTTGATTTTTACAGACTTGCATTTTTGCATATTGGCATCTAATCTACCCAGGAGAGCACCCAAACCAAAAGCAGACTTGCTCCAATGCCTGAAGAAAGGTGTTTGTGCCCCAAAGCTTACAAAGAACAATGTTTCCAACTATTTAGTTGGTCTAATGAAAGATAATCACACTTACCCAAAGAACCTTGTCTGCCTATGTCCTTAGATCAACAGGGCTACAACCAACAGCCCTGAAAAGAGAATAGCAGCAATGGTTGAGTTGTGACTTCCACTTCACAATAGTTCAGTGAACAACTTTATTATGTTGCATTTTGCTGTTTTAAACAAACTATACATATAAAACCCAAAAACCATATATCTTGGAAGCAGGGGAAATGCCACACAGGCACTCCTTAATAATGTCCCTACTGTTGTTTTTCTCAGGAAGTGTGACTTACCTCTAGGGAAAGCCTTAACTCAATAAAGCTGAATGAAAAGAATGACAAGAAAAACTGTTTATAATGATTTTTTTCTTATAGGGCTATGTTCTTGAGCCTGCAGGACTAACATTTCTACAAGAATTCTTCATAAAAAGTAACATTGTTTAATAAAACTGACCATGTAGGGAAATTTCACCTATACAGAACAGGGGAAATTGACCCAATTATGGCAAACACCCATCTAGGAATTGAAAAATATTTTAATGACTATCTTGAGTGTCCATAATATTTGTTACTTGTGGGTGTTTGAGAAGTGAATGTTATGGTTCTGTCAAGGAAATGTTAATGAGTTATGTTTTTAAATAGTCAATTGGCTCTACTCAGCATCAGCTCTTACCTAGAAAGATCACCTACTAGTGTGAGGAAGAGCATGCATATAGTTTGTGCTTTTCACATCCTTTCATTTTTAGTCCCGCTGTTCTCAGTTCATGGGTGTCAATAATGCTAAATGAGGCTTCTTTGTGATAAATGTATTAGATAATGGACAGAGGCAATGGACATGATTTAGTAAGTCAGTTATTGGCTGTTGAGTGATAGCTATCATTTTCCACTGACCTGGTCTGTTTTGAAATCAGTGACCCATAAATGAAAGATTTATATCCCTTTACCCAGTTATTGAAATGACTTTGTTCAGACTATATAGAGACTGTATATAGCAGATTAATAGGGGATAAGAAAAATTGGAGTGGATTTTGGTGTGACCTCCTCTATAAGTTAAAAAAAAACTAGACTGTGGATAAACAGACAAAAAGGGATACAGTGGGTAGATGCCTGTGTATGATACTAGGTAAGTCCTAAGTGATCACTGTAGTAGTAGGACAGTGGACAATTCGGCCCAATTATGCAGCCAAATCGCGGAATCCAAATTAAAACAAATTGGGAGACCAATTAAAAGGTCCAAATTGATTTGAAGCCTTCAAATCAATTGGGAAAAGATTTGGAGATTCAGGCAGTCCCCGCTCACCACTGCAGGAAGCTGGACCTGGGCTCCGTGCTGCTAAGTAGGGGTGGGTCACTCAAACTGTTACATAGACCAGTGTTTAGGATACTGTCCTAGAAAATAGATTTAAATTGTCTCAGACTGAGGAGAGCCTATATCTCAGGTCTCCTACTTCCAATATGAATGTTTTAAACGTTACACTGTTATAAGAAGTATGGATCCTTCTCTGTTAAGGTTTTTGAATAAAAGTAATCAAAATGCTGTACCAAAGCTAGTCCTATTAGTGTAGGATATGCATGTGAAGATGGCTAACAGATAGGATTTCTCTAAAATCGATCACCTCTCTCTCTGGATTCCAAGAGAGTTTAGGTAGAAGTTAGATGTATAGCTGCTCAATATTAAAGACTTCCAGACATGAGCATAAGCCCAAGTTTGGAAGCTCAGGAAAATCTGTGATTCAAAATATAAAGACTGAATTAATTTTCGGCACCTGATAGTTTTTATGGCCACTGGCACACAAGCATTGTACATTGTTTTATGGAATTTAGGTGTCTAAATCCTGTTTAAGTCCCATTTAACACCTAACTGACCAATCTAGATGAGACCTCTTGTTTAAAATGAATTTTAGCAACCATTTTTTTTCACCCATTGGCTTAATATTGACAAAGCCCTCTACAGTTCCTCATGACTTTCTTTTCATTTAACCTAAATAATGTCACAGTGTAGCATGAACTGAACTAATGTAGCTGATGTTAACATAGAGTGTAATAATTGTGAAATGTAACCATGTTAGTCTTGTCCTGTAAGCAACTTGAAAACTCCATTTTGTATCCTTTTGCTTGGCATAAGTGGATGAACTCTGCATAGCCTTTATGTACCGATGTGTGTAAAAGGGTGAATGGTGAGAGAATGGAATAGAGATGGAAGATGAAGATGTAACTGTTTATGTGAGCAACAAGGGGTCAAATGTAAGTTACCAGTCACAATCAGTAAACTAATTAATGAATGGCTGAAGAATCCCTTTGAGGCTAAGACACAACAGGAGATAACAAGGAGGAGAGAGGCACACATCCGGCCAGATGGGAGGAAGGACATTCCAGGGCGGAGGTAAGAAGAAGACAAATGAGAAACAACAGCAACAACAGAAGCTGGATATGGAAAACTCCCCGAAGCACTGAAACAAAGGATGCCAATCCCTATAAAAGAAGAATTTAAAAATATCAAGTTGGGTGAGTCTCTCTTTCTACTGCTGTTTCGTTAAAGCATAGATGTGGCTGTCTGTTCACCCTCCTCCAAAATGCTGTCCTCAAGCTACTGCCTCCAAAATCTTTCTCCACATGCTATCTTCTAACATGATCATCTACTCAACAAGCTGGGGTTGGCCATCCTGGGCTGATATTGAGCAACTATTGCTGGTAACTATACCTGATGTATGTGTAGATGGTATACTACAGATGGAATGGTTTTGTGTATGTGTGTGTCTGTGTATAATGATGTGCATAATAATTTGTGTGTGTTTGTATGAATGGTGTGTCCAAACTTCTGTGTCTAGTTCATAAAATCAATAAATATGGCATTTTGCCTTATCCCCCTTTATAAGGTCTCGCTTGTGATTTGAGCAATTGGCAATTTGTGTAACAACTGTATTTTATGAAAAGCTAGGGTTTGTGTGGGTGATTTTCTTTTATTTACTAACTTTGTGGTTGAGACGTAGACAGCTTTTAAATGCAATGTCTTTTTCTTCAGATCACCTCTAGATATAGTATAAAATGGTCAACAAGAATACTCTGCACACTGCAAACCAGAAGTTTGCTCCTGCACACCACAAACCACAAAGCACCCCCTAATGCTCAACTATGAACTTAGGATCTTTAGCACACACACAAAAAGACATCAGCCACTACAATGTATGACAAGAAGAGAGCAAGACTGCTGACAATGCCTAGGGTCCTCAAAGGGAGAGGAATATATGAAGGAAAATATTTCAGATGACCCTAGGAAATGGACTATGCCCTACTTGAGAGAGAAGGAAAACAAATGGACTTCAGCAATCTGATTGGGGGAAAATGCCTTCCTGATCCAAATCTGGGGATCAATTTTATACTAATCATGTGATCAGGAAACACTAGCCACTAACTCAAAAATCTCAGCGCCATTTTGAGCACTAGCAGAGGTAGTCTTCTCTAGCATGTTTCTCTAGCTATAGAAGTAGAATCCCTAGGGGTGGCTGTGATGCCCCTGGTGGCTCTGTGACCATGCAAGCTCTTTCCTGAGGGTGCCTTCTTATCTCTTCTGCCATGATTTTGAAGAAAAATAACTCAGAAGGCTGCCCACAAGCCTTCACTTAGTCTTGGTTCATTGAACCTTACTCAGGCTCTCTGATCTCTATGTCCTTTGCCAAGCCTCTCTTCAGTATGGTGCTGCAAAAGACACCTCAAGCCTTATGGACCAATTGTATGGCTCCCACCACCCATTTACCATGCCCGATGCCTCACAGATGTTACATTGCTGTTATGCTCTGTTGGGGCCTTGGTCTACTTGGGCTCTGCCCCTTTGATATAGCTAGGCCTTCTGGCCTAGACTCACTGTTTTGGTCCCAGCTTTGAGGCACTAGCCCACAAACTCCTATTATTACTGGGTCCCAGGCCCCTCTCACTGCACCCTGCCTGATGTTGGCTCTCTGCAGCCCCTAAGCCTGTAGCCCTCTGGTGCTGTGATTCTACACAATCATGCGCCCCTAATGAAGCCTTCTCCTTCCTTATTAGCCTCTTCCCGGTCCACTGTTTCGAACAATAACACAAACCTAAGCCCCTGGGCTACAACATAATATTAATAATAAAGGCAGCACTCTGCCCCTTAAGAGGGCCAACTCCCAGTTTTAAAATACCAGTCTCTTTTATCTCTGGGCACCTTACAAGCCCCTCAAGTCTTACTGCATTCAGAGGAAGCAAAGCAGGAAGCCAGATACATTGTGCAGGAGCTCCTTCTCTTGGCAGTTGCCAAAGAGAACGATCCCTCCTGAAGACTCTATTGATCTGTCCAATTCTTTCCTGGATGCCACTGGGCTCCCAGTCCCAACAGTTCTCCTACAGGCTCTGCCTACCCTTCCAATCCCCTATGACCCCTCCAACTACATTAATTAATAGTGCTGCCACTCATCTCACTGCCAAATTTCTGGCCCTGTTGGAAGCCCTACAGGCTGAATCTGGAGCAGAGATTTGTGAAATTCTGGAGTAAAATTTGGTGGCTGTTGTACCTTTAAAAACCCCAAAATTAAACTATTGTTGCCACATTTCTGGGTCCATAGGAAGCTCTGTGGGCCAAATGAGAGAGCCTATCATTCAGGATCTGGCTTGTGGACTGGCCCAGAGCCCTGGATCCAGCCTGTCAACTAACATTGTGTGGCTCATGCTGCTCACTGGGCTGGATAATTTTGACACCCCTGATATACATGGTGCAATATAGTATAATTCACGGTACAATAGAGCATAAATATGGTACATCAAGTATTACAAGCATATTGGAAGCTTAAGGGGATGAATGGCAAACAAAGCAATGAATGAGTTTTTTTCCTTGAAAGAGATATAACTACTACCTATCCTGATCTTCTTTACTTCAATACTTCATAAAATTGCCTGTCATCTAAACTAAAGTGCTTGTTCAAAAAGATATCAAACCGCCACAGTGCAAACTTGCTTTAGTGTTGAACCTTTCTTTACCATCAAAAGACATATTTCACTTGGGACCACTTTTTCGTGTTTCAAATTTGGAATAAAATCCTGCTCACAATATCAGCACATTCAGCTCTCAAACTATTGAAAACCTCATGTGCATTTAGCTCATGTAAGGAACCAGTCTCTTTTCAGGACCCTCTTGAAGATGTGAACATGGAAATTAAAACAATTGACAAGGACACCAAAACAGTTCAATTCATCCTTGCAACATTTATATTGCTATCCATTCCATTTCATGATACTGAAAATATCTCAGTTTTAATGTTCTCTTTCTCAGTTTACTTCTATTGATAAAATACAAAGCACACTTTCAGACTACCTAGTAAGTTGGTATAATTAAGACCTGGTTTATCTATCATTATGTGGCTCTAAAACTGTCATAACAATCAATATATGAAAATATTTAATCATAGCTAAAACTATTTGAGCACAATAAATCTAAATAACATGCCAAAGCTTTTCATTTTGATAGGGAAGAACATATAGGCAGATGGACACTTGATTTGACAAAGTCATTCATTATCCTTTTGATGCATTGTGAATGGTGATCCACAAGGATGTAAGATTTTACAGTATATATTATCAATTGATCATCATTCAAATATTGTGTCATAAATTAAGTATACTAATTTCAGTTGAGTAATTAAAAATGAAATGCAAGGTCTTAGTCCTGACCGTACATGCAGTTTTAATTGCATGAATTTAGCATTTAAGTCCTGACACCATAAAGACTTGATTATGCGCTTAACTTTGTGCAATAGAAGTAGTTCATAGTATCATAGTATCATAGTATCTAGGGTCAGAAGGGGCCTAGAGCAGGCCATCTAGTCTGACCCCCCGCCAATGGCAGGAACGAGTGCCAGGGT
>JAGPOW010003316.1:136100575-136119970 GCA_030014935.1 Caiman crocodilus
GTCCCTCAGATGCTCCTCATAAGGCCTATCCTGCTGCCCGCATATCAATCTAGTGGCCCTCCTCTGGACCCTCTTGAGGCCGTCCACATCCCTCTTGAAATGTGGCGCCCAGATCTGGACACAGTACTCCATCTGTGGCCTGACCAACGCCGCATAAAGGGGGAAAATCACGTCCTTGGACCTGCTTGAAATGCATCGTTGAATGCACGCTAGGGTTCGGTTGGCCTTCCCAACCACCGTCTGACACTGGCAGCTCATGTTCTTCTTGGCGTCAACAATGACGCCAAGATCCTGTTCCTCCACCGTGCTAGCAAGAGGGGAGCTTCACTCTAATTTTGTTAAAAAAACACTTTTTTTAACCCACTTTACTTAAAATATAATTATTTTAAATACAACACCTTATAGTAGTATCATATTCTATGAGTTCTGTGGTGCATAAAATTAAGAACACAAACAATTTTTTTTTTCTCAAAAAGAGGTTAATAGATGGTACCAACTAAACACCTAAGATATATAGATACCTCTGTACTGTATTCCCTGGGTTATCTAACAGCCTGACTTAAAGCCCATTGAAATTGATAGAAAGGCTTCCTATGATCAGTCTTCTACTGAGTTTCCATGCACAATAAGCAATTTTCTAAAACAAACAGTAATGTAATGTATCTAAGGGTAATAATAGGCCTAAGATGTTTATGTTAAGTTAGGGGCTCATTCATATCTATTTGCATGTAAGTACTCTAGCCAGTATTCCAAGAGATAGTGTTGTGCATGTAAATTTTAAGGGTTTTTTTATTTATTAGACTAGATTTTCTTTTTTTTTTTTTTGCAAAAAGAAATACTTTTTTTGACTAAAAACCCTGTTAAAATCCTTTTTGAGCAAAACCCTTTTTTTGACCAAAACCCTCTTTAAAATGTTGAAAAATTGTCAAATTTTTCAAGAAACTTTCGTTTAAAACATTTCTTCTGATGAATTCTGATATCCCCTGAAAATGTGAATAAATTTGGCACTCTAATTTTGTTAAAAAAACACTTTTTTTTTACCCACTGTACTTAACATATAATTATTTTAAATACAACACCTTATAGTAGTATCATATTCTATGAAGTGTAAGGAGGTGCCGCTACAAGGTAGTCAACCAGAATGCCACCATTTATGTCATCAGGAACTGTGATTTTATAACTCCACATTAAAGTTGAGAAAAGGTTTTCCATTTGGTGATTCTTTGTCAATGCATGATATTCACATATCTATAAAAAGCCTACACTTGAGGTTTTGACTCCACTCAAAATAGATTGTTACAGCATCTTAAGTGCTTCATAGACCTTTGTATAAGTCCTCAGAATAGAAATGAAATGCAACCAAGTGTACTTTTTATCCTCCATAAACTAAATTTGAAATTTAGGGAGTCTATAATGTGTAATTTATGCTTTCTTCTGATCCCTGTCAGGTGAAAGTTGTAAGGCTCACACAGACTACCTTGGACTGAAATAGACCTCTGAATAATAATCCAGATTGTTATTGCATTAGGTTTCTGTGGGTTCTACAGTATTGGAACAATTTTATTAAGTAGTTGCATATAATACTGTTGTATCTAAATCTAATTTGATTTCAGCTTGTTTCCATTACAGATGTAAATGAGATTTTTGAACCTTAGTGCAGCAACTCATCTGTGAATTTTGTTTCTTAATTTGAAAATCAAACTTGCCAAAAAGTTCCCTAAGCTTAAATACCCAGATCCCTCATTTAACTTCTGCTCTAAATCTGCCACAGCACATTGCTTACTTGATTTTCTTTGTATGTTTGGAGCTGCAGAAAAACTCCTGCTGAGATTCTGATATAAGTGCAAGGCAAGAAGGCTCCTAAAAGAAATTAACAGCCCTCTTATTGCTAATTAAAAGCTCTTTGCTTTCTCTCCACATGGCCAGTACAGATGCTTCACATCCTCTCACTGCTAAGGAAACACATAAATTCAAAGACAATATTGTGAACAGCACCTGGCACTTGCTGCACCTGCCGTGATGAGACTATATTTCATTCTGTCAGTAAATTAACATTCTCTAGGGCTGAAAAGGGTGATTTTTTTTCTCATTCAGCCTCTTCCATTGTCCCCAGTGGTAGAGACAGTAGTTTTGCTTCCATTTTTGGTACTAAATATATCATATTGTTGTTTGCTTCACTGGTGCAGACACCTGCCTCCTGCTGTAAATGTTGTGTTCCACTTCTGAAAGATTTCCCTAGGGCTCTACATTCAAGTATTGGCTTGTAACTATGGCTTAATATTGTGTCAACATCTCTTAAGGAAGATACAGCTTGTCAAGTCATTTCAGGATTGAACCTTCATCTAGTGAAATTCTAAAAATGTCCTTCGAGTGTTTGAAGCATGAGAAGACAAATAAAAGGCTAGCAAGTCATTTGTAAAGATAATAGCTAACAGCATGCATTTTCCATTTCCCCCCTTTCCATTAAATGTTGGTAAAGAAAGAAGAACAGACTTTAGGGCAGTGATCTTGGTTATTTATAAACAGATCAAAGAAAGTCCCAAACTTTCATGCATCTATGAGGACAGGAAAAAAGTAGCAACAGAAGCAGAAGAAAACCTCAATCAAACTGATAGATTCAAGCACTGACAGATCCGTGAGCTTCTTTTCTGAGAAAAGGCAGTTCACAAATGCATCAGGCATGAAGTGTTCATCTATGAAAGGATTTTGATATTTTGAATATAAACATTTATTCAAAAATAATTACATCTATCTGGGCACCAGGGTGTTTTGGCATTTGTGTGTTCAGTAACATGGGTGTGGTTAGAGGAACATTATTTTGCTGGTTGAGTTAGAAGAACAGATATGTGAGAGAAATCATTTTATAAACTTTAGTAAGTGATGAAAGAAGACTTTCTAGCAACCTACCCGCTCCACTCCTCTCCAAGTTGATGCAGAGTAACAAAGAAGGGTGTGGGAATTCTCACTTGTAACAGGTCAGCTAAAATTTAACCAAAACACATGAAAATGGAAAGTAGGTTGGTAAGTTTTTTGCAGACTTTTCCATCGCAATGGACTCAACGAAGAAAATCTAATTGTAGAAAATATCTCCAGTAAAACATAATTGTTACCAGCAATGCAGAAGGATGCATTGCATTTTCAAAATTCTGACCAGTTTGGAGGTATTACCCATGTTTAAAAATGTAAATGACATTGTCCTAGTTGTTATCATAACCTATTGGCCTCATCACACAGAAAACTTGGTGAAATAGGAAGATTTTATAAGTAGGGTTTAGTGTTGTGTAGCAGTCAGAAAATGTGGAAGAGGCAAGAAATATCTTGTATTGGACCAACTATATTGCTAGGAGAGTTCTTTGATAAGTTTTTGAGTACGGAGTACCTAGGACCTGAAGAAGGGCACTCTGTGCCTGAAAGCTTGTCCAATATCTCTCACAACTATAGGATTAGGACAATAAAATATAACGCCAAGGAAAGAAAAGGAAATTTTCTCAAATATTTTTTTGATTTTTAAAAATAAATTGAGGCATGTTGCACCTGAAGCTCAGGAGCCCATGAAAACTGAAAGCAAAAGTATTCAAAAGAACCTCTCTCAAACAAATCTACTGTTTTGTGGAACACTTTAAATCATAAGAAAAATTCGACTTCCACTTACTAGGGAGAAAAGGCCACTGTGAAGGAAGGAGACCTACAATTTGGCACCTACTCCAGGGCCATTTATGCATTTTACCCAATTACTATGTAATACAAAATCCATTACTTTGATATCAATTACGTGTCATGCCATTGTAAATGATGACACTATCCCTGATTACACCTTAGTAATGGACAACCTTGTCAGACCCAGTGGAGTTGCATTAGTGCAAATCATAATGGACTCTGGTCTTCAATGCAGAGAGTAGTTGGAGATCAAAGTAATTACCAAGTTCTAATATTGCTCTTCAGTTCTCCTCTGTAAGGTGAACTACATGGTGACAGGTGTCAGAGGAGACATGTGATTTGGCAGAGACATGACACTGAAGAGAATAGGTTGGATGAGTGGACAGGCCAGCAGAGCACTTAACTTACCTTTGGCAATGGTTTGCTCTCATCCATGTGTAGCAGACTTGCCTTTTGGAGCTTCGGTTGAGTCCCAGGCTTGAAATCTTGCTGTTTTGATTGGTGGAGCTCATCCCCCAATCAGGAGGCAACAAGTGGAGTTCAGTCATGCCCCTTTCCTGAGGGGAGGGGAAGAGGAGTGGTCCCCCCTGCCATGTGATAGACAGAACCAGAAGGGGTAATAAGCAGTTATAACAAAAGAAAATGCATTTTGAAGATGTCTGAAATACAGCTTATGAAACTGTTTTCTGTCTGTCTGGAGTATAACCCACAAGAATTATATATAGCTTTTATTTTATACTAATCTTGAAACAGCATGACTTTTAAAAAGCAAAACTAAAGAATATAATCAGCAGACTTAGCTGATTTAATTTTTTTTTTTCTGATTAGAGTCAGTAAAATAAACTTAGGTGGGGACATGTTATGTGGTGTGATTTGCTTATTGGGTAAACCCAAGCTTGGGCAGTAACTTATTGTAATGATTTCTAACACCTTTTAACCCCATAGGATAACAGCTATAGAATAAGATTATAAATGACTATATAACAAAAAAATTAGCATAAACAGGATATAAAAGAACACGTGTGCTAAGTAACCCTCGGGAAGGACGGAACAGAAGGGTCATTGCTGTCTCATAACCCCGGATTTCTTTTACTCCCTGTGTGAGTGAGGACCAGATCCTGACAGAGGGATTTCCCTCCAGTACAACCCTCTGAAAGCATAGATTAGGGATGCCTGATTTCGCTGAATCAACTTAACGTGTATCTGACTGAGGGACTATCGATAAGTTACTAACCAAGTGGGAACTCTTGGTTGATTTCTCTATCTGCTTTTTATTAACACTGTCAATTTTAACTTGCATTGTTATGTTGTCTGTTTATTAGCTTAACCTTTTTACTGTCATATGTGCAAACTACATCTTTTGTTGTTATAAGCAAAATTCATTTTTTTGTAAGTGAAACGTCCTTGTTTTCCTCCCAACATCACTTCCTCGATCCCAAACCAAAAAGCCCAGTGGCTAATAAAGTCACAGTGCTCAGTCAGTCTGCAACTAAATTGATATACTTATAGTGCCCAGCTAGCCTGTGACATCCCTGTCATAGATGATTGAAGACTGCAACACTCAGGTCTGGAAGACTTCAGGGGTGGAGCCCTGGAGCATATAAAAGGAGCTACATGCCCAGCATAAGGGAAGCACATTCAGGAGTGAGAAGAGAGAAGAGCGGGGCTTAGAAGAGCTAAGGAGAACTGCTCAGCAGGGCAAAGCTGTAGCCTAGAAGTGCCCATGAAGACTTCCATCAACAGGGAATGGCAGGCAGCTCCAGCAGCTAGGCTCTTGGCGTGCAGCACGACGCACAGTGTCCAGACCCTGAGAGCTGCATGAGGGGGATCAGGTCTGCAACCTCTGGCATGTGGCCAGAGACACGGTGCACAGGATGATGCATGGAGTAAGACCTTTGGTGCACTTGGGCAGCTCAAGTTCTCAATTCCCAGAATGAGCCTGGGAGCTCAGTGCAGGAGGTGATGCACAGAGGGTCCAGGAGTGGACGAGCTTGGTGCTATATGAGGCAGCCCAGGCCTCCGATCCATAGCAAAAGGTTGAGTCCAGGGAGCTGGACAGTGCTCAGCCTACTGGGCCAGTGGATAGGGCTGAGCCAGAGGGCCCAGAAGACCTGCACAGTGGATCCCTGTTCCTGGTGACAGCACCACCCTCCCCCCGCCAAAGCCCACTGCAGGCAAGAAAGCAGCCTGGCACAGAAGACAAGAACCACCCTCCAGGCCTGGAAGCCATGAGTTGCAGGGAAAAGAGGATTCTGACAAGGGAGGGGAGTCCCCCTACCCCTTCCCCGGTTAGTTAAGGGCTCCTGAGTTCCCACTAAGAGGGCCCCTCTAAAGTTACCAACTTCTTTGTAGGGCCTGGGAAAAGCCCAAGGGCATTAGGATTTGCCCTTGGGAATTAGTTTATCTTTGGGGTTTATCTGTTTCAGTTCAGATACTTACCTCGTATCTATAAGGACTGTGGGAAACTGAGTGGTCTGCAGTTTCCACCTGACAGAACACCTGCCAGCTAACAATTCCCTTCAACTGGAGAAGGGAAGTATACACACAAGTTACCTGGGCTACACATGTGTCTGTTTTCCTAATTCTCTTTGTATTAACAGTAATATATTTTTCCATGTGTCACTGTAAACCTTCTACTACTACCTGACCACTTCTAGCTTTCTGGGCAGTACCTTGTTTAATATCCAGGTTATAAAAGTCATTAAATAGATACTGAAATATTTTCATTAGGAAAAGGAACTGTAGCATACATACCACCTTAAATTCTAGGTCCAGTTTTGTAAACATTTTTTTCTACTTTCTTTCAGTGAAAAAAATTAGAACTGTCAACCTCAGTTTTTGGGCCACAGCTTTACCAAAACTTTTATCCTGGAAAATGTGGAAAAACCTAAAAAAATATTTAGAAGTGTTGAAATGTTTCATTTCAATATTTTCAGAACTGTGTTTTCCCCCTCAATTTACAGTTTAGATTTTTTTTTCTTTCAAGTTTACTTTGCTTTTATTTATGAAAACACTTTGAAATGCTCAAAATCTAAAAAGGAAAACATATTGTTGCAGGTATATCAGTTGCTTCTTATGTTTCAGATGACAAAACACAAAAGAATGTATTTTCCTTTCACCATGAAATACATTTTAAAAATTGCATTGGCAAGTAAACTTAACATAACTTATTTGTGCAAACTATATTTCTATACAACAGTAAGCTGAGACAGTTACACCATAAACACCTTTAATTATTATTCAGTGATTATTTCATTTTCATTATAGTTGGTGTGAGAATGTCATTTTTTTTTATGACATTGCTCAACTCTACCTCATCCTAGTGAGCAATTCATATTTTTAACTTGTAAAACAATAATCTGTTACACTGATTATAACCCTGGATCCAACATTATCCATTGTCTCATAGTAGCTACAGCTACAGTAATATGTAATATTAATAATTCTTGTGTGTGCTAGTGTAATCTAAAATAAAACACAATTTAGGGAACAATTACACACACACACACACACACTAGGTGACTTCCTAAGGTTTCTTCCAACACTAATTTTCTAAGATTCTATAAAGTATACTTACTGAGATGAACAAGACCTCAAAGGATATTTGGTCTCACACGCACATATATATATAATCAAAATAATAGTATGTGCGATGAAATGTCCTTTGAGGTCTTGTTCATCTCAGTGAGTATAAATCATAGAAAATTAGGATTGGAAGAAACCTTAGGAAGTCATTTAGTTCAATGCCTTGCTCAAAGCAGGACCATCCCCAACTAGACTATCCCAACCAAGCCTTTGTCTTAATAGTAGTGCTGCACAACATTTCACAGGATGCTTCATTTCAAAGCTCTTTTGACATGTTTTCTCTGGTGCTGAGAGCAGCCCACACCCAGCACCAGTCCGAGGCAACAGGGCAGCCTCCTCTCATCTAGCTGTGCCAGACTCCTCCCAGGGGTGCGCGTCCCCAGATCTGTCTTCCGGATGAGAAGGGGGCACCAATTTTCTCTGCATCCAGTGCCAATCCTGGGCACCAAAGTAACTTCCTCTCATCTGTGGTACCAATCCAGGGACTCTCACCCCTGGAAGGGCTGCTGGGCTGTGCCAGACTCCTGGGGGTGTGAGCCCCCAGATCTGAATGCTGAATGAGAGGAGTCTGCCACTGCTAGAAAGTGTCAGGAGTTGTGTATTGAAGAGTTTGAGGTGCTGTTTCCCAAAAAACTCTGCACCTATCTCCTTGGAATTTGGCAGGCTTCATTGCCTCAGAAGAGGCTAGCATCCCTGCAATTTTCATACAAAACAGGTAAGAAGTGAGAAAGTTTTAGGCATTTTCATGATTCCCCATTATAACCTACGGGAGAAACATCGAAAAACGTCAAAACAGTTTCAATGAAACAAAACGGGACACTGCTTTGAAACAAAACAAAATGATGAAAAAAAACACTGTCCCTTCAAAACAGTGAAATGAACATCAAAACAATGATGTTTCACACTAGCCAGGTCTTAAAACTCCCCAAGGTTGGAGAGTCTACAACCTTGCTATGTAATCTATTCCAATGTTTTACTACCCTCCTAGTGAGAAAGGTTTTCCTAATATCTAACCTAAGCCTCCCTCGCTACAATTTGAGAACCTTACTCCTTGTGCTGCCATCTGCCAACAGTACAGCTCTATTGACTTTGGAAACATCTTTCAGATAGTTGAAGACTAAATAAACTCAGTTGCCTCAGCCTGTTCTTACAAGTCATGTGCCCCATCACCCTCATGCTTTTTGGTGCCCTCCACTGGACTCTCTCCAATTTGTCCACATCTTTTCCATGGGCCCTACCATTGGACACAATGCACCAGATGTGGACACACTAATGCTGAATACATGGGAATAATCATGTTCCTTGATCTGCTGGTAACACTCCTACTAGTGCAGGCCTGTATGATGTTAGCCTTCTTGGCAACAAGGGCATACTGTTTGATCATATTCATCTTACTGTCCACTGTAGCTGTCAGGACCTTTTCTGAAGAGCTGCTGCTTAGCCAGTTAGTCCCCAGGCTGTACCAGTACATGGGATTGTTCTATCATAAGTGCAGGACTTTTTGAACCTCATGAGATTTCTTTTGGTTAAATCCTCTAACTTGTCTAGGTCTCTCTGAATCCTAGCCCTACTCTCCAGTGTATCTACTATTCCATCCAGCTTGGTGTCATCTGAAAACTTGTTGAGGGTGCATGCCATCTCATTTTTCAGGTAATTGATGAAGGTATTGAACAAAACTGACACCAGGACCAGCTCCAGGACACTTCACTTGATACTGGCTGACATTAAGCCATTGACTACTACCCTCTGAGCCCAATGATGCAGCCAGTTTTCTATCCACTTTAAAAAACATTCATCCAACCTATACTTCCTTAGTTTGCTTGCAAAACTGTTGTGGGAGACCATATCAAAAGCCTTGCTAAAGTCAAGTTATATCATGTCCACTGCTTTTCCTACATCAACAGAGCCAGTTATCTCATCATAGGAGTCAATGAGGTTGGTCAGGCATCACTTGCCCTTGGTGAATCTGTACTGACTGTTCTTAATCACCTTCTTCTCTTCCAACTGCTTAGAAATGGATTGCTTAAGGACTTCTTCCATGATTTTTTCAGGGACTAAGATAAGGCTGACCACTCTTTAGTTCCCTGGATTCTCCTTCCCTTTCTTAAAGATGGGCAGTACAATTTCCCTTTTCCAATCATCTGGGACCTTTACCAACTGAGTTTTCAACGATAACGGCCAGCAGCTATGCAATCACATTGGCCAACTCCCTCTGCACCCTTGGGTTCATCTCATCTGGCCCCATGGACTTGTACACATCCAGACCCCAACCTGTTCTTTTACCACTGTTGGCTGCTCACTTGCTCCTCAAACTGTGCTGCCAGGTATGATTGTCTGGGAGATGACCATCCCTGTTAAGACTGAGGTGAAAAAGGCATTGAGTACTTCTGCCTTTTCTGGATCCCCTGTCACTAGGTTGTCATCTCCATTTAGTTAAGAACCGACACTGCTTTTGTTTCTCCACTTGTTGCTGACATACTTGTAATTCCTGCTTCATACACAGGAAGACCGACTGAAACCTGAAGCAACATGGAAGCCATTGAAGGAATTAACATTGGATTCTGGAATTCTTGTATTACCTCTATTATCTATTAACTCCTTCAAAGTGTGTGTTTCTAATGTTTTGCTTATTTCTTCTGTTAATATGACATTAAAATGTAGCATAAATGACTTGATAAGGAAAACAATGATTTAACAAGAATGCATTGGAGCAAATGTATCTAAAATGAATTAAATGCAACTTAATTATTAAAGAAGTAAAGATTTATATTAAAGTGAGATATAATTAATGTCAATTAACTTTAATGTATCGAAAATAGATCTCATCCAACTTGGACTTTTTTTTTCAGGGATTATAAATTTGTTCCATGAAGATCACTGTATCACTGTAATATAAATAGGCCCACATCTTTTTTTATCTCTAAGTGCCTCAGTAGCATTAGATTTTTGTGTATGATTTATGTTGGCAAAATATGATGTTGTAATTAAGAAATTAGTACAGAATAACATGATATGCATTAAAGGGTGGCTAACTGACAAGTTTCAGGATTTACTTGTATTTGCTTGTACATGAGGAATAATTATTCATAAGGTGTAGTTGTAGTGAAGCTCTATAGATATCAGTTCTTATCCCTATGCTATTTTAAAATTCTTTGCAGATGATACAAAGACTTGCAGAATGGTAATTATGAAGAGATGATTTGGATGCATACAGTGATTCAGATCACTTGGTAAGCTAGAAGCAGGCAGACAACATGTATTTTAACACAGTGTTGGTGGACAAGTTCCTGAATGTGTATTCATAATGCAGTCCCTGTGGCCAGCTGGTCTATTATGTTCAATGTATATGCAAATAAAGGAATCTGGTTTAGGAATAGGTAGGTTACATTACCTCTGAATTTGGCACTGATGCAATTGCTTCTTGAAAACTAGCCTCATCATTCAGATAAGATGTTTAATAGATTTCATAGATTCCATAGACATTAAAGCTAGAAGGGACCTCACAAGATCATTGAGTCCAGCCCTCTGCCCAAGGGGCAGAAAGTCAGCTGGGGTCAAATGTTTGTAGCAAGATAGGCATCTAAGTGTATCTTAAAAATGGCCAGAGTAGGTGTTTGCACCACTCCTGAGAGGAGTCTATTCCAGGCTCTGGGGACTTGGACAGTAAAGTTTTTTTTTTCTTATGTCTAGCCTAAAACAGTCTTCCAGAAGTTTGTGACTGTTAGAGCTTCTCTTTTCTTGGTGTGCCCTGGTAAACAGACGTCCAGTTCCTGATGCACACACCTTATATATTTATAAGCTGACACAAGTCCCCCCTGAGCCTTTGCTTCTCCAGGCTGAAAAGTCCCATACCTCTCAGCCTCTCCTCATAAGGTCTTCCCTCTTGTCCCCTAATCATGCATGTGACTCTTCTCTGGACTTTCTCAGACTTCTCCATATCCCTTCTAAAGTGTGGAGCCCAGAACTGGATGCAGTATTCCAGCTGTGACCTCACCAAGGCTGAATAAAGTGGGAGGATGACTTTCTGGGTCTTGCTTGAGATGCATCAGTAGATGCAAGCAAGGGTTTTGTTTGCTTTGCCAGTTGCAGCATCACATTGGTGGCTCATGTTCATCTTGTTGTCAATCAGGACCCCCAAGTTTCTTTCAGTCGTGGTGCTAGTAAGTGTAGCACTGCTGAACCTATACGTATGATGTGAATTTCCCTCCCCCCCAAGGTGGAGCACCTTGCATTTCTCTATATTGAATGCCATCAGGTTTTGATTTGCTCACCTTGCAAGCCTGTACACATCTGCCTGAATCTCCAGCCTATCCTCTAGTGTGACTACACTTCCTCATAATTTGTTGTCATCAGCAAATTTAGCCATTCTGCTTCTGATGCTTGAATCTAGATAGTATATAAATATAGTAAAGAGTACTGGTTCAAGTACAGAGCCGTGGGGTACACCACTGGTCACCACGAACCAGGTTGACTTGGTTCCATCAACTATCACACTCTGAGTCTGACCACAGAGCCAGTTCCCAGCCATTGGACTCTAAGGTTGTTGAGGCCATAGTTTCCCAGTTTTACCATGAGAACATCTTGGAAGACCAAGTGAAAGGCCTTTTTGAAGTTCAAATATATTATATCAACCTTTTTTCCTTTATCTAGGTGATGCATTACCTAGTATTAGAAGGAAATGAGGTTGGTCAGGAAAGACCTATCCACAACAAAGCAGCTATGTTGGCTATCTCTCAGAATGATGCCTTCTATTAGCCTGTTGTTAATGGTTTCTTTGATGATTTTTTCCAATATCTTATCAGGCATCAAGGTCAAACTGATTGGCCTGTAATTCTCTGGATCTTTCTTCCTCCATTTCTTGATGATGAGCACCATGTTGGCCTTCTTCCTATCTTTAGGAACCACTCCCAAGTGCCATGAGTTCTCAACTATCCTCCCCATTGGCTAGTTCCAATAGGAACTAGCTATCAGCTAGTTCCTATAGCACTCCTGGGTGCATTCCCTCCAGGCCATCCTTTTAAGGTGTTCCCTCACAAGATCTTCACCAATATAGGCGTATGTTTGCCCAGACCCTGAAATCATGCATCATGTCAGGCAGGACTAACTCCTTAGGCTGGTGGAAGACTGATGCATAGTAATCAATAAAGAGAATAACCTTTTTCCTGGGTGTCAGTTGTCAGCTGCCCCATTTGGTTTAGCAAGGATCCAATGTTGCCCTTGTTTTGTTTTTTCCAACTACCCACATATCTAAAGAAGGACTTTTTGTTGTCCTTGATTCCTGTAGCCAGTTTGAGTTTGGTTTGGGCCTTGGCTTTCCTAGTTTTCTCTCTATAGGTGTGGGCCAGTGCTGAATACTACTCCTTGGTGATGTTACCTGACTTCCATCCCTTATAGCCTTCTCTTTTCAGATTTAGAAGGTCCATGAGTTCCCTGTTTAGCCACGGGGATCACCCAGCCCTTTTGCTACCTTTCCTATAGGCTGAGGTAGATTTCCCTTGTGCTTCAAGGATCACATCCTTAACAAGTGACCACTCATCATGGACTCCTCTCTTTATCAGATCATTGCCTCTTAGAACCTTAGCAACCAGCCTTCTGAGCTTATGAAATTTGGCTTTCCTAAAATCAATTTCTGCATTGCTGGCTGATTTGCCAACTTTGTGATGGATAGAGAAAGTGATCAACTCATGATCACTGTCCCCTAGTTTTCCTTTGATTCTCAGGTCATTCACTAGATCACCCTATTTGGCCAGTACCAGATCCAGGAGTTCCTTACCTTTTGTTAGCCTGTAGACGTCTTGAGACAAGTAGAGTTGGTCAATGCAAGTAAAAAACCTACATGACCAATCAGACTTGGCAGAGTGCTCCTCCAGTGAGATGTCAGGGTAGTTGAAGTTGCCCATGACAACCATGCACTGAGAGTGTGCAGCCTCTGCCATTTCCCTAATGAATGTATGGTCAAGATCTTCCTCTTAGTTAGGAGGTCTATAGTAGACTCCTACCATTGTATTCCCTTCACCACATTCACCCTGTAATCTAACCCAGAGGGTCTCAAGTCCCTCTTCTTGGGTGCCAAACTCCACTTGCACAGAAGTGTACTGCTCCTTCACATAGAGAGCTACACCCATAGGTGGTGGAAGGGGGAGGAGATAATGGGGCTTAGCAAGGCAGACTGGCCGAGGGCTTCCAGTGGCTGCAGCAGAGGTGGGTAGGGAATGGGACTGGGGCTAGGGGAGGGCCAAGTGCTGCACAGCTGGGGCAGAGTGTGGGATTGAGCTGTGAGTGGCTCATCCAGGTGGCATGGCTTTGGCTGCTACACCCTGGAAGACATGATGGGCATGTGCCCCCAGATCTGGATGTGGCAGGGTGGGCTGCTGCTATAGGCTGGCGCCAGGGCTGTGGCACTGGAAAGGGGCTATGGAGGAGGTGCAGCCATCCCAAAATTCACCACAGCCCCCCTCCCCCACTCCCAGCTCCACTGCCACCAACTGCAAACCAGCCCCTCAACCAGGAATAGCCTGGCACTACCCCAGCCCCAGCCCACGGTGGTAGCCCATTGTGGCCCATGCAGATCTGGGGGCAGGTGCCGTTCATGCCTCCTGGGATGCCTGCACCACCCGCTGGATGAGCTGTGACTTCATCCCACACCCCTCCCCAACAGCTGTCAGGGAAGGAGATATAACTGCACACACTGACCCATTGTATTATGTATTACAACTATTAAATGAAAGGCCTAATGTAACAGAATACAGGAGAAACTGAAATTTCCTATATGGTGTGGCTGTCCTTCACATCTTGAACCATAACTGGAAAATGTTTGAGGGGTAACCACAGCAAACCACGAAGTTGTAGACTATTGTGTTCAACTGTATCAGAATGTATTTTTCCTATTTCAATCCCTGTTTGAAAACACTTCTAACTCCTACTATGCTCCTCTTTTAAATAGACATCATGGTGCAGTCCCTGGTCCAGGACATCTGGGATTTCTCCTTAGTCTACCATAGATCTTTATTGTGACCTTGTCCAAGTTTCTTCACCTTTTTTTTTTTTTCTAGACTTTTCAGGTCAGGACTCTTTCAGGTCAGGACTGTGGCTCACTTTGGCAGTAGTCTAAAATGTTTGCTGGTTGATGAGTGACAATACTTATTAAGTATTAAACTCTAAGCAACTTGACACGTTTCTCTCACTGTCAACCTCAGTTTTAACTTTTAAATTTCTGGTGGCTTCACGTACTGGTGGCAAGTCATGTAGTCATGGGTTGGGCACAACTGCTATCTGATTTGTACATAGCTCTAACCTTTGCCGGGACCTGTTGGCATTATCAAAGTAAAAAGGGTAGTGTAGGATGGAAAGTACTCAGTGAAGAAGTGTTCAGTGTGTCCTTTTTTACCATCACTCATTATTTGAAGCATGGCTTGTAATGTAACCATCGCATCCAATCTGTGCACCAAATATGAAAATTATTTGTTTATGGGCTTCTCTTTGTCAGACAGACTTTCATGAATGCACTTCCATAGCACACCCTTTAAGCTAGGGAAATATTGTTATTTGTTATTATAATTTGACAAACAAAGAAAGAAGTGTTTAAAGACTAAATTGTTAACATTCTCCAATGACTTGGGGTGGTTAGCTAGGAACTTCTAGTGCCTGGTTTCTCGATGTCCTTAGAATTTTTTTTTTTTTTAGTATCTATGCATTCAAAGAACAGCTACCATTGACCTCAGTTGCAGAGTGCTCAATCCTTTTGCAGATCAAATCCAGAAGTGCATTATCGTCTACCTGGAAAATGAGAAACACACAATTAGCAGCCACCTGTGAAAAGTTTCAAATAACTGAGTTGTCCAGTATCACACAGAGACAGAAAGAGAATCTAATTCTTCAGGGCAACATTGTATACCTTAACCAGGAGATTAGCCTTTCCTTTCCTGTTGTCCCCAACTTCATTTAATAAACATCTTTGCTCCTAAAGGATTAGTATTTGTCTCAGGTTGGCTGCTGCATGCTTGTCCTTAACAGGGACCATTGAGAGCAAAAAAGTGAAAGTCACTCTTCTCAGTTGTGGGTCTCACTACAGTAATGAAGAGAAGCAATTATACTTAGCACCCTGATTTACCCCTTTATCTCCAGAATAGAGCATGCTTAGCTGGTTGGGAGGCAGCAGAGAGCAACGTGTTAGATAATTAGGCCTAGAAACAGGTTAATTGGCCTTTACAGAACTCCATGTTGCCCCAGTTAGACTGCTTCCTATACCATGTTACTTTGTTTAAAGCTAGCTTAAGTAACTCTATATTTTAGAGGCTTCAATGGACAAACATCATAACATTTTTGTAAAGGCTTGTATATTGGCCAAATTTGAGCAGATTTTCACAGAGAGAGCAAGGGTTACATCTTTGTCTAAGAGGAATCATCATTTGTCAAATCTTTACTCCAAAGTAAAGGGGCACTCAAGTTTCCTAATGAAATGTTAGTATTTTTTTATCATAGGCAAATTTGCGAAGTTTTTCTTAACCTCAGCCTAAAACATGGTTGAATTTTTCTAGATGATGCTTTCCAAAACATTGAGTTCAAGACAGAAACTCAGCTATACAAAATGTCACTGAAAAAAAAAAAAGCTGGGCAAAGTTAGAACATACAGAACACAAGGTCCTGTAGGAGAAAGTGTTAGGCAGTCTTAACTAGAGTAGGTGCTCTGCCTATAGCAGTTATTTTAAAGGCATTCAAGTGTCTTTACTGCCTAGTTCTTTTTTTCTTAAGTCATGGTTTCTTAAAACCATGATTGTTTTTTTAAATACCATTCTGATTTTTCAACCTTCACTTCTCCTCAGGATTTTATATACTACCAAAGCACCCTTTTTCTCAAACAACAAACAGCAAATGGACAGTGATTCTCCATTGTTAAGCTTTTCCCCTCTTACCTATTTTAATACTAAGAAAAACAAAATACAGAAATACTGTATTAGAACCTAGCTGTAGCTATTAGTAGCAGTGTTAAATGTTGAAGGTCTAATCATTTTTTGACTGTGGGATTTAGGATAGGGCCCAGAGGATAGTAGAAATAAAATGTTACTTCTCTGTTTCTGGATGAAACTGTCATCAGTACAGAACTAAAACTATTAATGCTAGAAGAAGGGTCACTAACATTTGAAAAGAGACATGTCAAAAAATATAATAGAGGCCAAGAAGACAGAGCCATATATGTTTTTAAAAATGCTGTTTAAATTGCCTCAGTGAAATGCATCCAATTATTTAAGTTCTAAAAATGTCGTGACCCTCGCTTTATCAGTTAGACAAATGGGTTTTGCTTATAAATCAGTGAAAAATGTATTTCACTGCTATGCAAAGATCACTTACCAAACTAAAATCCATTGAATGAATGGTGATCTTTAAATTCTTAGTTTGAGAGAACTGCTATAAGGAAAGATGACCTGAAGAAAGATGGACTTTGGGAGCTCTGGCAGCTGCATAGCTTCTGGGGTATGTACAAGGTCAAATATTAGTTCTACTTCACTTACAGTCATTAAAAGGCAACTGTGCATGAGGCACACACCATCATGGATGTTACTCATGGAAATGCTATTACCCCTCCACACAGAGAAAAAAGCCTTGAAGGAGCTAAAGCCTTTATTACAGGAAGCTCATTTTAAAAGTGTTTTCTTTACATCTTCCAAGGCAGTGGGAAAGGTGTGAAGGGTTGGGAAAACACGTATAATGCTCTCTCCCCTTAGGTGGCTGTACAGACCCCATTTGTAATATCAGATCCTGCCTTCTAGGAAGATAGGTTTGTGAACTATTAGTTTCTTGGAAAGAAACATGCTGAAAGGGTGCATAGAGAAAGTGGGGCATATGCCTCTAACTCTGTACTGCCCATGAAACAAATCAGGGAGCATTGTATGCTAATCAATGCAAATATATTTGGCTAACGCAAAATGTGAACACCACATGGCCAGATTCTGTTCAGCCTCTTGTACACTGAAGAAGATTTAGACATTTATGTTTGATTCTCTTCCACTCTTCATTCTTGTGCAAGTCCCTGAAAATCCATTTATGCATCTATGTACTATCATCTTAGCCTTAAGACAGTAACCTCATGTCACAAAAAAAGCAGTAAGCAAAAAGACCCACCCAGCTTTTGTATTATCAGGTTTTCAGGGGCTTGAACAAGATGGAACAGGATCACAGTTGGGTGCCTTAATCGTCATGCACCTAATAAAATGCAATAATATTTGGTCTCATCTGTTAGGCATTTTATTGGTAAGACATACCAATTTCTTATCTATCATAGCCTTCTCCACACATCCCAGTGCCATACTAGTATCTTTAAAGAAGTCCTACAGCTTATTTTGAAGAGGGAAGTAAGAGAAGGCTGTGATGAATGGTGTTTTCTCACTTTTCCACTGAGAAATCAACATTATCTTCACATTTTCTCTGGTGCTAACACCTTTGTTCCAAATTCCATCATTTATACTTACTTCTTGGTGTGCCTTGATATCTTCAAAAGTCAAAATCAAAAGTCTAAGTTCACTGTTTATTCTTTCCTGCTGAAAAATCTCTGTTCATATTTTATTTTTTTTATAAATCTGATCTACCAGCAAAGTAGAATTCCCATTAAACCATGTTATTTTATTTACTTATTTTTAAATAGGAGGTAGCAAAATGTTAATCAGGCATATTTACTACCAGAACCCATGAATGATTTGGAACTTTCCACTTTTCTAGGATGTGACTCTTCTCATAGAAGCTCTTCTTATAGAATTCTATTTTTTCTTACTGTTTTTTCCCATTTTTATTTTCATTATTTATTTTCTTGCTGGTACCTACTTATTCATACCATTATACAACTTGGAAGCCTCACACTTTTTAAATCTCTTTTAGAGGTTTTATATCTAAAGTTTGGCTTGTTGTATCCTAACATCTTTTTTTTGTATTGCACAGGTTGCATAGGCTATTTTTTGGAATAGAATCAATATATAAATAATTACTCTTTCCTATTCTGCTCTAGATTTTTTTGAGACGATTATGACTACTAAATAACTTATTTTTACATAAACTACAAACATAGTGGCACCTTGAGTCTTCCCTCAGCCAGTATGGAAACCTAACCAAAGTTTAGGTTATTAGTTCTCAAGTTCAAGTTCCTATCAGCCTACCCTTTCCATATATCTAAATGTGAAGGATCCCAGCTAGATAGGAGGAAGTTTCAGTAAAATTTAAGAACCTCAGGTCTATAGGGGAAGCTCTAAAATTAGGAATAAATGGAGTTTAAATAAACTTTTTATTTTATAAGGTGACAAGGGCTAGCAAACATCACAAACATTGGCAGGTGATTTTTTTTCATATTATGGGTTACTTTGAAAGAAACTTGGTGTATCATTTTAGCTGTAATGAGTTATCATGAAGTGCCATCCAGAAGGAGCTTGCTTGGGACCACTGCAACCTTCTCTGGTCTCTGTGGGTGATGACAGCCCAAGTCTAACTCATAGTGCTTCACAGACTTTCACTGTTGGATTAGGAGGGTGGGTGAATGGCAGGGATCCTGTTTTTTTCCCTATAAAAAAATCCCCAATTTTCAGATTAAAAATATACCCTGAAATCATTTTTTTCTTGTGATTAAAATGAAATGCCATATATATGGTATGTTTCATTTTGATATTTATATCAGTGGCATTTCATTTTAATCAGCACAGATTCGTAGAAGTTAGATCATACCTGACTAACTTTATTTTTTTTGATGACCAGTTCACAAAATGCTGAGATGCAGAAATCGATATAGATGTCACATACTTGGATTTTAAGAAGGCCTTTGATATGGTATCTCATCCTATTGTCATAAATAAACTGAGTGGCCATGATGTAAATGGTTACATGGTCAGGTGGTGGCAAATTGGCTTAGGGGTCGCACCCAGAGACTGGTGGTAGATGCACACAGTTTCACAGTTTCACAGTAACTAGGGTCAGAAGGGGCCTAGAGCAGGCCATCTAGTCTGACCCCCCGCCAATGGCAGGAACGAGTACCAGGGTCACAGGACCCCAGCCAAATACCTATCTAATCTACTTTTGAAGACGCCCAAGGTAGGAGCAAGAACAACTTCCCTAGGAAGCTGGTTCCAAATCCTAGCCATCCTAACTGTGAAGTAGTGTTTCCTAATGTCCAACCTA
>JAGPOW010003316.1:136121822-136144759 GCA_030014935.1 Caiman crocodilus
CCTAGCAGTGATTCCCGAGGGGGAATACAGGCTTCCAACGGGAGGGAAGTCCCGGTCCCCCCTCAGGAAGACCAAGGCAAAGAACCCATTGAAGATCTCTGCCTTCTCATCAGCTGCAAGCATCAGGTTGTCCAACGAGTCCCTCAGGGGCCCGACATTTCCCAGGGTTCTCTTTTTGCTCCCCACATACTTGAAAAAGGACTTCCTGTTGTCTTTGATCCTAGTCACCAGGCGAAGCTCTACTCCTGCCTTGGTCTTCCTAATAGCCCTCCTACACTCTCGAGCACAAGATGAGTACTCCTCTTTGGAGACTGCTCCTCTCTTCCAAAGATAGTTAGGCTCCTGCTTTGCCCTCAGAGACCCCTGAATATCCCTATTAAGCCATGGGGGCTTCCGGGCACTTTTGCCCATCTTGCATTGGGCAGGAATGGTTGCCCCTTGGGCTCAGAGGATTTTCTCCTTAAGGAATGCCCACCCTTCATGGACGCCCATATCCTCAACCCTACAGTCCCGCAGTGCCTTCTCAATTAGCCTCCTCAGCTCTCTGAAATTGGCCCTTTTGAAATCTGGGACCCTAGTCATAGTGTGGGTCCTAGCTACACTACACCGGACAGCAAATTCTATCAGATGATGATCGCTATCTCCCCCGGAGTCTCGTACCTGGAGCCCTCCAATCGGATCGTCCCCCGAGGCCAGGACCAGATCCAGCAGCGCATCCCCCCTGGTGGGGCCATGCACCTCCTGGACCAAGTGGAGGTCCTGTAGCTCCGCCAGGAACCTCCGGCACCTCTCGGACTTGGCCGACTGCTCCTCCCAGCTGATGTCCGGATAATTGATGTCACCCATGACAATCACATCCCTCATCCTAGCCGCCTCCTTAAGCTGGCCAACAAATTGGAGGTCCAACTCCTCCTTCTAGCTGGGTGGTCTGTAGCAGACACCCACCATCAAGTCCCTTTCCCCTTATCCTCCTTGCAGCCTGACCCAAATCGCTTCCACCTGGTCCTCAGTTGCCCCCAAGTTGATGCTCAATGCAGAGAAATGCTCTTTGACATAGATTGCAACCCCTCCACCTCTTTTCCCCTTCCTGTCCTTCCTGAAAAGGGCATAGCCATTGATGCCTACGGCCCAGTCATGGGTCAGGTCCCACCAGGTTTTTGTGAGCCCAACCAAATCTGGGTCTTGCACAGCCACCAGGAGAGACAGCTCCTCCTGCTTACCTCCCATGCTGTGAGCATTTGTATAGAGGCATTTGAGGCTACCCACTGCCACCTTCCCCACTCCACGTGTTTTCCCCAAGCTACAACCACCTACTCTAGCCCGACTTTCCTGTCTCAGCGGCAGAGCATCCTCTCCTCTCCCGGCAGGTCTGTCCCCCGGTGAAGCTAGTTTAAAGCCCGCCGCACGAGATCAGCCAACATAGAAGAAAAGAAACGCTTACTTTTAGGCGATAGGTGAAGTCCATCCTCTGCCAGCATTCTCCGCATAGAAAAATGTGGACTGTGATCGAAGAATCCGAAGCCCACATCATAACAGCAACCCAGAAGGAGCTGGTTTATGGCTGTGATACATGCCTCATGTCGCCTTCCCTGTTGACTCACCGGCAGAATGGAAGAAAACACCACCTGTGATTCAATCGCCTTAAACTGTCTTCCAACAGACTTGAAGTCTTCAATGATGTCCTCCGGCTGGACTCTCGAAGCGTCGTTGGTCCCCACATGGACTACCACTAACGGATGGTAATCTGTGGGCCTAACAATCTTCCGGATGCACTCCGTGACATCCCAAACTCACACTCCAGGCAGGCAGCAGACCTCTCTGCCAAAGGGATCAGATGGGACCCTCCGTGCCCCTCAGGATGGAGTCCCCAATGACCAGGACTCAGCAGTTTCAAAGCAGTCCCAGGTTATGGCTTAACATTGTCTCAGATCAGCACAACTGTGACTTGCTACCAGAAGGTGTGTTGAGAAGCAGGGTGGATAGCAGCTAGGACTCTGTTCCTCCCCTGGGGTGAGGAAGGAGTGGGAAGGGTGGCTTGGAAGCCAGGGAGCTATTGAGGGCTCTGTATCTTCCCTTTCTCTGTAAAAGCAGGAGGTGAGCCAAAGCGTAGGGAAGGAAGAGAGAAATCTTGCAATATTGTTTGAAGTGAAGGACAGGGGGAGAAGTAAAGAGAACAGAGTTAAAGAAAGAAAAAGAACTAAAAAATAAAGGACAGAAATGTTGCATGTGTCTCAATGAATTGGGATTGAGTTGCGGGAGGGATGTTGGGTTAGGGGTGGTAGAGACCACGTTACCTGGGATGAGGTTATGTAATGGCTCAGTATGACTTTTAGTGGGGAGGAATAGCTAGGGCACAAGGCTGAAAACCAATAGCCTTTCCTCACAGCGTAAAGCACATACCAGGAGAAAGGTGAGAAAAGTGGGGGGTAATGGGTCCAGGGAAACTGAGGCATGACAAAGTTGCCAAGTAGTAGTGGTTGTGGGAAAGAGAAGGAGGGCGCTGGATAGACACAGAGAAAGACCACTTGCCATCAGCCCACTTTGCTCTGTTTAAATTCTTTCAGGATATGTCAAGCATTTTGATGTAATTATTTAAATCATTTTTGTTTGAAATAAAATGAAATAAAAATGAAAAAATAAAGACTCTCATATATTAATGAATAGTGGATCATGGTGGAGAGCTGGACCCTGGAAAGCCCCCTAGCTGAACTAAGCCAGTTGGCCCAGTTCCTGCCTTCACCAAAGAGCTACCCCACACTGCTTTCTCTGGGGAAGATGTGGAGGTGGGAGAAGGGCAGGAGCAGGTCAAGTGTGGAGGGGGCGTTGTACAGGCTGGATGTAGGGCTCAGCTGCTGATGTATAGGGATCTGTATATTCCTGTCCTGACTGGAGTGGGGTGGTGGGGGTTAGTGAGAGGGAGCTGCCAAGCACCAGCTGCCTACAACAAAGCTTGCTGATCCCCCTGCAGTCCTATCTAGGTACAATATTTAAAGGCCCATATTTTCCCTAAGTCCTCCAGGGCCCAGGCCACATCTAGGATGGAGGGGACTGGTGAGTAGAGCTCAGTCAGCTGGCTCTACACAAGCTGCCTGCAAAAAAACCTGACAAACTGGACCTCAGACCTGCCTACCTGATACCAGCCCCCTCAAGCATTGCTTAGGGTTGACTGCACATTTAAACTGGGATCAAAGTGTGGGAAAACTTCAATTAAGCTCAGTTTGCTTGGAGTTAATTGAAAATATCCCTTCCACATCCCTGGCCCTCTTCCTCTGTTCTCCCCTTGCTAGGCCACTAGTGGAGGAGGGATGCAACTTTCCTTGAAGCTAGGTTGCTGCAGGGTATATAGATTCCTGGCCTTTAGCCACAGCTGGGTTGCAAGTTCTGGCCTGCACTAGCAAAAGATTGCTGGAAGGGGTAGGTTGGTCATTAGGCACGAGGAGAAATCCCTGTGTTTAAAGAGGGAGTCACTTGACTAGAAGGAGAAGTTCTTCATGGATCAGAAGACATGCCCCAGCGTGCTTGAAGCTCTTGGAGTTTCAAACCCTGCAGAGGGTCAAGGAAAAATATGAGTGAAACAAGGGTCAGGCTACAGCTGGGAGGGCCAGGACCTGTGCCCTAAGAACAGGAGATGAAGAAAGATAGAGCTAGAAGGGCCAGGGTCTGCACCCGAAGAGCAGGGTGAGAGCAGGAGACAGACTAGAGCTGAGAGATCCAGGACCTGCACCCTGAGAGGGTGAGACTGGGACAGAGAAGTTAGGCCAGAGCAAGTGGGCTTAGCCTTAGGAGACCACAGCTAGAGAAACGAGCTGTGCTTAGCTAAAGTGAAGAAAGCTGAGGCCTGTACCAGCTGGTATGTGTGTTGACAGTAACATTTGCAAGTCATGTGTATGTCTACAAGAATGGAGAGAGGCCATGAATATAGCCCATAAGGAGGCTGGTGCCCCAAGGTACTGATAGGGCCAAAAGCTTAGTGCCTTAGTGGCAAGACTTGGAACTGCTGGGCATGGGGAAGACCAGCGGACTGAGAAACTGAGGGTGACTTAGGGACTCTGGAGGAAAGCCTCCCTATATACTATAAAAACATCAAGGCATGGCATGTGAAAAAAAAGGGGAGCATGCTCCAAGTAGAGAGAATGGGGCACGGGCCGTACGGTCACTAGGTGATGTTGTGGCTACCCCTAGGGGCTGGGCCCTGTCACAGAACCCTAATTGATATATTTTCCCAAGTAGACATTGAACCATTGATGACTATTTGTTGAGTATGATGATCCAATCAGCTAAGTACCCACCTTACAGTATATTTATCTAGTCTGTATTTCCTTATTTTGTTAACGAGAGGAGACAGCATCAAGAGCCTTGCTAAAGTAAAAGTATTTTACATCCACTTCTCTCCCCCACGTTCACTGAACCTGCCACCTTATCATAGACATAAATCAGGTTGATCAGATATGACTTGCTCTTATTATGCTGGCTGTTCCGGATCATCTTTTTCTGCTCTAGGTGTTCCACAATGGATTCCTTGAGGACCTGCTCCATGATCTTTCCAGGGATTGCAATCAGGCCAACTGGTCTGTAATTCCTCAGATTCTTCTCCTTCTCTTCCATAAAGATGTGCACTATATTTGCCCTTTTCCAATCATTTGAGATCTCATCTGACCTCCACAGTTTCTCAAAGAGGATAGCCAATGGAACCGATATTATGTCAGCCAGTTCCTTCAGTATCCTATGGTGTGTCCCATCCAGCTCTGATGATACCTAACTCCACAGCAAAAATGAAAGGGAGAAGGTCACTTTTTCCATTTCAAGGCATTTAAGGATGTTTCAGAGAAGAAGTTCTTGGGATATCTTTGGAGTAAAAGAGAAGTGAATAGTTCAGAAGGAAGTTACTGAGGTCTGAAACAAAGCACGCTTGTGTGTGATTTACAACCATTAGCCTAGGGACTGTAATACAACAGATATCAAACTATTTATCCTAGACTGAATTAAAGGCTCAAATTGAATGTTGCATGATCCGGTGAGTATATGAAAACATCAAACCAATTGCCATGGTAAAATGTGGAGAAAAAAACATGGTTTTGTCTTGGTAAACATACATAAAATATTTAATAGTATTTGCAGAGGTAATTTGTGAATAGTGCGATATTTAACTATATATTACAATCTATTAAAATGTACTCAGCTAAACTTGTACACAGCCACATTCATAAATATTAATAGAAAAATCTTGGTCAGTTTCCTAAGTGATAAAGACCATGAACTGATATGAAAAAGGTCACATGAATGCCATATGTTTTGTTATAGGCATCATGTCTGCTAGGCATGTACTAATAGTCTTTCTATGTTCCTCTACAATTTGCAAAGGATTCTTATCTTTTTTGATTTATGGTATACACAAACAAACGATTCTTTAGATCAGATCTTCAGCTGTTGAAAATGTTCAGAGCTCCTTTTTCTGGTTGTCTTATGTAGTGTCCTAAACATATATTTTTTCAGAAGTTGTATCAAAAGTAATCTCCAATTTTGAGTTTGTTTTAAATAATATAATATTTTTTAAGATGCATCTCTGTAGGTACCCCACCGACTCCTTGGATATGGATTGTTTAGGAAGTTAGTCTTTTCAGCATAATAAGCAAAATAAATGAGGAACATATTTCTAGGTAGTGGAAAAAACATTGATAACATTTATGATAAATATCAGTTGCAGAATAACAATCAATTGTTTAAAACAACGATTTATTAGAACTATGTTAAGGTTTGCATTCAAAAGTATGGGTTTTGGTAGCTGAAAAAACAATAATCTGTCATTTGTAGGAAGGGTTGCAATGTGATAAATTGTCAAGAGAAAACAAAATAAACAAAAGCACCTTGATCATCACCATCGTCTGCCAAAGGTATAGTTTATCAGTGTCACTACTATCATCAAAGAGTGACTAAGGAATTGATATCCACAGATATCCCTACAAACTTGTATCTGATGGGAAATAATTGAGGTGCCTCAAAAGAATCACCTAAAGATTTTAAATTAATATCCTCATATTTGAACTTACTGTGACATGTGTTTCATTGTTCTTGCTTCCCTTTCTCTACTTCTTCAGTATTCCTCTAAAAAACTTAAGTTGATAGCTACATATTTATATTCTCCTCACACTATCCATCTATTCAGTAGTGACATGTATCTCCAGATAAAGTTTGGATAGTAGAGATGAATGAAGGGAGATATTAAAACCTAAATACATAAAAGTAGTTAATTTGAAAAATAAGTGTTTTACAAAACAGAAATTATGAAAATAATTATTTTTATATTCTTGTGTAAAAATATTTACAATGTTGAATTTAACAAATACTGATATCATAGTTCATTTATATTATATTGAGATATCTGTACTACCAATTTTCTGTAATATGGTACTATATACCCAAAAGTAAAAAAGGATAAGTGAGAGACAAAAATTCTTGTGGTTGGTATCTTTTATTGGACCAACTATGTGACTGAGATACACATAGACAAGCTTTTGGGTCTCATAGTATAAGGTGAACAATGTATAATGCCACTACCTCAGGCCAGAGAAAGGGTACTTTGATACCAGAAAGTCTGACTATGTCTACCACAGCTAAGCAGTTGGTTCAATAAAAGATATCACCCACAAGAATTCTTTCCTCTCATATATTTCTTGAACCATCACAGCACCAACACTCCCGAAGTAGATACATGAGACTTACTCTGACATTTATCTAAACTTAACTTGACCGTTTGATCTATAATACATTGTGTTCCAAGAGAAAAGTCTATATTTTACACTGAATTCAAAACATACTGAACTGGAATGAGTTCTTTCAAGGGGTAAACAAAAAGAGCAACTTGGATGGAATCTAAAAGTCACTCCATCCCAATTAAAAAAAAAAAAAAAGGTGGGTAGAGAGAGAGTAAGAGACTTAGGCAGAATTTAAAGTAAAGCCAAAATTGTGATCTTGAAATCCTTAATTAGCTGTTGTCTAAACTCAGTGAATGAATTATAGTCTCTTAATCACCTAAGCAAGACAGGAAGACAAGGGCCTCAGTAGGAAGACTCAGGTGCCTATACATTAATGCCAGAAGCATGGGGGACAAGCAGGAGGAGCTAGCCCTCCTGTTCTCCAGTGTGCATTATAATCTAGTAGGGATTAGAGACTTGGTGGGACTCCTAACCTGACTGGAATGTAGCTATAGAGGGCTACACTTTGGCTGGGCAGGGAAGAAAGTTGGAGGCATTGCTCTCTATGTGAAGGAGCAGAGCATCTCCTTGGAGCAGTATAAAATGGACAGCTTGAATTCTGCTGGGTCAAGTTGCAAGGGGGGTGTGGCAAAAGAGACATAACTCTAGGTGTATACTAGAAACAACCAAACCAGGGGGAGGAACTCGATCTGGAGTTCACCTGAGAATTGACTGAGGCTGCATGTGCACATGACATGGTCATTATGAGCAGTTTTGATTAACTGGAAGGAACACTTGACCAAGATGGAATAGTCATGATCCTTCCTGACCTGTGTTGAGGAGCTCTTCCTGACTCAGGAGGTGTATGAACCGATCACAGGTGATGCTCTGCTAGACCTGGTCATGGCCAAAGAAGATGACCTGGTGACCTATTTAAATATAGAGGGAAGTCTGGGTAATAGTGACCATGAAACCATCATGTTCACTGTCCCACATAAGGCAGACAAATTGAATAGCAGGATTGAAGTCTTGGACTTCAAAAATGAAAATTTCAACAAACTTGGGTAACTAGTAGGACAAGTGCTGCGGGACCAGGGACCAAAGGTGAAAGGCGCAAAGAGTGGTTGTTTCTTAAGGACATGATCCATGAAGCACAAAGTGCAAAGAAAGTCCATTCCATGAGAAGGAAAGGTAACAGGGCTAAACAGGGAAATCAAGGTCCTCTTACGAAAGAAGAAAGAGGCATATAAGCAATAGAAGCTTGAGATAGGCCCCAAGGAGGACAATTCTATGATAGCCCACATTTGCAGGGAACATAAGACAGGCTAAAGCAGTGACTGAACTTAGATTAGCAACGGGAATCAAGGAGAACAAGAAGTCCTTCTTTAGTTTCATAGGGAACAGGAGGTAAACAAATGGGAGTGTGGGGTCATTGTTCAACAACTCATGAGAGCTGGCTAGTGGCACCCAGGAGAAAGCTAAAGTCCTGAATAACTATTTCACCTCAGTATTTCTCTGGACCAAGGGGATAATCACGCCAGGTAGAGTAGAGGATGAGCATGGTAGGAATAATCCCCTTTCTACTATTGATGTAGAACTGGCGTATGACCAATTAATAAAATTAGATGTATACAAGTCAGCAGCACCAGATGGTCTTCATCTGAGAGTCCTGAAGGACCTGGCCAAAGTCATTGCAGAACCCCTGGTAAAATTCTTCCACAACTCATGGAGCTCTGGAGAAGTCCCTGAGGACTGGGAGAGGGATAGTGTTGTGCCCAGTCACAAGAAGGGCAGGAGGGAGAACCTGGATAACTATAGGCCAATCAGCCTAACTTCAATCCTAGGGAAAATTCTAGAAAAGTTCATCAAGGAGTTTATTTGCAATAAGCTTGAAGAAGATAAGGTCCTGAATGACAGACAGCATGGCTTCCTTGTGGGCAGGTCTTGCTTTAGCAACCCCATCTCCTTCTATGGCCAGGTAACTTGTGACCTGGACACGAGAGAACAGGTTGACATTGTATACCTAGACTTCCAAAAGGCCTTTGATGTAGTATCCCACAATGTCCTCACAAGAAAATTAGAGGATTGTGGGCTTAATTCCAAAATTCCAGTGGGTGAGAAACTGGAAGCAGGATAGGACCCAGAGAGTTGTAGTGAATGGATCTATGTCATTCTGGTGAGAAGTTGGTAGCAGTGTCCCACAGGGATTGGTGCTCAGTCCAGTACTTTTCAACATCTTTATTAACAATTTGGATGTGGGCATGAAGAGCTCACTGGCCAAGTGCGTGGACAATACCAAATTATGGGGAAGGGTGGTAACGCTTGAAGATAGGCTACATTTACAGGTAGACCTAGACAGGCTAGCAAGTTGGACAGATCTGAACCTGATGAAGTTCAACATTGAGAAATGTAAAATGTTCCATCTCATTATGAGCAATCCCTAAGATACCTACAGGTTTGGTGGCATCAAACTGACTAATACCATGGATGAAAGGGATCTGGAGGAACTAATAAACCACAGCATGAATATAAGCTGGCAGTGCAATGCTGTAGCCAGTAGGGCAAGTAATACTCTGGCATGCATTAATTGATGCATCTCCAGCAAAGCCAAAGAGGTGATCTTTCCACTCTACTCAGCACTGATGAGACTGCAGATGAAGTACTGCATCCAGTTCTGGGCATCATGCTTTAACAAGGATATGGACAAGCTTGAGAGAGTCCAAAGAAGAGCCATCTGTATGATCAGACTCTTAAAAGGCAAGCCATATAAGGAAAGGCTGAGGGATTTGGGACACTTCAGCCATAGGAAAAGAAGTCTGAGAGGGGACCTGCAGTTTACTGCTACACTAGGGGAGTACATCAAGGGCTCATTGAGGAATTGTTTACCAGAGCACCAGGAGAAAACAGGAGTAATGGACACAAACTCCTGAAAGATTGATTCAGGCTTAACATTAGGAAAAATTTTTTTCAAGGTCAGGGTGTCCAGTCTGTGGAAAAAGTTCCCTCCAGAGGTGGTGCAATCATCTACCCTGGAAATCTTCAAGAAGAGACTAAACAGTCACCTTGCTGGGTTCATATGACCCCCCAGTTATCTTTCCTGCTTGGTGCAGGGTGTGGACCCAATGATCTTCTGAGGTCCCTTCCGGCCTTACAATCTATGAATCTATGAAAAACCTGCAGTTACACATCTGCACATACCTAGAACTATTCCAGATCATCATATGCATGTGTTTATGGGCCAGTTCTTGGCAGCTATTTGCTGAGAAACTATCTTTAGATAGGGTAAAGGACTGGGCAGAACAGTGTGGTGCAGGGGGGACAGTCCTAAGTACTTCCAGAAGCACTTCCAGTCCACTTCTGGGCCCAGCATGCTGAGGGTCCCCCCCCTGTTCCCTTCTGGCTCAGCAATTGCCCATGGAGGGAGCCCAGGGCACCGGTCACCAAGCTGGAGAGGTGCTCGGGTGGGGGGGTCCCCCTGCGCACTCCCCGGAAGACCTGGATATAGACCGGAAGTGCTTCTGGTCCACTTCTGGGTCTGCTGCTGAACATTATGGGGGACTCCCTGCACTTCTGTGGGACACTCCATGTGCCCCAGCATTGCAGCATTCATGAGCCGCCTGCTACCAAGAGGTATGTAGAAAAAACATTTACAGCTGTATCTATGTCCAAATCACCAAATCTTTCCAAATCTCTCCAAATAAATTCAGAAGGTTCCAATTTGATTCAGAGAAATTAAAGGGTCCTCTGATTCAGTTTGGATTCAGAGATTTGGCCAGAGAATTGGGATGAATCTCTGCCAAATTGAATCAAGGACTGAAGCTTCTCATAGCCATTGAAGATATGTAGGGCCAGCAACAGGCAATTAACCTAGGAGAAGGTGACTCAGCAAGAAAGATGCTACCTTAGAAGGGAAGAGGTGTTTATGGTGAGGATTCTAGCCTGGGATCCTGCCCAAAAGAACAGTCCTAGGGCCCTTTGTTTATGTTACATTAAATATAAGGTGAAGTAGATCAGTTTAAAGAGGAGAAATGGAGAAGGCACTGGCTCTTATGTCTACCCTATGGCTTTGTGGAATTATAAAATCAAAGAACCATTGAAAATGAGGGTTGGAAGGGACCTCAGGAGGTCATCTAATCCAATCTCCTGCTCAAAGCAGGACCATCCCCAAGTAGATCATTCCAGCCAGGAAGGTGATTAAAATAATTTACAAGCAAGAAATATAGGTTCAAATCTCTTCTGGGTTAGGAGAGTCTAGAACCTAGACCTTTTCAACCTTTTGTTTAAAAGGTGAGAGAACCTTCTTATGCTGCCATCAATTTTCTTCTGCTTGGTACTCTCACAGATTAATCCTCTTCTGTTGCTGGTGGAGACTGTGTCTAAATACAATAAATCCCATTATGGGGCCACAGGAATCTACTTAAGCATATACAGGCAAAATGGGATTTAGCTTCATATATCTAAGAGTTTATTATAATACTGATTTGCTACAGCACAGGGGTGTCAAATATATGGCTACTGGGCCAGATATAGCCTGTGGAGCTAATTTATCTGGGCCCTGGTGCTGCCCCTGAGGGGGCCCTTCCCTGACCATGGGGAATGCATCAGACTGGCACCATGTATGGGGCCCAGGATTCAAGCCTGACATGGCACCTATTCTGGTCATCTGGGATGTATGCTGAACACTGCCTGCTCCAACAGGTAGCAAAGTCCAGTGCACACCCTGGTCCAGCCAGAGAACACAATGTGTAGCATACCTCCTGGACTGGCTGCAATGGGCACCATGTGCAGCTTGGGTCCCAGAGCAGGTGCTACAGATGCTGGATCCAGCATCTGGTGGGAAGAGAGGTGCATATCTGTGGGCCCAGAGGCCAAATGAGTTTGACACCCCTGATACAGCATGTACTTTCCCAGAAAAAAGCATATTTAGTTGCTTAGAGTAAATACTGTGCCATAGCATATAACATTATTTTATTCTGGATTGTATTTCATATGAACTGATTTTTGAGGCAGTGGTAAATTAGGAGCAATATTCAGAGCTGTGTAAAGAAAAAAGGAAAAACAAGGGATATGGAAATGATTTTCAATGTATTTTTTAGACTGCATGTAACCAAATGGCCCATTAAATCTTCATAGTCCATTTGCAGTGTCTAGGCCAATGTACATTGGCATAACTGAAAATATCTCCCTCAACTTCAGTATAATTGCCTTGAATCTGGAGTGATTGTGGGTATGTGTTGTTTTCAATTAGGACAGATTTGTATTTTTGTTTCTCCACTTGCAGAATAAAAGCTAGTTTTAGTTTGCCTAGACAGGATAGCTCTCGCTAGGTTTTAAAAAAAAACTTTGTTCTTTCATGTAGGTGGGTGGGTAGATACAGCAACATTTTAGGTTTGTCTCAGCATAACAGAAACAGCTAACATAACTCTGTACATAACTATAAATATTGCTTCTTAAAATGATGTCTGCAGAAAGCAAGTGAATGGTAAAATTACAAGTTACCAAGGTCTGAACTATTCTGCTTCAAGTTAATATAGTTTCCTGGAAACAGTTGATAAAAGCATGACTACCATTGACCCCATTATAGTATTTCCTCTTGCACAATTTCTGTAACCCTATTTGAGTGGACACTGGAGTGGAATATTGCTAATAGCATTGCAGATATGTGGACCACCTTGAAATTAACCCATAACGTAACTGGGATGGAGTGTAACTTTCTCTTAATATGTGGAAGATCGAATGCAAGAATATAATGTGCAATTGTATTTAACCTAGTTATCCAGTTCTGCACTAGTTGCTAATAGTGATGGGAGAAAGTTGAAAGGTCAAAATGAACTCAGAAATTAAACAAGGGTGGGAACAACATGGAATTCATTTTCAGCAAGTGACCTAAAGATCATGGGTCTCAGTCCAGCTAAATTACCGAGGTAGTTGTAAAGCACTTTAATTGCATGAATGATATGTGCTTCAAAGGCAATCTCAGAATTCACAATGACTTCAAGGTCACAGACATTATCCAAGAGATAAAGAGAACTAAGTAAACCACTACATATGACACCCAAGGCCTCTCCATTGATGAATTAATCAAAAACAACTTGCAAAAACAGCATACAACCAAAAGTACAGAAGATTTCATCTGCTTTAGTGAAAGTAAGGTGCTGGAGTTGCAGTGATGACATTGTAAATGAGAGGAAGGAAGAAAGAAAGAAAGAAAGAAGGATTCTTACCTATAAACTGATTTCATTTGGTTTTGTCCACTGCCTCTCATATTGCTTTCCAATTCCACTTTGCCCCAGCACTAAAGAGGAAATTTCCCCTCTGGAAGGTTTTTATCTGTTATGAACAACATCAGAACTCCTTTTGGTATTTTTCCTCTGAGGGCAGGCAGTATATAAAACAAAGATCATTTTGTTTTCCACTCTGACTGTATTACAGCACTTGAGGGGAAATTTGTCTTTATAAGAGATTTTATGATATTTCAGTGCAGTGCAGTACGATAACACTAGGTACCTTTCATTTAGTTTTATCACTCTTACTTTTGCATTGGCCTCATGTGTTCCTCGCTGTTTAAAACAGAAGTTTTAAAAGCTATAACAGTATGGGAAGGGAGGGGGGAAGGGGGCGGGGAACCCTGATTGCTAGCACTGGATTTCAGAGGATAATTATGAAATGTAAAAAGATTTCAGAATTAAACAGAAAATGTTTCCTTACACCTACTTTTTTGCAGTCCAGTCTATATTATATCAGCTACCTTCTTTTCTAACAGGTGTAATGTCAAAAATCCCTTTAAAAATGTAAAATATAATAATCATTATTGACAAAACTGATTAAGAAGAAAGAACCTGTACTTGTATTATTTACAGGCAAAAGCATTTTAGATGGAAAAAAGGATTTGATTCTAGAACGCTGTACACATTAATAGTATATAATAACTCAATCTTTTTAAGCAATGAAGATTGTGCAGTAGGTGTTAACTGAGAGAGAATCTCACTCTTAAATCCATGTTCGCCTTATCAGTAATAGGTACTTTATTATCTCATGCATTTTCTAACCATCAAAGTAAGTTGTAAGTAGAATGAACAGAAACTATTACAACCATTAAAGATGCTATTTCAAAAGTAACAGTGAGTTATATGTTAATTTTGCAGGCATAAGGAAGCTTATGTTCTTGCTTCAAAATGATATTTGCTATATCCCATGTAGATGAAAATGCTTTAAAGAGAAAAACCTTCAAAATGAGAAAAGATAAGTATTTAAAGACCCACCTTTAAGTCTTAAATTTCCATGGAAACTTCCAGAGGATTACATTTTCATTTGTGATGAAATATGATTGTATCCATCACAGCTGTGTCATGGTAAACCTTTGGCTCTCAGAATTTATAATTTACCTTAAATTATTTTTCTTCATAAATATCTCTGTTGCTGGGGCTTTGTATACAGAAGTATTTGTATTTAAAAAGGTCTATAATAATTAGTGAATTAAAAATAAAGGATAATTGATAAGTAAGACTGGAGAGGGCTTCAAAAGGTCATCAAGTCCTACCCCCCTTGAAGCAGGATCATCTATGACTAAATCTCTTGACAACTTCCAAGACAGGAGATTCCATAACCTCCTGGATAGCCTGATCCAATGTTTAGCCATCCTCATAGTAAGAACGTTCTTCCTAATATCCAACCTAAATTTACTAACTTTACTTACTGAAATTGAAGTAAATATTTAATTTATTTACTGCAATTGAAGACCATTGTTCCTTGTGCTCTCATAAAGAATACTGTAGTCTTTATCCTCTCCGTAGCAATGTGTCAGGTACTTGAAAACTGTTACCAAATCCTCCATCAGTCTTCTCTTCTTCAGGCTAAATGAATCTAATTCTTTCAGTGTTTTGTTGTAAGGTATGCTTTGCAGGCTTCTAATCATTTTGATCACTCTCTGCTCAACTTTTTCCAGTTTGTCCACATCTTTTTTGAGATGAATTTACCTGAAAGTTATGTGTGGTACAAATTACTATGACTTCATGAACAATGGGGGCACAGATTACACTATCTTTTCATTTAAACATATGTTTAACATTTAAATTTTTTTGTTTCAAATAAAATACATTCAAAGATGGACAAAGCCCAGGTGAGTTAAACAAATCTGAATGCTCTTCTTCTGCCAAATGTTGCAAAGTCTTTTTGTTGTTGTTCTTCTGACTGTATTGAACTAAGAAGACAGGGATTTTTGATTTTTGTTTTATTTTTATTTTCTTTCAGTTAGTTTGTTTAAATATCATTTGAAAAGAACACAGTGAGTCTTATCCTATGAGATCTTGGATAGATATATCTAAGTTAATTTTGTACCCCAGGGCTATATATAAATGGACATGGTAAACATTAATGTCACTATAAGACCAATACATACAGAAGATCTATACAAGTGTTCCGGATCCAGCCATCCAAGAGAGTTTATCCAGCCTGCAGCAGGTCTCCCAGCCCCACTTGGCCCAGTTATGGGGGAAGCCCAGGCTGTGGTGTGTGCAGCCAGTCTCACTACCTCTGGACACACGGTGGCATGGCTGGACTCTGCTTCCCAGCAGCACCAGCAGTGGCAGCTCCTGGTGGCCATGGCCAGTGTCACTAGCTGCCAGACCTGGACTCACTGATGAGGAATCCTGGCCTTTGCGCCTACCAGCAAGAGCATGAAACAGAGCAGGTGGGTGGGAAGGGCATCCATGGAAACTGCCCCAGGATCCCTGTGGGCAGGGTGTATTTGGCTAGGCAGATAGGTTGGGGACTATTGATAGGTGGATGAGAAGTGGCATCCAGGAGCAGGACAGCCAGGCAGGGCTGGGGTTGGGGCCAGGATCAGGATTGCAGGATCGTGACATTGTAGAGCTGGGGCCGGGGCAGAGCTGAAATCCACTCCTCACATGACGAATCATGACTGGCCCTACCTAGGAGGAGAAGGCAGGGGTTAAGCTCATGCCTGTGACTCAGTCTGGCTGCCCCCATCCCAGCACATGTACATGTGGACATCCCCAGTAGTATAGTTGTGGTATAGTGCAGCCCAGCAGTGCAGAGCAGCCTAATATGGTCATGACCCATCAAGGCAGTTCTGTGCTGCCAGGCTTTGCTGCTTCGCAGCTTTGCTGTACTAGGGCTTCACGATTGTGCAAGTGCTGGGTGGAGGCTGTGGGTCTGGGTCACAGGTACACACTCCACCCCACTCCTAGGGAGGGCCAATTATAATCCATCATACAGGTGGCAGATCATGGCTTTGCCCAACCCCAGCCTGCAATTTATGCTGTCATGACCCTGCAATCCTGCCCCAGCCCCAAGCCCAGTCCCACCCCCACCTACCAATCCCTCTCCCAGACACTGATCCCTGCCTGTCCGTAACCCCATCCCATCCATTTGGTTGAGTGCACCCTGCCCACAGGGGTCCTGAGCTTGTCAAATAATCTGTTGCTTAGGGAGTTTTGATAAACTGTTGCAGGAATATGCTAGGAGTGTTGACCCAACCTGCAACAATTCAACCAAACTCCCTAAGTGGTCCTCCAGCCTAAGTAGTTACCCACCCCTGATCTAGACTGTAAACCGGTAGACTGAACCCAAGGGAAGTCCACCCCAAATTTGGGAGGTCTGCTGAACTTCCAGGCTCAAGGTCAACCCTACCCCTATCCACTTCCTATCCTGCACCTTTCTGCAGTACATGTGGGATGTTGTTCAGGCCTTGAGCATGGAAAGTGCACAAAAGCATTTCTGAAATGGAAATTTTAGTCATTGAAGAGGAAAAAAAAAGAGAAGTACATTCAATCCTAGTGGCAAAATGATTATTTTAGGGGCAAATTCTGTTTACACATGACTCATCGACTTTACCTGAAAGCGGAGTTGACTCTTGAGTTAATTTTAAGGCAGATAAAAATTGCCATTTTATTCTTCTCCTTGTACTTTGCACAGCGCAGTTTCATTGCAGAAGTTTTTAGCTGAGAAAGAAAAATGTGTGTGGTTGAAATCATCTGCCACTCCTAGTTCTCAGAGCTCATTAATTATGACAAGAGTTTATTTTGAACTATTTATGAACCTCTTTAAGAAGTATAATTAGAGGTAAGATACAGCAGATTCTTTACTGTGGGTGCCTTTACTGCATTAAATGTTACTTTGTACCTTATTTGGCATAGATTGAACATTATTTAAAACTAAGAACATATACCTAATCTCCCTGTATTTAAAAAAACAAAAACAAAACACCTTAGGAGGCAAATACAATGAATATGTTTCCAGAGCTCTATTACTAATGTCATTTTCTAATGCCAACACACAAAATACAACTAGGCCTAACTACAAAGAATATTCAGTTCTTGCAACACTTTACACGGTGCATAAATGATCTATAACTGTTTAACAAATGAATAAAATTAAACAGATTAAGGTATTTTGTTCCACACCCTTAAGCAATATTCATGACAGTTTTTCACTATATTAAATAGAGGAATTCATAACCTTACTCTTCTGTAAATACTACTTTATTGGAGTCTGTGTAAAATTCTATTTTTTAATTTTTTCCACCCTGTAATCTAACCCAAACTTTTATCTAAATATTCTCTGGAGCGAGATCTATTCACAAACATTTTTTCCAATGTCCCACTTCAGTATCAATAAAATGTTATGTGAAATGTGTATATATTCTCACAAGGCACGTCTACACATGCAAATGTTGTAGGGTGGGTTTACTCTAGAACAAATTACTCTAGAGCAGTGGTTCTCAAACTTTTTTTTTTTTCATGGACCACTTGAAAATTCCTGAGGGTCTTGACAAACTGTTTGCTAAACTTTTTTTTTGTTGTTCTACAGATCAAAGCAAACAACTCATATATTAACATCAGTAGTTTTACTTTACAAGTACAGATATTCTCAATTGTTCTGCAACCTTTCTGTAGACCATCTGAATGAAGCTCACAGACCACAGTTTGAAATACTCTCCTTTAGAGTAAATCTATGTGCAGAGGTTCATGAACAGATTTGCTGATCATGGCCGCTGTCTGCTCTCACCCCCTTCAGCCCTGCACCAGCCCCCTGCAGCAGGCAAGTGGATCTCTAGGCTCACCTTGGGTGGTAGCCCAGGGACTAGCAGGGACCATGGTGCTAAGAGACAGGTGTCTTCTGGCAGGAGCTGGCAGATTGTTCCCTGCCCCTGAGAGCTACCCACTGGTGGGGTCACCATGAAAAATCAAGCAGGGACATTATTCCCCTGCAGGGGAACTCCCAGCCCAGCTCTGTGATCTTGGAGCACTGGAGATTGTTCTGATGTCTGTGACTGTGAAGCCGGGCCTGAGAGCTCCCTGCTGCTGGGGCAGGAGGACATTGTCCTTGCCTGGGCTCTGGTGATGGTGCCCACCCTGGCAACAGACAGCTCCCAGGAGCAGGGAGCAATCTCCCACCCCCTGCTGCCCAGCTACATGTGCTATATTGTACAGTAATTACTTGGCAGTAAATTTTCTACCTGCAAATACAAGTAGCAAATGAACTACCGAGTAGAGGAAATTATTGGACAGTAAGGGTCAGCACAAGTAGAAGGTGATGCTTACTACACAGTAAATAGCTCTATGTGCAGTAAAGCATCTCATGTAGACCCACCCCCAGCCTGCCTATTTTAAATTACAATTTATGAAGTTGTAGTAACTTCATATGAAAAATATCAAAGATAAAAATATTTAGTAAGATTCATATAAATAATGGATGTAATGGTATATTTATAGTATCTAGAAAAGGTACCCTGTTATATTTTCCTGGTTAAAACCATAAGCTTCAAAGGGACTTCAAGGATCCTCTAGTCCTAGCCCTGTAGAAAAATACTTTTTCAATACTTTTTTCTCTCATTTGCAATGAGAAAAATTCCACAACCTTTCTAAACAGCTTATGGCCACAGAGAAAAGTCAATTTCTATCCTCTTTATAATTGGCCTCCAGGTATCTGAAGATTGTTATCAGCAGGGATCCTGGTTTTCTCTGATATATATATAAAAAAAATCCCAGTGTTTAGGTTAAACAAAGTGAGACAAAATCCACATTTTTCCATGATTAAAACGAAATGCCACTTTATATGTGTGTGTGTGTGTCTGTGTATGTGTCTGTGTATAGGGTTTTTTTCATCCATCTGTCTGTTTCTCTGTGTGTCTGTCCATAATGCTCTTGAAAGGTGTAGCTCCCAATGTGGTGTGGCTCCAGCCACTGCTGCAGCAAGAATAATGGGTGGGTAGGTGGGGACAGATCATTGCCCCCCCCGCACCCCTCACGGAGAGGGGGGAGGGGGTGGTGCAAGGCCAGATGAAGAGCAAGGGGGTGGTGTGGGGCCGGACATGGAAGGGACTGTTGGCACAGGGTGGACGTGACGGGGTGGGGAGGGATATGGGGCCAGACATGGGGGAATGGACATTAATATATATATATTGTGGTGTTTTATTGTTTATGTGTATAGTGTATAGTGGTGTATAGTGGTGTTTTATTTTAATTATGGAAAAATGTGGATTTGGGGGATTACTTTTTTAAATCTGAAAATGGAAGAATTTTTTTTTTTGGCAAAAACCAGAATCCCTGGTTATCAGTTTGCTTTTGTGTGACATACCTATGAGCATAAAACTGAATGTTCGGTTCCAGACAGTTTCCTTTCAAGTTAATGTAAGACATTAAGAAGAGGATCAGGACCTTTAAATATTAACTGCACTTGCATCAACAGAAGTGTGTTAATATAAACAGTTAAACAAACAAAGGCATTACAATATGCTGAATTTCCTCCTTGGAAGGTATAAACCAGATGCCAGCTGTAGAAATGTTCTTCCAATAGTAAAGTCTAGCCATTTTGCACATTCCACAGGGAGCAGTTTTGGCAGATTAGAAGTTGCCCCTAGGACGGTCATATGTTGAGCAAGCTTACAGTCTGCTTTATTCTTCTAGACACCAGAAGCCTGATTCTGATACCACAGATAGTGGCTATTCATGGATGTAACTTTAATGACTTCAGCAGTTAGGTGGATTTAAAACCCTGTACACAGAAGGAGAGTCAGGCCCTTCTTCCTCTTTGCTTTACGTCACTCCAGAAGATTTGCATGTTCCTATTATTTCATGTCCCAACAGATGCCTTCTGAGTTGTATATTAAACTTTTAACTGTGGCATTTCCCACCTTTCTCATATTGGTCAACAGGGTTTTGAAAAGTGCCCTTTTCCAAATAGAATGCACATTCATTTCCTGTTTATTTTGCGATTTTTTAATTTTTTTTTTTTTAATACTGGATTTCACCTTTGGAGGAAACGTCCAGTTTTTCTTGGAATATGTAATTGTACAGCAACTCAAAATTGATATATTACTTTGTCCTCCATTTATCATAGTTATTTAAACCAGTTTGTTTTGTTCTTAATTAATAAAATTATAGGCCACCAGGAACCTTCAGGTAACTCTCAAGTCAACGAGACTTGTGCACAGAGATGATGCATTGAGTTTACCTGCCACTCCAGCTTACCAGAATCAGGCTTCTTAAAGGCATATGCAAGTAAATTACTGAGCTGAACAGGTGCCCCATGTCTAATAGAAGGTTTCTTGCTGAATTTAGATCAGTGTGTGTGTATATATGTGTGTGTGTGTGCACGCGCACGTGCATGCGCATGTGACTGTTATTCAGTATCAGTATATATATGTGAATGTTATTAAATATAATAAGTAGAGATTTAGGCCAATTTCTATACAGAAGCATACCGGAGCAGCACTGTGCTCTGGACTCAGCTGATACATGGAGCAACATCACCTGATGGGCTGCCAGTGTCAGCCCCATGGCCAGCTGTCAGCACCTCTGTATTTTTGGGTCCTGACAGATGTGGAAAAAAAACCCCAAAACAAAACGAAAATGTGCTTTACTGGAAGAGGAAGTGTGTTAGTTTGACTCACCTCCCCAGTGTCTTTATATATAGGGTGCTTCAGTGAGGCTTTTTGGCACTTTTATCTAATAGCTGATTCAATCTGAATCACATCTGAAGCACATGATCTATACAGACATTGGGCAAGCTGGGTCAAAGTAATGCAATGCCTCTTCTAGGCATTGCTGTGCTTAGGGCAGGGACATACAGATCTGAAAATAAAGTGCTGTTTTGTTTTGTTTTTAAATGTCTGTAAGCAGCCTTTGTGGGCCTATTTCTTTTTGCCCCAGCTGTATAACATTGCAGTGAGCTGTATCTACAGTTCCCAGCTCTATTTTTATAGGTACACATGTTGATAATGCTGAACTATTCTTTGCAATTGTAAATCAACCACTTAGGCATCTAGTTACTGAAGGCCAGATCTGAAAGGGCCAACAACTTAGACACTGAAATGTCCGACATTGCGATACCTGTATCCCAGAACAGAATCTAAACTCCAATGTTAGGCACCTAGCTTCCCTGCCTAGTGCATGGAGACTATCCCCAGAAGGGTGATCCTAAAAACTTTGACACTGAGCAAAGAACCTCCTACAGCCAACCAATAGAAAATGCTAAACGTAAAGAAGTGTCTTCTTTAGTAAAGTAAAGGGGTGTCTCCTAAAATCCACCGGTCCAACTGATTGTTAAGTCCAAACCACTGAAACTACTAAACCATTGCTGCAAAAATGAACAGTGGGTAAAGGCTCGTTTGATAGTATCCTCATATGATTCTGTGGTCAGTGAAACAATTTTTGCCCTCTAATTTTCTTTGCAAATTCCTTTGACCTTAGTGGGGAAGAAGATGACTCACAGTCTTTTAGGAAAATTTGGTAAATCTTTGAGAGAGCATGTACCTACACAAGATGTTATGTAACTGTAGCAATGAGCTATATAACCTTAGCTTGTCGCTACAGGGATGTACCATTGGCGGGCATGAACCATGATGCCTACATTACTGTGCAGTAGCAGTAGCTCATTGCTACCATATCGTAGTGTGGGGAAAGACCAGTGCAGTGTCCAGATTGCTCAGTAACACCAGTTACTGCACAGTCATTGAGTACTTGCTTAAGCAGTTTGGAGTATGTGTAGACACACCCAGAGTGTAATAACATTGGCTCTGTTGTGCTTTTCTAACTAATATTAGGTATTTGAGTGACCTCTGACTCCTCCTTCAACTAGTCATCCTGTTGTATTTGCAGAGGTGAGTAATCTATGCTCCAGAGACCTTTAATGCTGTCTTTTGTTGCTGTTTTTATGGCACCTTATGTCCTCCCATCTGTTTCTCAAGAAAATCATGTTTGCCAGTTAGTGTTTGCATGCCGTACCAATACTAATACCTTCACTAATCACAGCATCGGTTTCATATCCCTCAGTACTCTAAAGTCATTAATTTCTTCAGTTTTAGAAATATAGAAACATAAACACTAAAAAACCCTATTTTTTTTAATGATTATTTTATCGTTGAAACAATCATTGTTTATAAAAGTCCTTTCCTCTTGGAAAATCAAATGAATCTGCTATACATCCTAGGCACTGGCATTTAACAAATCATAACTTGACATTAGTTTAACCAACAGAATTCTTCTGCTCTTTATACTCCAGTTCTTGAATAATTCAATTAGGTTCAGGTGATGCAGCTGGTTCTTGAAAGCCAAACTCCAATTTAAGAACTGCAGCCAAATCATCATAATAATCAAAGCGTCTTAAAACAGCAATCTGTAAGCCAGCATGGTGGCTCTGAAGATTATTGCTCCAGTCTGTTAGACAATCTGTTCATGAGGACTTTGGTTTAAGTCCCGGCACTATTCATTTGTCTGCACTTTGCTCTTGATTTTGAGCCACGAGTTCCTGACTGTTGCACCAGAGGAGATTAGGAAGGAATTTAGAAGGGGACTTATAAATACATAAATACTGTAATAAATTCAAATTCAGAAGTATTTTTCTAGAAAAAACAATTCTCAAAAATATATGAAGGATGTTTAATGTAGCAGCAAGTACCATTCTGCTAAACATTGCTATATTATATGTGAGTTACACCATATGCACAAAGGGATTGTGTTCTCTTTATATGCAGAATATTTCTATGAAATCTGTCAAGTTCATTTATATAAAGGGTTTGGCCAATAGTCAAATCTATTAGATACCATTCTTCATTTATATCACAGGTCATGTTACCTGCTGAGGTCAGCAGCGGCGGGTAATTCAAACCGCCGCGTTTGGACCGACGGTTAGGAGCAGCAGCGGCGAGCGGAGCAGCTGAGGGGGCAGCAGCAGCAGCAGCTGATTCCCTGAAGGTAAGTGGGGCCGCGGGGCCGGTACAGC
>JAGPOW010003316.1:136153999-136176781 GCA_030014935.1 Caiman crocodilus
TTGCCCGACGAGTCCCTCGGGGGCCCAACATTTCCCGGGGCTCTTTTTTTGCTCCCCACATACTTGAAAAAGGACTTCCTGTTGTCCTTGATCCTAGTCACCAGGTGAAGTTCTACTCCCGCCGTGGCCTTCCTAACAGCCCTCCTACACTTCCAAGCACAAGAAATGTACTCTTCTTTGGAGGCTGCTCCCTTCTTCCAAAGACAGTAAGCCTCCCGCTTTGCCCTCAGGGCCCCCCGAATATCCCTATTAAGCCACGGAGGCTTCCGGGCATTTTTGCCTATTTTGCATCAGGTGGGAACGGTCGCCCCTTGGGCTCGGAGGATCGTCTCCTTAAGGAACGCCCACCCTTCATGGATGCCCATGTCTTCAACCCTACAGTCCCGCAGCACCTTGTCAACTACCCTCCTGAGCTCTCTGAAATTGGCCCTTTTGAAGTCTGGGACCCTAGTCCTAGTGTAGGCCCTATCTACATTGTGCCAGACAGCAAATTCTATCAGGCGATGGTCGCTGTCTCCCAGGGAGTGCCGTACCTGAAGCCCTGCAACCAGATCGTCCCCCGAGGCCAGGACCAGATCCAGCAGCGCATCCCCCCTGGTGGGGCCATGCACCTTCTGGACCAAGTGGAGGTCCTGCAGCTAAGCCAGGAACCTCCGGGACCTCTCGGACTTGGCCGACTGCTCCTCCCAGCAGGTGTCTGGGTGATTGAAATCACCCATGACAATGACATCCCTCGTCCTAGCTGCCTTCTTAAGCTGGCCAGCGAATTGGAGGTCCAGATCCTCCTTCTGGTTGGGTGGTCTGTAGCAGACACCCACCATTAAATCCCTTTCCCCTCATCCTCCTTGCAGCCTGACCAAAATTTCTTCCACCTGGTCCTCAGTTGCCCCCAAGTTAACGCTCAATGCAGAGAAGCCTTCTTTGACATAGAGCACAACCCCACCGCCTCTTTTCCCCATCCTGTCCTTCCTGAAAAGGATGGGGAATATGGATATAATATAAGGATATAATAATATCCTTGCTAATAATACCTGCTGTACAAATCATGTCAAACAACTTTGATCTATTTCTTTGAAAGAATAACTACTTGGGTAGATTACAAGGTCTCCTGCATGATCTTTCGATAAACAAACTGGAGAAATGTAGGCTAGACAAAACTGGATAAACAACTAGCTCAATAGCCACGAGCAAAGGGTAATTGTAAATGGATTCATGTCAGAATGGCAGGAGCTTTCAAGTGGAATCCCACAGTTGTCTGTCCTGGGCCCAGGGAAGCTCAACATGTTTATTAATGATTTAGATGCTGGCATATAGAACTTCCTGTGTAATTGGGAAGATGCCATTAACCTAGGAAAAGTTGTGAAATTCAGAAAGATCTAAACAGATTAGAAAAGCTGGACTGAAGCTAACAGGATGAAGTTAAATGCTTCCAAATACAAGGTTCTGAGGAAAAATACAAAATGGGTGATACAAATTCTTCTGAGGAAAAATACAAAATGGGTGATACATGACTGGATAGAAGCATTATGGAGAAGGATCTGAGAGTCTTGGTAGATCACAGATTTAATGATTCTGCAGTTTGATGCTGTCACACAAAAGGTGAACGTAGTTTTGGGATGCATCAATAGAAGTATTAGATGTAAGACATGGGAGCGGATAATACTTTTCTATCGAGCACTGACTGGGTTTTGTCTAGATTAATGTGTGTAGTTTTGGAGTCCATATTTTGAACAGGATGTGGAGAAGTTATAAAGGGACTAGAGGTGAACGACAAAAATGATAAAGGGCTTGGAAAGTAATATGAGGAAAGGCTAGGGAGCTAGGCATGTTCAGCTTTCAGAAAAAAGTGCTAAGGATAGAATATGATAGCAGTCTTCAAATACTTGAAGGGGTGCCATAAAAAAGAAGTAAAACACCTTTTCTCTCTTGCTGGGAAGAGTAGGATGTAGTCCAAATGGCTTGAAGTTGCATCAAAGTAGGTTTAAATGAGATATGAAAAAAATTCACTGTTAGAACAATAAGGCAATGTAATAGACTGGCTAGGGAAGTCATTGACTTTTTTGCATTGGAGGTGTTCAAAAAGAGATTGGACAGCCACTGTTGGGGATGATTTAGGCATATTTATGCCTATTATCTATCTAACAGCTTATTTTTAAATCCTTCTTCAGAGGAAGTGGGTTTTGGATGTAGCCAAGGCTGGGGATTTTGACTGAAGTAAATTGATCCTCCTTCCAGGGCTTAACAGCAGATTTTCTTGGCTAGAGGGTCTTGCCGCTCCATGGAGGGCCAGACTGATCAGCAACTTGGATAAGGGAATGAAAAGCACCTTGTTCAAATTTGCAGATGACACTAACATGTGGGGAGAAGTGAGCATGCTACAAGAGAGGGACAGGCTACAACTAGATCCGGACAGGTTACAGAGGTGGGCGGATGAGAATAGGATGGAAATCAATACATAAAAGTGCAAGGTATTGCACCTGGGGAGGAAGAACCAGCAGCATACCTACAGGCTGGGGAACTCTGTTCTTGTCAGGACAGAGGCAGAAAAGGATCTTGGAGTCACTATTTATTCCAAGATGACTGTGAGAGACTGCCTGTCCTGGGTATCTGGTAATCAGATAACTTCCCCCCAATTCCCACCTGCTACGACTTGATCTAAGTGAGATTTATGAAGGGGGCAGTATTAGTTGTTACATCCCAGTATCCGAATAATAATCACATGGGTCAGATCTTCAATGCAGGTGCTTTATTAAAGTAAATCAGGCTTTCTTCTTCCTCCCTTGTACTGGGATTACTCTGTCTTGCCGCAATTCACACAGACTGCCTTCTTGGAGTGGCGTAGGGTTACTGGTTGGCTTGATACATAATAACCCGTCCTCAACAAGGCTAATTAAAGCCGGTTGGCTGCGGGCACAGGGATTCTCCTCTGAGCTGCAGTTTGTGCCGGCTTCTCAGCCTGGCTTCATCAATTTCCTTTCATGCACTGATCAGCAGTTAACAAGTCAATTAACAGCTGCTTGATGCTGATACCGGGATTCCCCCTCCGGCCATTGTTTGTGCCAGCTTCTAAAGCCCAGCTTTGTCAATTTCGCTTTTTTACCTTCTTTCTTTCATTTTCTGCAGTCTCTGTTTCCCCTTTTTGTCCGAGGAGATCCTGGAGTTACTGGGGCTACAGGACCCTGTCAGGGCTTCTCCGCCCTTTTCTCTCTGTCTCCTCTTTTCCTCCCTCACTCGGGGAATTCCTGTGGTAAGTCCCCTCAGAGCCACGTTTGGTTCCCGTGCTGCTGCTCCGTGGATAAGTCACCATCGAGGCTGTCTTTTATCGCTGCAGGACGCGAGCAGGGGAAGGACGTCTCAATTTCTCTCAAATTCTCTTATTTCTGTCTTGGAGTATTTCTCCTGATTCTTCTCCGTGAATGCATGCCCGAAGGCACCTTCAGTAAGTCTCCTCCTCTCTTTTATTATCCCCTTCTGGCTTCGTATTGGCTGCCCAGGTTATTCATCAATTTCCTCATTGACTTCCTTCCCGGCAGCTGTTCTCCCTCTTTTACTAACTGTATTGCAACTGCGGCACTGTTACAATGACCATAGGTCGCCAATGTGGGGATGCAGTCAGAAAGGTAACCACACCATGTCATGCATCCATAGATGCATCACAAACATGTGCAAGGAGGTGATCATCCCCCTCTATGTGACATTGGTCAGGCCGTAGTAGGAATACTGCATCTGGTTCTGAGTGCTGCACTTCAGAAGGGATGTGGATAACATTGAGAGGATCCAGAGGAGAGCTCTTGCATGATTAGGGGGCAACAGGTTAAGCCCTAAGAGAAGAGGGTATGGGACATGAACCTGTTCAGTGTCCACAAAAGAAGGCTGAGAGGGAATCCGGTGGCCACCTACAAACTTGCCAAGGCGGACCAGCAGGCAATGGGAGAGTCCCTTCTCCCTCAAGCACTTCCAGGAGTTACAAGGAATAATAGCCATAAGCTGACTAATAGTAGATTCAGGCTGGACATCAGGAGGCACTACTTCATGGTCAGAGCAGGTAGAAGCTGAAACCAACTTCCAAGAAAGGCTATGTTCAGATCTACCCTGGGGGTCTTCAAAAGGAGCATAGACAATCACCTAGGCGGGGTCTTTTGACCCCAGAATCCTTTCCTGCCTGTGGGAGGGGGTCGGGCTTGATGATCTGCTTAGGTCCCTTTTGTTCCTACCAGCTATGAAACTCTGATGGCCATATTTGGGTTTAGAATGGAATTTTTCCCCATGATCATATTGGTATGGACTATAAGGATTTTTGCCTTCCTCTGTTGCAGGGAGACATTGCCCTTTTCCTGGAATCTCTTTTGTGTATATAATGTAAAAAATAAACATGTATAATGTATAACTTTTTACAGCAGCAAGATGTTAGCTGCCATGGTCCTCCTGCTTTACCAGTAGCATTTTAAGGTGTTATGTCTTGTGTTATATTTGTGTTGGCTGTAGTTTTACTAAGAGGTTACATTATATATTTGCATAGGATGGTTTGGATAGGGATGATCCTACTTCAGGCAAGGAGTTGGACTAGATGACTAGATGACCTATGGAGGCCCCATGGACCTAATGAGTGACATAGGACTGGTCCACAGGTCAGATAGATGGTATCTAGGGAGCCTCACTGACCTGATCAGTTCCACAGCTCCTCCCCACCAGAGACTGGCTCGAGCGGACACTGTGTGCAGAGCATGTGTTAGATTGGCCAGAGCAGGTACATAAAGTTTGCATCCTGGACTAGCTAGAGTGGGAGCTAAAGTGCTGCATCCGTATGTGGGGGAAGTTCCTGAACTGGCCTGCACAGGTACTGCATGCATTGTGAGTCCTGAAGTGGGTACTATATACAGCACATATCCTGGGCTCTGTGAATGGGACCTGGCTGGATGATGGGGCCTGTGGACTGTATCTTTGACACCCCTATGTTGGGATATAGCAGACACATAAAAGAAGAGTGTTGTAACTTCTCTTTGAAACAACAGAGTTGGAAGTATTCATGAAGAACTCAATCAGACCAGTCTCTGCATACCTGTGCACCTGTACACCTATGCACAGCAGGAAGAGATTTCTTGCCTTTTTCAGGGAGGCTGGAATGGAAGATGTTTTGTGATAAGGGTTCTTAAGGGCAGTTCAAAGACAAAGGCTAATATAGTAGCCTTAACTACAACCAAAGTGGTTTTGAAACTCTAATTTATCCAGCATTGTGCAAGAGAAGTGAATCTCATCCTCAGAAATTAATGGGGGGTTCATTCAAAGGAATTATTCTAATTGCATACATGGCAAATAAATGATTAAAGGAGATTCTCTATTTTCTTATTAGTTTTAGGTATAAGTGTTGTAATATTACATGAAAAGAATTATTAACAGTAGCAATCCCCTTGTGCAATTTCACATGGTTGAGATTGTAATTTCTTTGAGGATCTATTGTGCTGTATGCAGTAATATAAAGCTCATCCACAAGTGGAACAGAGTTTGTGACAGGGTCATTGATTTTTGAAATAGAATAACAGAAAGAATATTCAAAGAAACGGAAAATCAAAAGACTGTAAGAGGTACAAATTAATGTGAACAAGGAAAATTAATTTAGTAAAAGAGTTCTTTGTCAAAAAGCCAAAGAATAGGATAAGAGACAGAAAACTTATTATTGATAAGCTTTGGGGAAAATGTGCATCATTACAAGAAAATATTCCTAGGAAGTTTTATTTTCTTTCTCTCTTCCCCCACATATACTCATTACCTGAGCAGAAACCATGACAAAGCCATGTGTACAATTAAAAAAGTGTTAGAATGTGCTTTTCCATCAGGTGCAATAAGAATGAAACCCATTACTTTTTCCCCAGTTTTCAAGCAGAAGGTGAAATAAAGGAATTATGCTAGCAAATATGACTTTTGCAAAAACTTTTTTTATTCAGGAAAGTTCTTGTTGTCTCAACTCTCTGAAGATCAGGTGCTTTTAAAGGTGTTCCAATTTTAACATCCAAGGGCACCTGAAATCTTTTTACAACCTACACACCTCTAAAATCTGACTTTTATTCCAAATGTTTCACAGTCTAAGGATCCTTGAAGGTAGCCTATCATTGAAGTGGGTGAGTTCTTGAAAGAATGAAAGATAAGGGAACTATTCCTCCCACATTAGAAGATAGAAAATTGTATGCTGAGGTTATAGACACTTGTCCCACCCAAAACTGATAAAAAGGATAGGTAATAAAACTAATCTGCAGAGTAGGTTGTCCTAAATCTCATCTATGAGGGACCCCAGGAGCCCCGAGTTTCTCCCTTATATCCTTCCACTCCTCCCAAGAAACACACTGAAGTTGCCTCAAGATAGCTCTCTATCTCACCACCCCAGATAGACCTGTACCTGGACTCTATAGCTGAAGTGAGGGATTTCTGTTGAAACTGAGTGCCCCCCATTTTACAGTATGAAAGAAATTATAGGTCTCCCTATAATTTCTGTGACAATGTAGCCTGGAAAATCACTCACTCAGAAATCACTTTTTCCATTAGCAATCATTAATAGATCAAACAGCAAAATTATTTATTATATGGGATGAAAAAATTACCCAGATAAAGTAGACCATAGGTTTGGAGACAGAACATAAACCTCTGACTATTCCTAGCCTCCTATGGGAGTCCTACCAGAGTTCTAGAGATTAGCCTTCCTGCTGACTGTACCAGCCAGTGAACTCCCAAGGCCTGAGATTCAAAGATGAATATTCAAGCTTAGCTAGGATCTTAAAAAGTGTACATGCCACCATTTTTCTAATGCTCATGTGTTACCAAATTCCTCCAGAATGTTCTGGTGTGAACTTGGGAGAATTTAGGATGAGCTAGCCAGTTTCCTTCTAGTTTTCACTGTAGTATAGACAATTTATTAAACTCATAGTTAGATCTCTTAAACTTCCGTCAATGGCACTGGAAAGTAAACCATCTAGAATTATACTTTTTGTATTGTATCTGATGAGACAACAAATTGGAAAAAAACCACATCAAATGTATGATTGCTATTTAAACATTGTGATCATCTTTCTTTGGATCAAACATAAGCTCATGTACAAATCAGAGCTGCAATCTGGGGCAAAATCTGTGAAAAAATGTTCACTTCTTTGAATTTGTTTTAATACAGTAACACAAACAGAAACAAAAGTAATGGATCCTATCTTTTTCTTTACTTCAAATGGAATGTGAGGTGAATTTGCTGATTTTTCATCTACCCTTTTATCATGTTTTACTTAAACTATAATATATGCACTTATTATACATTGACATAAATTGTTAAAGTTAACTGATGTAAAAAGATGTCAAGTGGATGTATAATGGTAACGAAGGAAAAGAAGAGAAGGAATCACCTTTGAAGATCAAAGTGAGTGTTAGCTTATGCTGGGATCAGAACTCTAACAAGATCTGGGTGCCAAACCCTGCATCCTTGTTTTGTGAATGACAAATTACATTTCTGAAATAATAAACTTAGCAAGGTCAGTGAACCAATTAATCAGTTGCTGGAGGTAGCAGCTTTATCGGGCAGGGAGAACCAAAACTTCCTTCTCACTTCCTTATAGTTGTTGTATTTGAAACCAATGTTTGTTTGTTTTTTAAGTGATCATTTCATCTTTACTTAAATGTTACAGGTTTGATATTTGGGTGTAAGACTATTTGAAGGATTTTGTTTCTTTTTTTGTGCAAAATAAGCATCTGGCTACTTTAGGGACTAGCAGATGCTCAATGAAGTTGACTTAAATACTTGAAGAGGTATTAAAGTGAGGATGAAGATTGTCTTTTATCTGTGGCCATGGGGGAAAGAACTAGGAGCAATGGACTCAAGCTGCAGCAGAGGAATTTAGGTTAGAGATTACAAAGAACTTTCTGACTCTGAGGGTGGTCAAGCATTGTGCAGGCTATGTAGAAAAATCGTGGACCTTCCATTCCTAGCAATTTTCAGAAGCAGGTTGGACAGATACATGGTTGGAATGTTTTAGGTAGGGGTGATCCTTGCCTTGAGCAAGAGACTGGGCTAAATGACTTTGTGAGGTCCCTTCTAGCCCTGGTTTCCTATGATCCTAAATAATGTAGATTTATACCACATGAGGATCTGGCCTTTCATCTCCTTGATACTAATAAGAACCTAATCCTGTAGTTTGTAGTATGGCAAAAAAACATTGATTTTAAGCTGACAGATGTGTATTTCCTATACAGACTACCTTATAGGGAACTAGAAATACACATAAGAAAGCTATTAAAGTAGATTTTTTTTTCCCCAGCATCTTTCTAAAGGCTTGCATTCCTGCATCCCTTGTTCATAGTTCATTTGAATCATATGCATGAGAAAAAAAGATCTACTCTTCTGAGCAAGAGCTGCTGGTTTGGGTCCTTAATTTACAAGGCTCTAATATGACTTCATGCATGTTAAATAACCACAGTCTTTTTGCACTCAGAAAGTACTTATATTTAAACATATGATTAATTTAATCTCCAGGAGCAGGATTTGCCAAACATATTATAGTTTGCAAAGGTGATTCATTTGGAAATCTAGCAATTACAGATCCATTTAATTTCACACTTACCTATTACTATTAAAATCACTGAAAGGCATATTCATTTCAGAAAGACATGTGGAAGCCATTGTAAAATATATTTGCTCACTACAAACCACCTTCACCTTCCAGGAAGCATGGTACTGGCTTAGTGGACCAAGACATGTTCTTTTTTACAATCACTGTACGGTTTATAAAATATTATACAGGTGCTTATTATTGATTTGAATTCTTTCTCATTGCTTTTACATTTGTATGGCAGCTTATTTTTTCATATGCTTGTGATACAAAAGGTGTAAGCATAAGATAAAAAATTAAAAATAGTTATCTAAAACAGATACATTTCAAATGCATGTGATTTAAAAAAAAGACAGGCATTATTTTTAAATTGGAAACATTTTAAAATTCAATGGTTTATAAATACATGAATGGTAGAGATATGATTGTAAATACTGTGATTCTCTGCTTTCGTAGTTCAGTCTTTAGCTTGCTTCTTATTTATAATTTATTGAGTGAGCTATGTAAATGTATATGTAGCTAAAAGGAACTTTCTATAGAAATGACTACACTTCTTTCTCACTCTTCAATTCAACACATTTAAGTACATGCCTAGCTTTAAGGATATGTTAAAGTACCTTTCTGAAGCAAGACCTATTCCAAAAAGCCTACAATCTAAATTAAGACACAGAGTCTTTGTAATAATCGAACAGAGAACAAGCACTGTGGGGTGAAAAGAGAGAATAGAATAAGAGTTGTTGGAAGAGGGACTTGTATAATTTGACTAAAGGCAAAATTTCCAAATTCCAGGGTTTTGTAAAATACAAATAACAAGATGAGACATCTAGTTAGTGGTGTTGGAGTCTAGAAGACTCTATGACTGGGTGGAGTTGAGCCATTTGACATAAGTTTTGAAGCAGTTTACAATGGTAAAACTTTTTGAATAAAGGCATTGTATCACAGCCTACAGTTAGGAATAATAGATGTAACTCAGAAATCTTTACTTTGTCTACCTGCTATAGGCAGTAGTGCCCCTTTTTGCCCTTCCGTTTTGCCTTGACTCTGGAACAAATCACGTAAAGAATCCAGCACAATAATAGTATAGAAGATATAAAAATAATGGACATACAGAATAGAATTGCATTATATGCTGACGATGTCATTCTGTTCTTATCCAATCAGTAGAAATCCCTTGGGGAAGCAGCCAATGAATTAAAAAGTTATGAGGAAGTGTCTACATAAAATGTTAATCAAAGTAAATTCAAGACCCTACAATGTAAGAGAGACACTTGTTCTACATATTGAAAGTGAGTTAATTTAGACTAAAGATTCATTAGATGTTTTCAGGATTAATTATCTTACAATATACAACAGCTATATGCACTCGGTTTCCTTCACTATAGGAGGAGACCTAAAAACTTGAATGAGATTACTATGTAATGAAAATAATAATAATGCCAGGCTTTTATGCAGCATGTTTCATTCATACATCTCAAAGGACTTTACTAAGGAGGTCAGTATTATTATCTCCATGTTACAGATTGGAAAGCCGAAAAATAGACAAGGTGACTTCACAAAACTATGTAGGCCAATAGCAGAATGGAAATATAATTCAGATTTCTAGACTCCTAGCCATATAATGAAAAAATAACTGAAAAATTATTAGGATAATTCTTTTTCTCTGATTCCATGAATTATATCTGAAAGTGACCCACTCAGATATACATATTTAGACCATGCATCAATGAGATAGAAAAATGAGCTCCCAAGAATGTTTTAATTTTGATGTCCAGGTTTGACATTTGATGGTGTTTATAAATAGGATATTAAGACTGAAAACATTGTGCCATTCACAGCTGCACACTAACTTCATGCAGTCATGATTTAGCATTATGATCTAGATACTATATCATTGCTAAGGGAACTTAGTTTCTGCTTGTTCCAGTCTAAAAGAACCAGACTTATGGAGATAAATAGTAAGGCTGTGCAAAGTTTTGGTCCCTGATTTGATTTGATGCAGATTTGGCCTGATTTGGTGACCAAATCTCTGAATCCGAATTGAATCAGAAGACACCGTGCTCTCTCTGAATCACAACCTTCTGAAATATTCAGCAATTCAGACATAGACACAGCTTTACATGTTTTTTCTACACCCCTCAAGGTATCAGGTGGGTTGTGAATACTGTAATGCTGGGGCTGATGGAGCATCCCACAGGAGTGTGGGGGACTGTAGGCCCAGAAGTGGACCAGAATTGCTCAAGATGCCCTGAGTAGTGGGAAACGCTCCCTCCTACAGAGGAAGATATAAACTTCCATGGTTCGTATCAATCTGACCATGAGGAATAAATCCTTCCTCACCCCATATATGGTGATTGGTTTGACCCTGAGCAGAAGGGGAAGACCACCTAGCCAGGAACCTCTGGCTTTAGTCCTAGGAGGAGCATTGGCAAAGTCCAGTCAAAGTCCCCAGTCTTAGCTGTAGCCAACATCCACTGCCTCTGGGAAGGCTTAAAAACACCTGACATGTGTAGTAGAAAAGTGGAACAGGGGGCAACCAACGAAGTCCAGAAGCATGGGAAATACCTATTGTAGAACATAGGTGTAGCTACATCTAGATCATCCCTAACAGGTGACTGTCCAACCTCTTCTTAAACACCTCCAATAATGGAGACTCCACAACTTCCACTGTCTTACTACTTTCACAGGGCACATCTACCCAAGACATGTACTGCACAATTGGTAATTAGCTGCATCTTCTACACATACTCCTTATTTAGGTTTAGTAAATTAATTTGTTCCACAGCAGGATAATACTTGTAAATACAAGAACTATCCTTTTATGGAATAAAAACCTTCACAGTAACGGAGATGTAGATGCTGGCTAGGATACAAAGGTGTTTTGGTGCAGGAGCTGCCCCACCCAGAAGTTCCCTCATGCACTAGCCAGCCTCTCCACAGCACATTGAGCTGGGAGGAGCAGCCCCAGGCTGGCAATCTGATCCCCGGGCCAGCTGGGACTGCTCCTCCCAAGATCTACATGCTGTGCCTGAATAAACTGTGGAGGTTATTGCTTTAGAAGTAACTGCTCTGAGGCACACATTCATATGATGCACGTGGGAGCAATTACCTCCAAAGCAATAACCTGCACAGTTTATTCAGGTGCGGTAATTGTGCATTCAGATGCATCCAGAGTGAAGACTTTTTTTATAGAAATTCAATCTAAACTTACTTTGCTGCAACATCCAGCCATTGGTCCATATCCTCCTGTAGAAAAACCCCAAGTTGTTCTTTTTTAAATACATACATATATATATACATACATATATATATATATATATATTTATTTATGCATGTATTTTTATATATATATATATATGTGTGTGTGTGTGTGTGTGTGTGTGTGTGTGTGTATGTGTTCCCTTCCCTTCCCCAATTATTTCTGGCTTTTCTTTCTCTCCCTCTATATTCCCTATAGACAAGCATAAGTGAGCTCAGACCTAAGATAAGCTTTAACATTTTTATTTTGGTAGCAAGTTTTTGGTTTGGTATAGCCACTGTTTTATATTGTATTATTATTGGGTTTGTATTGATTCTTACTGTTGTATATTGTATTATTGTCATTTTCATATTGATTTTTATTTTTCATATGGATATTGCATGATTTAGGCTTGTGTTTGTAAGTGAACCAAAGTCATGTCAAGTTTCCATTTTATATGTCAAGTCTCCATATTGTGTCCTCTGTCCAATCATCCCGTGTTGCAACTGTATGAGTCACATACCCCTCCCATCTAAATTGGTTCCCTGATGAATAAGAGTGATTGGGAATGATTGAAATACAATGGTAGCAGGCCTCTACTGAATGGCCTGTAATGACTGAGCCATCACCTCGCATTGATTCATCCAGGAACCATGGACCTCACCCAGGAACAGAAACAAGAACCCAGCATTTGAAAGACAAAAGACCCTGCAGAACCAGCAACTCTACCATTGTACGTCACCATTACAGACACCCGAAACTGCACATCCCTGCATGGAGCACACGTGCTCAGTACGCCAGGGGATGACCCTTGTCTGGGCATGCCTCCTGTCACTAGGGTCACACAGGGTCTCCCCCTATAAAAAGGGGCAGTGAAGACAGACCCAGTGGGATGCCCTCTTCATCTGGACCAGCACCATGCCACACCACCTATGTACCCAGAGGTCCTGCTAGCGAACCCTCTCTGAACAACACCTACTGGACAAGGACCCCTTTCCAGCCTGGATAGGTAGCTACCACTCCCCACCCCCACTTCAACCAAGGACTTGGACTCTGCTTCTCTACCCTACCTGGACTCCAGCCCTTCCACTGAGTCTCTTTCTTCTGCTGCCATTGTGTGTGTGTGCGTGTGTGTGTATGAACCAATAACTTCATGGGGCTGTGTAGTGTGTTTTCTGTGTAATAAAACTTATATTTGGACCCCTAAGTTGGGTTTTGCTTTACTATGGTTTGGCCCTTCTCCAATCTCTGCTCCTCGCCCTCTAACTTCTGTCTCATTTCTCTCTCTCCTGCTTCTGGCTCACTGTCACCTCCAACACGTGTCCTGAGCTCCTTTCTGCCTCCAACCCCCCTGTTTCTTTGCCACTGTCTTATCTCCACTGCCTTTTCCTTTTCCCCTAGGCAACCAGGTTTCTGCCTCAGTGTCTTTCCTGGTTGTCTCCTCCTTGCTACCACTTATCTGCCCACTTTTCCTCTAATATCTCATCTGTCTGCCTCAGTTTCCAGCCCCAAGTAAATCCAAGCTTTAGTTCTTCAGCCAGCTTCTCTGTAGTCCACTGGTTCTAGCAACTTTCACTCCTTGCCACTTTAACTCTCTTTCACCTGAACCTTCCCCAGGTACCCCAAGCACACACATACACACTGTACCATCCAAGTTAGAAACTTACCTGTGTGTATGTGTAGGTGAGTTGTATGCGTGTGAACTAGTGAGTGTGTGTGTGTGTGTGCGCGTGTGTATATATATGGCATTGTGTACATGATATATGATTTAGTGATCTGTGTCTAAATCACAGTGTCTGGGGTGTATAGTGTATGTGCTTGAATTGGTGATAAGTATGCATGTGCCTAGGCTGGTTTGGATATGTGTGTGTGTATATGTGCAATTGTGTCACACCCTCCTGTCTAACAGTGCAATATTGAGATCCTGAGAGTTGGCCTGACCCCACAGGGTTACACTTCTCTCTTCAGCAAGAGATGAAAGGCGCTTCCTGTCTTCTTTATGACAGTTCATCAAGTAATTGAAGACTGCTACCATGTCCCCTCTAAAGTACCTTCTCTACAAGCTGAACATGCTTATCTCCTTCATTCTCTCCTCATACAATTTGCCTTCCAAGCCCTTGAGCATCATTATTTCCTTCCTCTGGACTTCTAAATTCTCCACATCCTTTCAAAAATGTGCAGCCCAGGGCTGCACATAGTACTCCACATGATGCTTAACCAGCAGGGGTGTGTGAAATGGCCCATATTTTATTTGGATTCAGATTTGGCCCAAACTGAGGACAGTGATTTGATTTGCTGATTTGGATCACTGTCTGAATTCAATGTGGTTGAATTCAAATCTGAAGATTTGATTCTGATTTGGAGAATCAGTGACTATATATCAGCCATAGACATAGTGTTAAATGTTTCTTTTACATAAGTCAAGGTACCAGGAGCAGCTTGTGAACACTGTGATGTGGGGAAGGATGGAGCTTCCCTTAGGAGTGCAGAGGGGGTCCCCCATGTGCTCAGTGTGCTTCTTTATTATTCCAAAAGAAGTCAGAGACATTGAGGTTTGTTACAAATAATTCACCAGGATACTTTTGCTTTTCTCCAGACATAGGCCATGAATAGCCTGGATTTCATTCCTTTTGTATCAGAGAGGCCAATTATCATCTTTTTTCCAAATTCCTAATGATAGGTTCCTCGCATTTAATTTCTTTTCTTGGTATTTAGAAAGTAGAGATTAACTTTAACAATGAAATTATATTCTTAGCTTTGGCTTCCTTTACTGCTTCTATCTAATGTTTCTATGTTAATTTCCTTCTCTTGTCCCTTTTTCTGGTTTGATTTATTTTATAAAGTAAATAGTTTTAATAGATAAAAATATTAATAGGCTGCTGCCCAGCAGGAGTTACCTTCTACTACCCAATTTAATAGAAAACTAGAAGTGTATGATCTTACAGTCTGCTCATATATTTATTCCATTACTTTACTGTAAAAAAAAAAAAAAAAAAAAGCATGGACTAGATCAGAATTCAGCTTGCCAAGCATGTTCATCCAGCCAGTGGTGCCCACCAACAAAGTGTGCCTCATCCAGACCTTCCACCCATGGGGGTGCAAGTGAGGCGGCCACATGGACACAGCCCCAAACATACCCAATTGCCTCACACCCACCTTTATGGGCAGAAGGGTCTGGCCTACTAGCACACAGCTTTCATGGAGTCTTGCTGCTACAGCTACTGCAGCCCTTGGGGATGTGCTCCAGTTCTGTGGTCTCTTGCAGAGAACACCTGTGATATAGACAGCCTGGTGAAGGCTGTGCCCCTTGCTGTGATGTGCAGCTGTGCCCAGAGCTACGCCCTTCTGGGATCCTGTGCCCTGAGCACACCTCCTGCTGGAGCTGTGCCATGGGGGGAGTATGGGAGGGTCCAGCCACACCTCTTCACAATCCTGGCCACACACACACCCACATACTACCACACCCCCCACGCCCCCTCCACACCCCACCATACTTACGCATCATACACATCAACCACATCTCACTACAAACTCACACCCACCCACACCCGACCATATACCCTCCACAATAAGCAAATTTAAGAACTTATTTTTTAGTTATTATGCAGTCACCTCTCTATATAGTATGCAAACACCAATTATGGCAAAATATATCTTGTAATAAAATGAAAATATGTTATAGTAGGTTTTTGACAAGGAGGAGGGAGAGTGTGAGGGAGAAACAACTCAAGGGATTAGACTACCTATACAGTCTTTGGCAGCTCATTCACTAAGTGGCCCTCCACATTAAATAATTTCCCCCCTCTGGCTTAAATACTATTAGGGGACCAAGACATTCTCCCCAAAGGTGAATTGACCAGTTGTATATATTCTTCTACACAGCGAGTCATATTGACCCATGTAATTGCAGGTTCATTACCTGAAATATAATTTGCTCTTGTCTTCTCTTTAAAAAGAACCTTTAGAACTAATAATTTTATATGGCATAAAATAGGCATGGAAGATGCATTGAAAAATGTATCTGTTTTGTCAGTAAGGCTTAACTATTTTAAATTTATCTTTCTTCTAATTTTTTATCCAGGAACAGTAGTTGTCCCATTTCTTTTTAAAAACTATAAATAACATTTAAAAATTAGAAAGGTCATTTGCTAGTCATTACTGTCTTTGTATTTCAAATGTCAAATAACAGTCTCATTTGAGACTCTTAACCCAAATTTGCAAGAGAATCTTCTAAGGTTATAAAAGTTTAAAAGTGATCCATGAAATCAATCATTTAGACTTTGGCATTCTATTATATCGGTATATAGATAATTTGTAATTGCAAAACTATCAGGGCCCAATATTGACTCCATTGCAGAAGTCAAGGTGAAAACCATCAACATTATGTTTCCCTTCCCCACTCTTTCAAAGGAAATTATTGCAAATTCACACTTTCATTTGGAATAGAAAAATGTTGTATATGGTTACAAGAACAATAACAAAGCCATTGGAAAAACGGTTATAATCCAAGACAAAATATTTTCCCTAAAATTTTATTTTGCTTTTTTAAAAGGAAATATTTTTTTGTGAAAATGAATGAATTTTAATAATCATTTCAGCTGAAGTTTTCATAAATATTTTAATCATAATGTTATTTTAATAGCCATCAACATTTTGTCATTTACTGCAAAATTGTATTCATTTAAAAAAATCCAGCAGGCTTTTCAACAGCCATTTTGATAATTTCAGTTTAAAGGAGTAAGTTAGAACTGTGAATAATTTCCTCTCACTCTGCCTCTCTCTTGTGCAAAAGCAGGTGATCTCCCTATCTCCTGGTTTGCTTCTTGGTTCATGCTGGTCAAATCAGGATCTGGCCAGATAAATTCTTCCTCCAAAGGGAATTTTGAATAAATACCCCTTGCTGCTCCTTCCTGGAGATTCACTGTAAGTAAAAAAAAAAAAACCTGGGAACTAGCCAGGAGTTAGGAATGATATGTAAGCCAGTCACGTCTTAAAAGGATCACTGAGTCCTATACTGTATTAGACTTACATGCTTATGTTTACTCAAAGTGTATTCTGACTTTCTCATTCTAACCTATGCCCCCTTTCTCAAATCAATAAAGATATCGGGTTACTGTGTGCCTTGTTGAACTACTGTGGATAGAAAGACAGAAAGCCTTTTGCCCCTAGGTTGGCCAGTGAAGTTTATCTTTTTTATTTTTTTCTCAGCTACCTGATGCTATCTTTGAATTCTTTCAAAGAATTCAAAGAATGGCTGGCAGGAGGAAAAACCAGCCTCACCAGGGGTTGGGGGTTGGTGGGGGGCTAGTGAGGGGAGGGATCAGGCTTGACAGGGGTCGGGGGTCTTGTGGGGGCTGGTGGAGGGGAGGGGTTGGCCCCAGCAGAGGGAGAGCTGGGGGAGTTTGTGGGGGAGTGGGGTGGGCCGTCGGGGGTCACTGCCATGGTCTCTTCCCCCCTCCTCCAGCCCCCCGAACCCCTTACTCACCAGCACCAGTGCCCTGGTGCTGAATCACGTGGTCTGGCCTGCTGTGTGTTTCAGCCTGAGGGAGAGTGATCAACCATAGATATGCTCTGGCAGCCATGGAGGACCCTGCCCTGTTTTTTAAACTTTGATATTTTTTTAGATCCCTGGATATACAGGGGTCTAATTTTCTTCCTGCAATGCAAACTTGCAGCTCAGGGAACATTTTTTTTTGTTTCCACACATGCATGTTACCCCGGCTTAAAGAAGTTTGAGGCAGGGCAAGAGGCATGTGTGCACTCATGCAGATGTGCTCCTTAGATTTCAATGGTAAAAATAAACTAGCTTGAATGACATGACATTAATGAACTTTACTGTTCATTGATACTTCATTGATCTTTAGTCTCTTGTTCTTCTTTAAGTGAAAATAATTGGTTTATTCAGACAGTATACAAAGCCAAAGATGTTCCTGCATGTGTTTACCTCCCTAGAACACTCCTCCTGTCTATGGGGTAGATTTTGAACTGTAAAACAAAAGTCTTACACCTCTGAGTACTATGGGGGAATCTGAAGAGTTATTAATGACTGCAGGGATAGGTAAGTGGAGTTAGGTTTTTAAGAGGGGCACCTGGAAAGAATACCTACATTTGTAGAGCATACCTAGTCACTTCAAATCAGGGATATTGCCTGGAATCTATTCAATGCCAGAAACATAAAGCCCCCAAGGATCCAGTGATTGAGAACTTAAAAATATATTGAAAGACCAAAAGGTGCTTTTCTTCCATACGTATATATCTTCCAATTCATATGCTTTAACATCTATTTTTTTTCCATTACAAAGATTAAAAACAAAAGATTTGTTCAACACAAGCCCTTTAAAACAAAGAAATATGTCAAATACTAAACTGTTTTTCAATTTAAATACATATGCCTGCTTTCCTTATAATTCAGCATTGATCTGATACTTTCATAACCATTTAGAAAGCTCAGAACAATAAATTGGACATTTTGGAAACATGCTTTAGACAGAATTCCTAAAGGCAACCAGAAAAGTTAAATGTTTCATTCATGGCTGCATTAGTAACTAAGATGAATTCTTATTAAAATAAATAAATAAATGCCATAGGCATAAGTAAAATGAGACTTCTTGGTTTCTGTAGCCAATCCCACATGTTGATCTTTTTTTTAAATTGAAAATTATGTTGTGTTACATTCTATAACATAAAATGTCTGAGAAGGCACGTGTACTGACATATTTTCACTCACAGTATTTCTATCATTTTAGACCAGCGTAGTGAAAAGCTTTTCCCAAGGACATTCTACTCTCCACCCAATGCCCATGAGAAAATGCTGATTTATCAATACTTTTTACAGTAGTCCATGGCTGTCCAATAGGAGGCCATTAGACTGCATGGAACATGCAAGGGATTAATTGCACCCTTCAGGCTCTTACCCAACCATCACTCTCTTCTCTCTGCAGCTCTGGCTGCAACATTAACATTTTTTATGCACAGGTTCAAGTCCCTACTCTCATGGTCTTGTTCTTATTCATTTTTTTTTTGTTTTAGAAAAAAATAGAACCAAGGTTTTATTCTACCTCAGAATGGAAACAAATGCCAGTCTCTCACTCTCTGTAAGTCAGAAAGATAGTTTCCAACCACTCTGATATTTGGGAGGGCTAAATTCACTAATAAGATATTTTGCTTCAGGAAAGCTATGCAAAGCAGTTATAAGCCTGCTTTTACCAGCCAGCTAAGCCAAGTTTACTGCCATTTTATATTGCCAAACAACCTGGACCACAACAGTGAGTGTGATCCTTTAAGTCAGGGTTTTTCAACTTTTTTCAATAGGTATACACCCAGCAGCCAGCTATGGAGTGTGGAGGGGAAGGCACAGCCAGATGCAGAGCAGAAATCGGGGGAGGTGGTGACAGCTGCACGTGCAGCAGCAACAGCACGGAGTGGTAGGTGGCAGTGGCAGCTGCTGCATGCGAACTATTCCCTCTCTTGCTGCGTCAGATCAGCTGGGTGGCACCTATGCAGTTCACAGAAGGGCACTACTATCCTTACCTTGCCCTGGCCCTGCTCCTGGGAGGCAGTGGTGCAGAGTGGTGGGTGGCAGTGCTCCATCCCTGCCCACCTGTGCATACCCCTTAGGGCCTTCCCAAGTACTCCTCTACCCCTTGGGGTACACAAATCCCTAGCTGACAACCCGTGCTTTAGGTGTATCTACCTGATACTATCCTTGCACTTTAGTTTCATAGAGTCAGAACATAAAACACATAAAATATCTTTTGAAGGATAATTGAAACAAAGACAAAAAACATGGATACCAACGGTTGCTGCTATTTCCTTTTTTTCTCCACTGTACTTACTTTGGCTTCTCTAACTTACTGAGATCTTTGTAAAACAGCTTCCCTTTAGGGTTATCATATTTCCAGTTCCAAAAAAGAGGATACCTGTCAAGTGTAAGCAAGAGGGACACTTTTGATTGTGTCCCTTGATTGTGTGTTGATCTATGATTGTGAGAGGCAGTGATATGCTGGTGCCCTGGCCCTGCCCATTCCATTGCCTCTTCCTCTGAAGCCACCACCTCCCCACCCCTACTGCTGCCCCTCACTCCCTACCTGGAGACCACCCCTGGGCCATGCTGGTGCCCCTCATTCCCACCCCTCAGCTCCCCAATCCCTGCTGGTGCCCCTCACTCCTGACCTGTAGTCCCCTGCCTCACGCTCCTGACCCACAGTCTCCCACCCTCACCTCCAAGCCACAGCTCCCTGTTCTCTCTGTCCCCCAGCTGCCCCACCCCTGCAACCTTTTTCCCACAGTGGGCTGCTGCCTACATCCCAGCCTCCTGCACAATTTGAAATCCCATATCCCGTGATGATCAGATGCTGCTGCAAAAGAAGTAGATAGAAAAAGGCACATGCTGAGACCTGGGGTCTCTGCTCCTGCAGAGAAACTAAACTGAACTTGGTAGTTCTAGGACTCTGGAGACATCTCCTTTGCTGCCAAGCAGCCACACAGCTCCCTGCTGCCCCTGAATGCCCCTCCACCCTTCCTACCATCCTCACACAGCTGAACTGACCAAAATCCCACACAATTGATCATATTTTTAAAAAAACACCCTGACAGAGGTTGGAGGATCCAAAACAAAGACATGCCCAGGAAAATCCAGACATATGGTAACTTGACTTAACCATTACATGAGTAAACTATTGTAAGCTTTTCCCCTTTTGGTGAATAATAGAAATGCTGTTGCAACACAAATTTAAAACAGAATGCCAATTAGCAAAGAAATTGCATTCTCCATTTATTACTGCAGAAGGGAAATTCAACTGTGATGCAAAAATGTCTTCTGTGACTTTTGAATTAGTTTTTTAAAGTTTAAAAATCAACTTTAGAATTGATTAAAGAAAAAAAATCATGCATGAGAGCTTAAAGACTTTACATAAAAATAAGTTTGTTTGGATAATTTTGGAACAGAATTTCATAAAAGGAATATCTCAGATAACAGAATGACTAGGACTTAACAGGTACATCTACACATACAATTCATGCAACTGAATAAATTCCAGAACAATTTGTACCACTGTAAGCCACTCCTGGGTGCAGCATCTACACATGCGCCCATGACAGCAGCAAACTGAGCCATGGAGGAATTTCATAGATTTCATAGACATTAGGGCTGGAAGGGACCTCGGAAGATCATCAAGTCCAGCCCCCTGCCCAAAGGGCAGGAAGTCAGCTGGGGACATCCAGTTTGCTATTGAACATGTTCAATGTAGGTGTTTGAATCACCTCTGGTGCCAGGCTGTTCCAGACCTTGGGGGCTTGGACAGTAAAGAAATTCTTTCTTATGTCCAGCCTGAAATGGTCTTGTAGTAGTTTATGACCATTCATAAACTAGTCGTCATCCCTTGAGGCACTCTGGTGAACAAACGTTCCCCCAGATAGTGGTGGTCACCCCAATAAACTTATAGGTGGCCATCAGATCACCCCTGAGCCTGCGCTTTTCCAGGTTAAAGAGCCCCAGGGCTCTCAGCCTGTCATTGTAGGGTCTGCTTCCCTCACCAATGATCATGTGCATGGCTCTTCTCTGGACTTTCTCAAGCTTCTCCACATCCTTTTTGAATTGTGGAGCCCAAAACTGGACGCAGTACTCCAGCTACGGCCTTACCAAGGCTGAGTACAAGAGCAGAATGACGTCCCGGGATTTGCTTGAGAAGTATCTATGGATGCAAGCCAGTGTTTTGGTCACTTTCTTAGCCACAGCATCGCACTGCAGGCTCATGTTCATCTTGTGGTCAATGATGACCCCCAAGTCTTTTTCTTCCATAGTGCTAGCCAACATAGCACTGCCGAGCCTATAAGGATACTGCGGGTGGAGAACCTTTCATTTATCGGCGTTGAACACCATCAGATTCTCGTCCGTCCACTTCCTGAGCCTGTCCAGGTCAGCCTGGATCACCTGCCTGTCTTCTGGTATGGATGCTTTACCCCAAAGTTTGATGTCATAGGCGAACTTGGCCAGTCCGCTTCTGTCTCTAGTGTTCATATCATTAATGAAGATGTTGAACAGTATGGGTCCAAGGACAGAGTCTTGGGGGACCCCACTGGTCACAGGACACCACGATGAGTGACTTCCATCAATTACTACCCTCCAGGTCCAACCACGGTGCCAATTTTGCAGCCACTGGATTGTGGAGGACCCAAGGCAACAATTGGCCAGTTTCTTCAAGAGGTGATCATGGGAAACCAGATCGAAGGCTTTATTTGAAGTCAAGATATATGACATCAATCTCTTCTCCCTTGTCTACGTGATAGGTCACCTAGTCATAGAAGGAAATGAGATTTGTCAAGCAAGACGTACCCGCAACAAACTCATGCTGGCTATCCCTTAAGACGTTGGCATTGGCCAGTCCATTAAGGATGGCCTCTTTAATAAACTTTTCTAAGATCTTCCCCAGGATAGAAGTCAGGCTAATGGGCCTATAGTTGGCTGGATCCACTTTCCTCCCTTTATTGAAAAAAGGTACCACATTGGCCTTCTTCCAGTCTTTCCAGTCTGGCACTACACTAGAGCACCAAAAGTTTTCAAAGATCTGTGCTAGAGGCTGGGCAATGATGCTCGCCAGCTCCTTGAGTACCCTGGGGTGAAGATTGTCAGGGCCAGCTGACTTGAACGTATCCAGCTTCTCAAGATGTTCCTTCATGAAGTCAGCATTAATGGAGGGCAGGGACTCACCCTCATCTGGACTTCCCTGTCCGTTAGCGGGCACAGGCATCCCATGGGACTGATGAAAGACTGACTCAAAGTACCTATTTAATAAGTTGGCTTTTTTCTGGGCATCACTTGCCAGTTGTCCCATCTGGTTCAGCAGGAGTCCAACGTTGCCCCTGCTTTTTCTCCGGCTCCCCACATATCTGAAAAAGGACTTTTTATTGTCCTTGATGTTCAAAGCTAGTTGGAGTTCAGTTGCAGCCTTGGCTTTCCTGGTATGCTCC
>JAGPOW010003316.1:136176881-136249891 GCA_030014935.1 Caiman crocodilus
CAGTGCAGAATAATCCTCCTTGGAGGTGACTCCCATCCTCCATCCTTTGTAGGCCTTTCTTTTTAGCCTCAGGAGGTCTGCTAGGTCCCTGGAGAGCCACGGGGGCTGCTGTTCCCTCTTGCTGCCTTTCCTCCAAGATGGAATAGACTTAGTTTGTGCATTGAGGATCACTCCCTTGAGAAGCAATCACTCTTCTTGAACTCCCCTCTCCCCATAGTCATGGTCCCTTAGGGCCTCACTAACAAGACTCCTGAGCTTGTCGAAGTCGGCTTTCCTAAAGTCAAGGACTTGTGTGTTGCTGACTGACTTGCCAGTTTTTAGGTGGATGGTGAAGGTGATCAGCTTGTGGTCACTGTCACCCAGCTTCCCAATGATCACTAGGTCACTGACTAGTCATCCCCAGTAGCCAGTACCAGGTTAAGCACCACTTTGCCTCTCGTTGGCCCATAGACTTCTTGAGTCAGGTAGAGGTCATCCACGCATGAGAGTAAGCTTTACAACCACTCAGATTTTGCTGAGAGATCCTCCCACGAGATGTCCAGGTAATTGAAGTCGCCCATGACAACCATGGTCCTGGAGCATGCTGCCATAGCCAGTTCCTGGCCAAACTCCTGGTCAAGCTCAGGACTTTGAGTGGGACGTCTGTAGTAGACTCCCACCATTGTGTCCCCTGTGCCATGTTCTCCATGGATTTTAACCCAGAGGGTCTCCAGTCATCCACCCTGGTCACCAATATCAGCTTACAGGGACGTGTAGCTTTCCTTAACATAGAGAGCTACACCCCCGCCCCCTTTATCTACACGATCCCTCCTGTACAGGGTATAGCCATCTGTACTCATGGTCCAGTCATGGGTTGAGTCTCACCAGGTCTCCATTATCCCTATGACATCATAATTATTTGCATTGAGCAGGAGGATGAGCTCCTCCTGCTTATTCCCCAAGTTCCTGGCATTTTTGTACAGGCAGGCAAGTGTCCCCTGGGGGCCTCCTTCCTTGCCCACAGATTTTACTAGGGCAGGGGCAGGGGTGGGCTCCCTTAAGTGCCTTGACCCGCTGGCTTTGCAAGGATTGCTCAGTGGGCAAGCAGTGGCGGAAGTCCCCCCGTCCCCCAGCCGGCTTAGTTTAAAGCCTGGTGGAGCAGGTCAGCCAGCCTGGCTGAGAAGAGCCTCCTCCCTAGGGGAGAGAGGCAGAGGCCATCCCTTCCCAACAGCTGTCTGCCTCTCTCGCCAAAGAGCGGGCTGTGGTCATGAAAGCCAAAGTCTTCCTGATGACACCAGAGCTGCAGTCTTTGGTTGACCACATGGATCCTCCTCTCCCTCCTCAGCCCATAGCCTGAGACTGGGAGGATCGATAAGAACATCACCTGTGCCCCCAGACCCTTTAGCCCCGCTCCTAAATCCCTGTAGTGCCTCATGACCTGGCTGGGAGCACTCCAAGCCATGTCATTGGTGCCCAAATGAATAAGGAGCATGGGATAGTGGTCTGCAAGTTTGAGGAGCTTTGGGATCCTCTCCTCCATGTCCCGGATGCAGTCCCCTGGGAAGCAGCAGACTTAGCAGCTGCTGGGAAGCAGCTGGGAAGCAGCTAAGAGGTGGCAGATTGCTCCCTCAGTCCACCTCAGGAGGGTGTCTCCCACAACAAACACCTTACATATTGTCTTGGGGAGAGCAGGGGTGGTAGCTGCAGTTGGGCCCATGTTGCCTGTGGAAGCCGGCAACTCAGCAGGCTGGCAACTCAGCAGGCTCTGCTGGAGCGGCAAGAGGTGCGTACCCTGTTGCTCAGCTCTGGCGGGGCAGGGGCCTTGGTGCAGAGGGCCTTAGGGCCTTTGACCACCTTGGTCCATGCCCCTGGCTGGACAGAGCGGGAGGTCCCGGAGTCCTCCTTTGGCCTTGAGGGAGACTGTGGTCTACCCTCCGCCTCCCGGGGGAGAAGGGCCTGGCAGTAGGAGTCTATCTCCTGCTTGCAGTCCCTGATGGCACGCAGTCTCTGAACTGTGGCCTGGACCTCCTTCAGCTGGTGCACCAGAGACCCCAAAAGGGAGCAGACCCCACAAGGGGAGGTCACCATGCTCCCAGGCCCCAGAGACTGAAAAAGGGACATGCAGCCCCAGCAGCTGAGAGCCAGGGACTCTGTCTGCGTGGAGGCCGGAACCAGGGGTTCCGTCTTGGTGGCAGTCTCTGAGATGCCAGACGGGGAGGCTGTGGAGCCCGAGGGGACCCTCAGGGTGCGGTGCGTGCCCATCTGTGTCATGCCTTTGGCTGGGACTGTCTACCCTGGGGGGTGCGCAGGCGAGGTCCTGGGCCCTCCCATGCGAACTCCGCACTAACTCATGTGCTGGCAGAGAAGTGAACCTGTTTGCACAGCCTATTTGTGCAGCTCCAGTTGCGTGGCTCCCTGGGGGGCTGGGTGAAGTAGGGGCCTGGGCGGGCTTCAAACAAGGCATTTATTAAGATTCAGGCTCTACAGTCTCCTAGTTCTCTAGATTATGAATTTTTCGATGCTCAACATTTTGAAACAACCCTTTCTACCCTACAATAAAAATAAAATATATTGGCATATGGGCCTCAATGTCTGAGAAAATTCATCTAAAGTAAAATTTTTAAGATATAAGACCTGCTGTAATTAGTGCTTCCATTTCATTAGTCCTGTAGTGGGATACTCAAGTAGTTGTGTGGGGAGGGGGGGTTCCCCAATGATATTTACCTCAGAGCTGAATAAGGAAGAGTTGTCAGGCTGAAAGATTGTCCAATGTGCTAAATCAGATGGGTAATCAATTGTTTGGTCACTAACCCACAGAACTGTGATGATGTGAACATGACACTTGAAGCTCACTGTTGGTCATTCATTACTCCTCTACAAACAGCTCTGGAATAGTTTTTTTGTGAGTAGAAAGTTTAAAAAAAACCCCCCAAAATATATATGTAGGAAATCAAAGGAGGGGAAAGGAACATTGATATAAAAAAAAATAGATGCCTCAAATTAGTATCCACGGGTCAGATATATCATGTTCATATGCAAGTTATGAAATTATTTTGTGTTTGATACACATTCAACCATTTAAAGTCAACATGGCCATGAACATGTTTATTTCTGCTTCTGCAGTCAGCACTATTTTGTGTTGTTTTTAAATATATGATTTTTCACATTTCTTGTGTTCTAGAATGTGAGTAAGACTAAAGAAAACCAAGAAGGCTGGAGGACTAAGTAGGGTGACCATTCACCCCAGTCTGGTCAGGGCAGTCCCAGATTTCAGAGGCCAGTCCTGACTGGCTAGTGAAAATTAAAAGAAGTGTCCTGGGGAAAAGGCACAGAGAAGAGAGGTGAAGCAGCATGAGCTATGACACAGAAAGAACTAGCAAACAAAAAATTACCCTCAAATAAATTAACTTGATTAGTGGAATGATGATTAAAAAGGGGAGATAATTATTTACACCTGTGAAGTAATTGGTCCCTTAGCAGCCTAAATAGTAATACCAGAGCTGCACCACACTGCCCTTCCTTCCCTTTTCCTGTAGCAGCTCAGGGGGGAGGGCAGTAGCCTGGACTGAGGGAAAGAGTCACCCTAGGACTAAGGGAAAGAGTGAAATTGTATGGAGAATTTCACTTCTAGCTCACCAGTTCAAAAGTCTTATGTGTCTATAAACCAGCATCCAAGAGATGAAGCAACCAACAGGTATCCTGATCACAGCTAGGTAGTTAGGGCCCTCAGATGGAAGTTGGGTTCTAGTTTTTACACAGATGGATTCTAGTTTCCTGCCCCCTATGGCTATTTCTGTTGTGTAAACTATATCAGTCTAAATGGAAAATGCACAAAAGTTCTGACAATAGAGATAAGAACATTTGAGAACTGCAAAGGTACAAGATAAACTACCAAGTCATACTTTTTCACTTGGTCTTATGATTGTTCCTTTCTGTCTGGTGCTGAAGGTTCAATAGGAAGAAGTGAGTGTTCTGCCTACTTTTGTTCTTCTATAGTCATTAGGGCACTTGTCCAAAATGTAGACACAGCTTTGAATCCCTTCCCCTCTGAATAGGTCCTAGGGTGCTAGTCTTCTTTTTGCCCAAGCAGGTTATTTAACTACTAGGCTAGGGATCAGCAATCTGTGGTTGGTTAACCAGATCTAACCCACAGAACCTCTGCCTCTGGCCCACTGAGCTAGGCCTGCAAATAAAAGGGAGGCTTTACCTGTGTCATGCTACAGCTGGGCAATGGGGGCTTCAACAGAGAGGGACCTTGCCCACACTGCACTGTAGATAGACAGTGGGGAGAAGCAGTGGCAATGGCCAGGTCCTAGTTCCGGCTACCTTAGAACCAAGCTGGCTCTGCAGTAAGCTAGTATACAAAAGGAGGTAATTATTGCCACTGACAGCCATTTAATTGCTCACCATCAGAAGGAGGACTGAGCATTATAAATCTAAGGTGACCTGAGCTGTCTATTTGCAAGAGAGTTTTTATAGTGCAAGTACCCCATTCTGATCATTTCCTCTTGGATACCAGTAACCTCACCCTGTCTCTTTCTAACATTCTTAGTACTAGTTATCTAAATTTTAGATCTTTCAATACTTAAGTGGAGGCACCTAGGTGACCAGTTTTTAAATTGTCCTTAGATCTCTCTCACAAAAAAAAATAGAAAATAAGGGTGGAAATAGCATTACATTTTAAATGAGGCTTATGAGCTAGATTAAACAAACTTTTAAGTACCTTTTACTTGATATAGAATCCAGAATTCAGAGTTAGTGTCCATAGGCAGAATTAAGCATTTTACAATAGAATCAAAACCAGTAGCACGTTGAGCCAAGAGCCTGTTTAAGTAAGCTGAATGTTGACGTTGAACATAGAGTGGTATCTGAAATCTAACCCCTTTTTGCTTTCTTTTCAGAGCCAGTAATTTTCTCCTGAATGTAGATACTGTTAACTAATTTTTCATTAAATAGAGCAGGTCTCCCTCATTTTTTAAAGCAGATCCCATCTTTTATATGTTAATTTCCTGATGATTATAGCACTCATCTAGATACTAGGAGACCAGACACAATCCTCATCGCTAGCTTGAGGGGACTGCCATATTTCCCATGACAGTCAGGAATCTGGGTGAGGTCATTCTCCAGTTTTCCTGCTGTTATTATGCTATCCTGTAGCAAAAAATGAAAGATTCATGGGATTCCAGGCAGTCACCTAGGAAGGCGTAATCCTGGGTTCTAGTCCCTTCTTTAGGTTGCATTTCTATATTTCACATTAAATAAACATCAGGTCCTTTTGGACATAGGTGGCTTAATTCTGCATAATTGTGATTTATTGGATCTACATTTACATTCTTAAGGAAGAAATCAAAGAACTAATGACTTTGGAGTCCCTGATGCCAGCTCTCCTGCAGTTCTAATATATACGAACCGAATTCTGAGTTCTTAAAAATGAATAAATAAACAAACAAATAAATAAAGAAAGAAAAAGAAAATGCCACCAAGAAAACAACTAACATACTATATGTTTAATCTATTAATATGCTTTTTAAGTAAAAGGAATCATTACTGTCACATTAAATGGGACCACTGATAGAAATGATTTGCTGATGTTTGACAAATCTGCTCTGGGAATCAAAAATTACTTTTGGTTATAACATGTGAACTCACCCTCTTAAAGTAGCCATTTACTTCTGTTCTATTTTGTAATATAGTAATTGTCATGGCCTGTGTTGACAAGGCATAGCCCTTATGGCAGCTGTGGCCATTACTTTTATTGTGAGGTAAGTACTTATATAGGTATCATAGTATCATAGTATCTAGGGTCAGAAGGGGCCTAGAGCAGGCCATCTAGTCTGACCCCTGCTGGTTCCACATCCTAGCCACCCTAACTGTGAAGTAGTGTTTCCTAATGTCCAACCTAAACCTGCTCTCCAGTAACTTGTGACCATTCGTCCTAGTTATCCCCGCTGGTGCCTGGGAAAAAAGACCCTGCCCTATTTCCTGCTGATCACCCCTCAGCAGTTTATAGGCTGCCACCAGGTCCCCCCTCAGCCTCTGTTCAGGTCCCTCAGACGCTCCTCATAAGGCCCATCCTGCTGCCCACATATAAATCTAGTGGCCCTCCTCTGGACCCTCTCGAAGCAGTCCTCATCCCTCTTGAAGTGCGGCGCCCAGAACTGGACACAGTACTACATCTGCAGCCTGACCAACGCCACACAGAGGGGGAGAATCATCGCCTTGGACAGGCTTGAAATGCGTAGTTGGATGCACGCTAGGGTTCGGTTGGCCTTCCCAACCACCGTCTGATATTAGTGGCTCATGTTCATCTTGACGTCAACAATGACACCAAGATCCCGTTCCATCTCTGTGCTAGCGAGAGGGGAGCTTCCCAGCCAGTATGTGTGCTGGGGGTTGCTTCTCCCCAGATGCATCACCCTGCACTTGTCCACATTGAATCCAATTCTCTTCTTGTCCGCCCACTCATGCAGTCATCCCAGATCCCGCTGCTGCCTCTCCCTCTCTTCTGGTGTCCCCACCAGAGGCCACAGTTTGGTGTCATCAGCAAACTCAGATAGCTTGCCACCCCCTCATCCAAGTCAGTGATGAAGATGTTGAACAGCGCGGGCCCAAGGATCGAGCCCTGGAGGATCCTGCTGCTCGCATCTCTCCAGGTCAAGTACAATTCATCTACCACCACTCTCTGGGAGCACCCCATCAGCTAGTTTCTGACCCACTCAACCATATAGGGGTCCATGCCACAGCTCCCCATCTTTTTAATGAGGATGGGGTGAGAGACCGTGTCAAACGCCTTCCTGAAGTCTAAAAAGACTACGTCGACAGGGGTGACTGCATCCATGGATTTGGTCACCTGATCATAGAAGGCAACCAGGTAGGTCTGACAGGACCTGCCCTTAACAAACCCGTGCTGGTTGCCCTTCAGCATAAAGTCCCCTGGCAGTCCCTCACAGATGTGGGACTTGAGAATTTTCTCAAAGATCTTTCCCAGAACCGAGGTGAGACTGACAGGCCTGTAGTTCTCCGGGTCCTCCTACCTCCCCTTCTTAAAGATAGGGACAACATTGGCCACCTTCCAGTCCTCCGGCACTTGTCCAGAGCTCCAAGAGCACTTGTATAACTGAGCCAAGGGCTCAGCAATCACCCTCGCCAGCTCCCTCAAAACCCTTGGGTGCAGGTCATCCGGACCCGCCGACTTAAAGACATCCAGCCTTTCCAGAAGCCCTTCCACCAGGTCTACCCTCACCCTTGGCCTAGTAGTGATTCCCGAGGGGGAATACAGACTTCCAGCAGGAAGAAAGTCCCAGTCCCTCCTCAGGAAGACCGAGGCAAAAAACCCATTGAAGATCTCAACCTTACCATTGTCTGCGAGCACCAGGTTGCCCAACGAGTCCCTCAGGGGCCCAATGTTGCCCGGGGCTCTCTTTTTGCTCCCCACATACTTGAAAAAGTACTTCCTGTTGTCCTTGATCCTAGTCGCCAGGTGGAGCTCTACTCCTGCCTTGACCTTCCTAATAGCCCTCCTGCACTCCCGAGCACAAAAGGAGTACTCCTCCATGGAGATTGCTCCTCTCTTCCAAAGGTTGTATACCTCCCGCTTAGACCTCAGGATCCCCCGAATATCCCTATTAAGCTATGGGGACTTCCGGGCACTTTTGCCCATCTTGCATCAGTCAGGAACGGTCGCCCCTTGGGCTCGGAGGAACATCTCCTTAAGGAACATCCACCCTTCGTGTACAGCTATGTCCTCAACCCTACAGTCCCACAGCACCTTCTTAACCAGCCTCCTGATCTTCCTAAAATTGGCCCTTTTGAAATATGGGACCCTAGTCATAGTGTGGGTCCTAGCTACACTGTGCAGGACAGCAAATTCTATTAGGCGATGATCGCTATCTCCCAGAGAGTCCTGTACCTGGAGCCCTCCAACCAGATCATCCCCCAAGGCCAGGACCAGATCCAGCAGTGCATCCCCCCTGGTGGGGCCATGCACCTTCTGGACCAAGTGGAGGTCCTGCAGCTCCTCCAGGAACCTCCAGAACCTCACGGACTCGGCCAACTGTTCCTCTCAGCAGATGTTCTGGTAATTGAAATCACCCATGACAATGACATCCCTCGTCCTAGCCACCTCCTTGAGTTGGTCAGCAATTTGGAGGTCCGGCTCCTCCCTCTGGTTGCAGTGGTCTGTAGCAGACACCCACCATTAAGTCCCTTTCCCCTCGTCCTCCTTGCAGCCTGACCCAAATCGATTCCACCTGGTCCTCAGTCACCCCCAAGTTGACGCTCGATGCAGAGAAACACTCTTTGACATAGAGCACAACCCCTCCACCTCTTTTCCCCATCCTGTCCTTCCTGAAAAGGGCATATCCATCATTGCCTATGGCCCAGTCATGGGTCAGGTCCCACCAGGTTTCCGTTAGCCCAACCAAATCTGGGTCTTGCACAGCCACCAGGAGAAACAGCTCCTCCTGCTTACCTTGCATGCTGCAAACATTTGTATAGTGGCATTTAAGGCTACCCATTACCGCCTCTCCCTCTCCACTTGTTTCCCCCAATCTACAACTACCTACGCTTTCCTGACTTACCTGGCTCAGCGGCAGAGTGTCCTGTCCCGGCAGGCCCCTCTCCTGGCAAAGCTAGTTTAAAGCCTGCCGCCCTTGATCAGCCAACCTAGAAGAAAAGAAACGCTTACCTTTAAACGTTAGGTGAAGTCCATTCCATCCTCAGCCAGCATGCTCCTCATAGAGAAATGCGGGCTATGATCAAAGAATCCAATGCCCGCATCATAACACCAACCCCGAAGGTGCTGGTTTATAGCTGCGATATAGGCCTCGTGTCAACTTCCCTGTCGACTCACCGGCAGAACGGAGGAAAACACCACCTGCGACCCAAATGCCTTGAGCTGTCTTCCAAGGGCCTTGAAGTCTTTCATGATGTCCTCCAGCCAGCCTCTAGAAGCATCGTTGGTTCCCACGTGGACTACCACTAACGGATGGTAATCTGTGGGGTTAACAATCTTCCAGACGCACTCCGTGACGTCCTGAATCCACGCTCCAGGCAGGCAGCAGACCTCTCTTCCCAAGGGATCAGGACGGCAGATGGGACCCTCCATGTCCCTCAGGATGGAGTCCCTGATGACCAGGACTCGACGCTTGCTTCTCCTTTGGGACCATTTCTTCCTCTCTGCTTGCGATGAGGTTGCACGATCAGCACCGCAAGGGGGGTGCTTCTCAGCAGTCTCCTCCAGGATGGCAAGGGCCACATACCTGTTCCCAAGTAGCACCTCAGGTACAGGTTCTGCAGCATCATATCAATTTCATTCTCTGCCACCTGGATCCCCCACAGTCTGCTCACCTCGGCCCGGAGTTCCCACAGCCGCTCCTCCAGGGCCTGAAGATGGTCACAAGAGGGACAGCCAGGGGAAGCCCCTGGCATCTCCCCCACCCCCGGGGCCCCTCTGAGCCACCACCCCCAGCCAGGGTGAGACAGGCATGCCGTGAACCCCCCAGGGGCTCGGTCTGGATGGCGGCCTTAGAGGAGCGCCAGCGGGGCAGCACTGGGGAAGAGGGAGAGGGAGGGGCCATCGTGGCACTACGTGTACTCACCATGTTCCTAGAAAATGAGATCTTCCTGCTGTTGAGTCCCTCTTCTCTTCCTCCTTGCGCTACTCTTGCATGAATGCCAGCACAAATGCCGGCGTGCCCTTACAGAGTGTGCCTGTTTGCGCGCTTTGTTCCTGCGTGGCTCGGGAGTGTGGCTCCCTGCCGGCTCAGCTATGAACGATCTGGGAGGCTCCCCTCCGGATCAGGTGCAGCTGCTGGCACTAACCCCACTCACCACTTCGCCGCCGTTGCTGCTGCTGCTGCTGCTTCTTCGTTGAAAGGGCTCACTTGTGGCTGAGACCACACCTGAACCCTATCGGGGGGTCTTCCTTGGCCCTGCTCCGCTCCCAACTGCCAATCAGGTAAAGGAGAAGGGAATAAGCCTGCCGCACCAGAATTTTAACCCTTGCTCTGGTTGGAGTATTGAATAGTTTCCTCTGAAAGGGGCTCACTGAAAAGGTTTTGGAAAGGGGCAAGGAGGAGTAAATAGAATGAAAAGGGAGTATACAGTACTCCTTAACTTAATAGCAAATTAATTCCAGTAAATGAACACATCTACACCAGAAATTAATGTGATGCAATAAACTGTGGTGCATGTCACACCAGAGTTTATTTCTCCTAGGTGCTGTGTTTACACGTGCCTCCAGGAGCACAGCACATTGGGCTGGTTTGGAGAAGCCCTGGCTGGCAGGGGAGCAGGAGGTCAGCCTGCCCTCCTGCTCTGCCCAGGGATGCTTGGACCCAGCTCAAAGTGCTATGGAGGGGCTGGTGAGCTCCTTCTTTAGGTAAGGCAGCAGGCATCCCCTGCGCTGATACTCCCTCATACCCCAGCAAGCTCCATCAGCATCTACATGTGTATTTCTGCACACTAAATAATGCTACCACAGGACAGTATTTGTGTTTATGAGTGCTAACCTATAGTGGAGTTAACTTTTTGTGGCCTAATAGGGTTGCACATGTAGCTGCTGAGACTTTACTGCAGAGATAATTAGGCAGTTCTGCAGTAAACCTCTCATGTGGATGTGCTTGATGAGGAGCTTTGAAGTGGAATATCCCATCTGTTCTCCCTGGCTCCCTGGATCAAAATGTACACTACCTCAACACATGTTTTTAGTCTAGTCCTGCAATGTACCACAGAGTACAAGCAGCTACATAATGGTTGTTTTCTGAATAAGGCACTGTAGGTAAAAAAAAAAAAAAAAAAAGTTGCTTCTTCTCTCTTACCATATTCATATGCATAGAAAATATACATGCTACATCAGTTTCAATTTCATCATCTTGGGACACAGATCTTTTGCCACAGAAAAATTCAGAAACACACAATTTTCCCCTTTAAAGGAGAAAATCATAGGAAATGGCAGGTTTCCCCTTGCAGGCTGGCAGAGCTCCAGACTTCAAGCATCCATTTGGGGTGAGGGGAATCAGGACATAGGGGACACTACAAGCATGTGTGTGAGCATACATGCACATGGCAGCCACACTGTGTGCTGGACAGCACCTCCTGCAGCTTCCTCCAGGTAAGTCTATGGGGGCAGGAGGAGGGGCATCGGTGATGCGTTGGAGGTTAGGGGAGCACAGGCAATGCAGGGGGATGGGGGGGGGCAAGGAGATGTGTCAGAAGGGTAAGGGGTACACATGTTTCCCTCAGATATCTTTGACCACAGTAGGGTGTAGGGCTGCAGCTGGGTCAGATCATGTCCAGAGAAGCCACCTCCATGGCCCAGCAGGAAGAACCCAGCATGGGAAAGCTTGCTGTGCCACCATGGCTACCAAGGTGAGATGCCCTCTGTCCACCCAGCAGCAGTGGGGGCACAACTCCATGCCATAGCTGCTGTGCTTCACCTTGGCAGCCATGATGGTGTAGTGGTGGGTCCTGCCTTCTGGGCTGCAGAGGCAACTTCTGCCCAGAGCTGATCTGGTTAGGCTACAGCAGAAATCTTGCAGGAATCTTGGGGTCCATCCACCCCCACCCCTCAGTGCATTGCCTGTGCCTCGCTCAATGTATTGTCTATGTTCACACCCTCCATTCCTCACACACCCAACCCCTTCCTCACACACTGTGGGACTGGAGCCTGAGGGCAGGGGTCAGCAGGTCAGGAGTGGGGAGCACAAGCAGATCGGGGGGGCTGTGGGTCAGGACTTAGGAGTGCTGGCAGGGTTAGGGAGTATGGGTTGGGAGTGAGCAGCACCTGCAAGGCCAGGGGTCTGTGGGTTGGGAGTGGGGGGTGTTAGCAGAGCTGGCGGGATGGGAGGTTGTGGCTTGAGAATGAGGGGCAATGGCATGGGCAAGGGTAGGGCACCAGCATATCAGGGCTGGTCAGTGCCACAACATGGGGTTGGGGGTGCCCAAAGTTGGACCCTCATCCTGGTGAACAAAGGGGGCAGGGGGAGCTCTGATCTTCCATGATAAACCAAATCAAATGCCAAAATATATAGGTATTTAGAAGTTATTTTATAATGATAGAGACACTGGTAGGCTTCCAGATTGCTTTAAAATTGTAAATATTTCAATAAAACTTGGTGTTCAACTGATACCTATATATATAGTGGCATTTCATTTTAATTGGGCAAAAATGTGGGTTTGGGTTTTTTTTAATTAGATAATTTGGGATTTATAAAGCAGAGAAAACCAGGATCCCTAGTGGTTAGTAAATTGTCCAGATGGAAAGTAGGGAGCAAGCTGCAACTGATGATGAATGAATGAGGTTCGAGTCACAAAGAGGGTAAAAAACTCCAGAAGTAATGCGTAGAGCATGTTCTGGGTGTGTGTTGTATGTGTGTGTAGAGCATGTTTGGGGTGGGGGTGCATGTGTTCGTGCTCATTTTGTCTTCCCTGGTTTCACTGATTTATTAATGATTGTGAAACATCTCTGACAAGAATAAAACACTTTTTAAAAAGCCTGAACAGAGACACAACTGACCTAGCTAGAAAAGCTGGTGAGTGTCTTACTTGCAAGACTTTTGTCTTCTTTCATTTTGAAACTTACCCAAATCTTACTGAAGTGGTTAGGAGCAATTAATTCACTTCAGTGGCCTTTAGAAGAGGATGTGACTAGGAATCTAGGCAAAATAAATTTTCTTTTAAATTCCTTGTTACAAAAGAACTATACTGTATTTCAGGAGTTGGAAATCCACTTCCTTTTAATCAAAACGAATGAATAGATAAGCCCAACATACATGTATATGGATTTTTCTTAACATTGAGTTTTTGCAGCAGAGCTATTTCAGTTGATTGGTAAGTGTGGAAATAAAGGTGGGGGAGGGAGGGATGGAAACAGCCAAAAAGTTAAAATTATTTTTGGGTCCCATTGTAAGAGTTAGCTATTATGCAATGAGGCCCTAATGCTGAACGAATGAAAAAAGATGAATTCAGTGCGGTGGCATGGATGTTTGGTGCCCGGGTAAAAGCCTGCAACAGCAGGCTGGCCTCATCCTGCACACAGATTCAGAGTGCACACGCTTCCCATGCTTGCCTGTTAGTGCATGCAGCAGTGGGAGCCACCCTGCCTGCATCCCCACACACCCCCAAAAGAACCACTTATGGCTCCATCCCATGCTCCACCCCAGCTCAGCAGTGCCTGTTAGGGCCCCTTCACTTTGGCACCTGGGGCAATCGCCCTCCCAGCCTTGCTATGACACTGGATGAATGTGTTTATTACATTAATCACAACATCCTTCATGTTTTGTTGTGCTTCTCCTGTTTTTGATAACATAATCATTGTACAGTGTATTATATAATAATATTATATATTATATTCGTTATTTTATTACATAGATTTTCTTTTTGCTATATGCATGCTTTGTTCTCAAAAAAATGGCTATCTAGTTCTTAACTGAACACTTCCACTGTACACATAATAATAATAATAATAATAATAAAGAACAAAAAGAACAACAGGAACTGAGTTTTAGAGCCGGATTCCCCTATTAGTCATATGAAACACAACTGAAATGCTATCCGGAGCAAACCATTAACTTACAAAGCATTTCTTTCTGATTCTATGTGCTCACATATGGCAACATTTTACAAGTTTCTGCTGAGGTAATTAATCAACTTTCTGTTATAAATGTATCTTGGAACCACTTCTTTCATTTCCCAGCTCATAATGAATGACCCCCAGAGCCTGAATAACTAAATTGCCAAATTTTAAGTTGAAGTAAAAGAAGGAGCTGTCAGTCAAGTTCAGACATTCTCATCATTTGTCTTGCTTACTGGTCTGTTTGTAAGCAGAGCTGACATGTAAAAATAGCACCAGCAGCAAACTGTTAGTGCAGAAGTGCGTGCTATTCCCCATGAGTGCCTTCACAAGTAGAGTTTTCTTTGTAGTGAAGTTGTAATGACAGCTGTCATCCAAGAGCTTGCATGAAACACATACTGACCTTTAGATGTTATGTTACAATTACCGCTATAAAGCCTGCAGGGCCTTACACTGGGATTTTACACTTCAACATAGCTGCAAATTGTTAATCCTTTTGGAAGTCTTATGAGTTTGTAAAAAATTTGCCTTACGTTATTTCATTCAGGATACAGTCTCTTGAATGATGGAAGATGTTCATGAATGGATGAGTGTTTAGAAATGATGCAGTTATTGGACATATATTTCAACTATTTTAGTATGTATGAATCCACACACACACCTATGTATACACTCATTGATATATGTATGTAATTATATGCATATATATATATACACACACATGTTCACACAAATGTGTACGTAGGTGTGGGTATATATATACACATATATTACATACATATATCATTGAGTATTAATGATGCAAGCCAGATCAAGCTATATCATGTTTGCATCAGCAACACTGTTTTTTCAGCAGTGAATCCTAGATTATATACTCTAGTCAATAAAAGTACCTCAACAGCTTCCAGCTATGTTAATTTTGCTGCATTCTAGGAATTTTCTGGTGGGACAAAGTTGCTTATATTGAGGTCTTAGAACTTGCCAATATTCCAAATATCCATTCTCTTCTCAGTCATTATCCACTTTGATTGGTTTGGTGCTCTTATCTCCATTTCAAATATTTTTACAAGAGGTAGATGAATCCAAAGAACATGAAGACAAATGACTGGGAGAAGGCTGTTGAGGATGGAAGTGCTTGGAAACAGCTATTAAATATGGGATGAAGGCTTTTAAGGAAAGAAGAGCCCAACATCCAGAAGAAAGAATAAACATCAGAAAGAGCCCTGTACCACATTCAGGACTGTTAAATATGAACTTCACAAGTGATAAGTGTGGAAGGGACGGTCATTCAAGAACTGGGCTCTTCAGCCACACTTGCAAATATTCCTGATGCCTTACTCAGAGCAACATTATTGTCTTGCAAGATAAAGAGATACCTATTGCTTATATCAATGTAAGAGAGAATGATACTCAGACTGTAGTTTCTTGATGAGGCTTATGACATTCAAACACATCTTTATTATGTACAGAAGCTTATGTAAAGATGTATGTACAGTGGAAAGGTTAACAGTCTTCTTACTGACCTTTAAAGGATCTTGTGGGTAGCCTTTTTCCTTTTCTACCACAATAGAATATTCCTGCTAGATCTGCCTAGACTGTCTCCTGCGATGTCATAGTACCTGGGCATTCTGGGGGTCTCTATACATGCATTTAATCTTGGAGCAGTTTACTCATGAGTAAACTACTCACAAGTAAATGCTCCCAGGCACACAACTACATGTGCAGGGTCTCAGGAGCAGATTTACTGATTTGAAAGGGGCCTTGCCCGGCCCGTCGCTCCAAGAGGGCGGACACTTTTGGAGTTTGGTCCTGGTGGCTGGGCCGGGTGCCGCATCTACAATATTGCCGAGAAATCTATTGATTTTCTTTTGATTAACTGAACAAATCACTCTCTTCAGGAGCTAAAAAGTCATTTTGTCCTGTCCTCTATGCTTTGGGATACTCTTCTCTATCCTTTCTACTTTGGAAAGGAGCTCTCCTTGGGAGGTCAAAGACAGCATGGGAATGAGAAGGGGGCTGGAGACAGCTCCGGAGGCATTCCCCTGCTGTTCCCTGCTCTCCCAGGGCTGGAGACAAGTAGGGGGAGAAGCAGGAGGCTGGAGGCAGCAGGAGAATGTCTCTGGGGCTGTCTCCAGCACCCTGAGGTCCCCTTCCCACTCCTCCAGTCCCCAACCCCCTGCTTACCTGGCAAAATCTGGGTCCAGGTCCCTGAAGCATGCTTTAGGAGCGGGGAAAGAGCCAATCATAGAGATGCTCTGGCACTCTGCCAGAGCATCTCTGGAGGACTGAGGATCCAGTTGCCTCCCCTGGATTTTTGTTTGACCCCTTCAGTCTAATTTTCTCTCTGTGCTGCAACATTTCTTCATTCCTATATGTGCCTCTGGCCCTGCCTCAAAGGGGTTTGAGATGGGGCAAGAGGCATGTGCCCACTCGTCTGGACTGTGTTTATAGGAAAACTTGGTTTTACATGAGACATACAAGACAGTTTCATAAAGATTAGCATAACCTCATCAGTGGATAAATCTTCATAAATTCTTTTAAGAATGTGATGTCAATGCAAATCAAAGTAAACTGAAAGATATAATAGAGGGAACCCCATTGGCAGTGGAAATGAAAAGAATGACAGGAGAAACTTGAATGAGAGATTGGATCTCTAAGTGGGTCAGGAAAGAAAATATTGAGTTTAACTAATTTTTTGAAAACATCAACCTGGATCTGTTTTCTAGGACTGTTCTGATGTCTGAATAGAAGCAATCTCTAGAGAAAAAACAAAGCTGTGTAAACCGTGTATGCTTTTTGGAACTGCTGTTAGTTTAATCATTGTTCTTTTGATGCCCACAGACAAAGCCTCTTGCAGTCTAATATTTGCTGAACTCTATCATAAAATATACATACTACAGCTGTGTAATTGTTAAACACATACCAAGTGTTTATGGAATCAGAACCAGAATCCAACACAGTGTCCAAATGCCCATTTCAAGAAATAGTCACACAAAGCAACATGTGCACTTTAATTTTGACATTCTTTTAAGGCTTAAAAATTTTACATGATGTTGTCATTGTATCACTTAGCTATGTTAAAATAGTAGGCAACATTAAAAAATATTAATAGTATCATCAGCACTTTTAAATATCCCAGCTACATGGAAAGAACAATAGGGACACAATTCTATTTCACCTAGATAAAAACTGAGGTGCAGCTTGTGAACAAGTCTGACCATAAATGCCACTATTACAGGAACACAGAGATGCCTATGCATTTGTGAAGGGTAAAATTCTTCCTATAATGGAGGCACATATACTTCCCAAAGTGGATAATAGAATACCTCCTATTCTTTAGATAGGTAAGTCAGAATTGGTCACAGGCTATACTTTACTCATCCATGCAGTGAAACAGGATTCTGCCTTAAGATCAAATACTTTATTTGATTTCCTAATAATTTAAAAGTTTTACTGATGTAAATTAATGAAAATGTTTATTTTTCTTTCTCATTTTAGTAGAATATGCATTTTACCAAAACACATTCACTTATTTGTGATAACATGAGGCTGTGTGCTGCTTTTCTTTTTTTTTCTCTCTCTGCTTTTTTTAAATCCATATGTAAAACAGTTACCTACTTATGTCTCTTTGATATCCAAAATAGAGACCAAGGTTCATAAACAACATCATGCATGAAAAATCCTATTTTTTTAACAATTACCCATGTAGTAATTGGAAAGTATTAGAAGTAATTGGAGTATTAGGAAAAATAGTTTTGCAGCTTTTTTTTGAATGGCGGGGGTACAATAAAAGCAAGCAAATAAAAGTCTGATCATGCTTTCCAAAGATAAGGTGACAAATGATTACTTGAAGACTAAAACTACAAATAAAGCTCTTTTGGTTTGCACCAGTGTAATCACTGGCTATAGCTGCAAAATGAGTTTGTTTTCAGAAATAATGCTTGCAAAAAATCAAAATTTTTGAGACATTTTTCCTAGGGCTTTCTATAATACACTTGGCATTATAGAAAAATATAATGTAGAATCCTGTTTCACCAAGTAGTTATGTAACTGGGGTATAATTACCACTTTACCATTATTGAATCTAAGTATAAGCCTACTTTGTTTTTGTCTCCAGTCCTCATCTGGAAGGACCTCCTACCAGTTGGAAGTCAGAGTTAAGAACATCCAAAATGCACACAAATAAATAAAGTAATCAAGGCATGAGAAGAAACTTTCCTAATACTTGGAGTAAATACAGTACTTTTCATATCCAAACTGATGGAGGTTTTTTTGGTTAGTCTCTTTGTTTGTTTCTGCAATAGAATTATATTACATCATTCACTTATTTCATGGAAAGGGGTTTTTTGGTGGGGAGTAGGGAAGGGGTATTACAGAGTCAGAAACTCCCCATTTCAGTCCCCTGAAACAGAAGCCCATATCCCATGGCCAGATGCCTTCCTCTGCTGAAGATTTGTCAGGCCAGCCTATAGCAGGTGGAAAGGCCTGTGACCTGCTCTCACAACTGTTCTTCTTTTATTTATTTGTAGGTGGCCACATACCATATTTTTGCACATATATCCTGCAGGTGCGCCTCAGAGAGAGTGGCACAGGTTATAACCATGGCAAGGAGTTTATGAGCCCGGTGCAGCTGCTTGTAGCCAGCCTGGGCTCTAGGCAGCTGCAGTAAGCAGCGGGCAGAGTGCAAACAGCTCTTCCAGGCTTATCACCTCCATGCCGAGACCGAGGCTGTGCTGCCTCAAGCCCTGCTCCCACCACCTGCTCTGAGGCGTGCCTGCATGCACCAGTGTGCAGCTGGTGCCAGAGTCCAGCACAGCTGTCTGGAGCCTCCCAGCTGCAACTTCCCCTGCTCTGGAGAGCTGCTGCCAGCCAGGATCCTGGTTTTGCTCCCAGCAGGCAGCTGGAATGCTGCAAGCCCTGTTCTCAGCAGCCTGGGCTCCATCACTGGCAGTAGCTTTCTGGAGCCGGGGCTGGCTGTGGCTTGTCAAGCAAAATGGCCTCACATGCCACGCTCGGCATGCATGCCAGCGGTTGCCAACCCCTACTCTAAGGCTTAGCAATCTGTGACTGTGCTGCTTTGGTCCATGAGCATGCCGCTTTGGTCCACGAGTGCGCCGCTTTGGTCTGTTCCCGAATTGGTCTCGCCTCCCCCTTTCCATATACTGAGCAACTTATTCTCACAACATTATTTGGGAGAGAAGATTCTTAAAATACTAAACTATATATGTTATATATTTTATTTGTTAAAAATTAAGAGAAGCCGAATGGTTTCCCTCAGAGGACATGTAATATGGTTTCCTTCCTATATTTCTTACCATGATATCCTGCCTTAAACTGTTGTATGCTATTAAACAGCAACTGTGTTGCAACACAGAGGTGGCCGCTTTTCAGTGATGGGCAAAGTGATTTGTGGTTTCATTAATGCAACACTCAATTGTAAATGCTGTACAGTCAGGAAATGAAGTTATGACGGGCTTAATAACAACATTACACTCAGTCACACTGCATAGCCTGTTCCTTGTATGCTGTACATGCAATAACTGATATATTGAGGCACAGCGGATACTGAAAACAAAGCGTAATACAAACACATTATATGATGTGGTGGAATTAATGCTAAGATGAGGTACTTATCTTTGCTAGGCTCTCATAAAGATGATGTCGGGGCTCGGGGTGAAGCTAGCTTGAAGGGGCTGGGGAGGGGAGCATTTACCAGAGCCAGAGGAGCCTGGGCTCAGCCCCAGTCTCTGACCCCACCCCTGGCTTGCCTCAGGGAAGAGCTGCTGCCTGCCCCATGCCACTCTCTCTCCCTGCAGGGATGCTGGTGCAGTAAGGAGTGGAGCTGAGCTGAGCGGTATCTTACCACCAGTCCCAGTGCCTCTGCCATGCTCTGGATTTCTAGGAAGCCACAACCCAGGTTCTCTCTGGGTGGGTACGTGGAATTACAAAGATAATGCTGGGCAAGATTTTTTTGTGTGTGGCCACGCATGTGCACACCTTAGAGAGAACCTTGTCTGTGAGTCCAATCCAGTGCATGGGGCTAGCCTAGCTGAGGCCCAGTCCATCACATCGCTCCAGCTCCATGCACCAGATCGAACCCTGAATCTGGCCCTAGCTTCATGTGCCAGATTGAGCCCCGTGCCAGATTGTACCTGTGGCCCTGGCTCCATGTTATCTAACATCCAAGTCTTGGAAAGTTGGTGGTGGGGGAACAATGTCTGTGTTGATGACCACTACTTCTCTACAGCCAAATTCCCAGATGCATGGGGGGCCCCATGGCCAGATCTGGTCTATGGACTGGAGATTGAGAATCACTAGTAATCTGTAGTAGCTCTAGTAGCTTATGCTTATACTACTTGCCCAAGAATCAAGAGACTCATAAAGGACTCAGAGGTGGTTTGAACATACATCTTTTTGACTTCCCAGTATAGTACTTAACCTTCACACAACACACATTATCCGGACTCTTCTCCAGCCTTCCTCTTGAAACTGATGCACTGCACTTTGCATTTAATAATTATTAGATAAAATGACTAAAGTGTTGCTGGAAATTTTCTTCCCCATTGAGAAGAAGGGTCTAAATTATAACACAGCACAGAGCAGCAGCCACCTCACTGAGCTGTACACCCTCCAGCTTATTCTTTCCTCTTGGTCCCCCAAGATGGAGCTTTCTTAACTACCTGAGGGGCACCTTCAGGAGAGCTCTTGGACCTGCTCTAATTAAAGCATCCCCATTCCCCACCCCCTTTCACTGCCAAAGCACATGTGAAAGTACTCCTGTTTTCTAGGAAAACACTTTGCTGTTAGGATGTTGGGCTAATATATTAGAAGGCATATCTTCTTCCTTCTTGTCGTGTTTTTTTTCCCCCCAAGTTATAGTTTTGGGATTTGTACTTCAAGCCAGCCAGAGTGCAATCTACTACACATGCTCATTTGTAAAGTAGGTGCCTACAAGTCCACAGTGCAGTTAAAACAGGGCAGCTCCATGTCCTAGGCATCTTCAGCACATAGAGTAATGCTGGCTACTTCACTTCCAGCAGCAACAGTGCTACTTACTGGTAGAGCTAGTTACCAGCTGTGGCGGCAGCTATTTCTGTGCCTCACTGCAAAGGCAGTGCTTGAGGATGCTGGCTGGGTTGTCCCCCCTCCACGGCCATCCTGCATTATACTACTACTATACTGCATGTGGACTAGGATTGCAAATTGTGGAAGTGACAACAATGGCAGTTATGCAGTCATGTAAAGTGAAATAGGATTCTACCCTAAAAGCATGATTATTTCTGGTCCCAGCTTAAATAGAATAAAGGAGGGAGGCCTTTACACTGATTTTCCATGTCCAGTTTGATTAGCTTTTGCCTTAAGCTATCTGAATTCTGGTCAGTGTTTTTGAGTTTTCAGATTTTGTCAAAATGTGTAGGGAGAAAAATTATGTTCACTTCATTTATGCCAGTTTTCTGATCAGTTATACAAAAGTGTAGGTTGCCAGCCTGTCAAAGCCTGCACTCCAAAAATGGAACTACAGAATGATCATCTTGAGACAGAGAGAACATTTTCACAGCATGAGTCTACACAGGACAAACCCCTTACCTTGTCAGAGTGTCTTTTCATATCCATCACATGGGAGAGATCTTATCTGTACAAATGATTTCTATCTAGAATCCTCTGATTTCCACAGTTCCTCATAGCTATGTTTCTGTGATGGCAAAAATATGTCTATGGACGAGGAAAAGAATATAATGAGCAGGGATTCTAGTTTTCTCTGATAAAAATATATTTTTTTAATCCAAAAATTGGGGATTATTTAAAAATCCTCATTTTCCCATGGTTAAAATGAAACAATGCTATATATTATATAGCATTCAAGGCTTGGAAATTTGGTGGTGGGGGAGCAATGTCTCTGTTAATCACCACCACTTGTCTACTGCCAAATTCCCAGATGCATGGGGGGCCCCAAGGCCAGATCTGGCCTAAGGACTGGAGTTTGAGCATCACTATATACCACTATATAATTATTTTTCCATGATTAAAATTAAATACCACTAATATATATATATATATACACACAGAGAGAGAGAGAGAGAGAGAGAGCGCGCGAGCAGGGTTTCATTTTAATCATGGGAAAATGTGGATTTTGGGATACTTTTTTTAATCTAAAAATTGGGTTGTTTTTTTTTTTAATCAAAGAAAACCAGCAGAAGCATCTCTGATAGTGATGGAGTCTGACTAGGAACCACCAAGGCAAAACATCAGATGATCCCTTTGACAACTGGTATTTGAAACTAGCTTCACAAAAGAATGGGGGTGCCCCTAAGTCAGGAGGCAGAAAAGATGTATGTAAGTTAAACACTGTAACATGGGTTCTCCTCTTTATGAATCTCATCCTTGGTCTTTTGGCTACACACAAGAAAGAGAAATCATCTTGATATAAAGCCAACACTGTTGTTTGCACTGTGGCCGGATTAAAGGGTTAGCTGTGGGGCTGGAAGGAGAGAGTGAGTGACATAGAAGAGTGGATTTTATGCCTTCTACATGATTCTGGGAGCCCAGTATGGCAATACCAATCCTGGTAACAATTTCAGCATCTTCATGCCTCCTTTCCAGCACAGGAACCTGTCCCTCACTTAAAACACACACCCAATTTTAAAAGTCATTTTTTTTGTGGGAAAATATGTGTGTGGCATGTTAGTAAATATGGTAATACATTGTACAATGGAAAAAGAAAGAGGTTGGAGCCAAAATTTTCAGAAATAGATAGTGACTCAGATAGGTGGTTCATTTTTGGGATGTACAATATGAGGCAGATTAAAAACTAATTTTCCAAGGGAGGGTGTGAGGTGCGTATTCTAAAAATCAGGCTTCTTTCAGATTCCTGGAGTCTCCAAAAATATCTTCTTCTTCTTAACATTTAGGGTTGGATTTAAGAAACATGATAAAGCCTCATTAAAAAAAAATAGAGTTGTGGCTCTGAAGCAATGTTACTTTGGAGTTGCTGCTTGTTCCTAATCACATGAATTTTTTTTCACTCCTTACCTCCCGTGCCTGGTAAAAATGGGAGCTGCCAGGTTTCTGTTCAAGATAATGAATGGTCATCTGAATATTTTATTCAGACTGATGAGTGCAGGGAGACTTATTCCAAAAATGATGCAGCTGTTAAGTTTAAGAGAATTTTATAAATTAGAATCATTTGGATGTACCTGATTTGAAAACATCTATGTAATATTCAAAAGTAGTTCCTGTAGAATTTTGCATACCAAATGCTGCACCGCTATAATTTTACATTGATTCCCCACTAACATGTTTAATCTGTGGTAATTAATTATCTACTTGTGAAAAATTACATCTGATTATTTATTTCAAAGTTTGGAAGAGAAAATCATTGTGGCTTTTTTTCAGAAAGAATTTGTAAAAGCGTTTGTTCTCTCTGCAGCGTAGCTTGTTACACAGAAATGTCTCTGACGGGAGAAAAGGAATAACTTTGCAAACAAGGAAAACATTCAAGACCTGTCTCACCAGATATTCTTGATTGTATTAGCAATACAGGAATGGCTAATATCTTGATGTAGTAGTGATAATTACTGGAACAGGTGTAAATATTCAAGGACTTACAGAGCGTCTCTATATTTTGTAAAGTACCTGAAGTTATTTTTTTCAATGTGAATGTGACAGCACAGAGAGATTTTTATCATTTTAAAAGAGTATAATATAAATTCATATTAATTTGTTAAAAGGTCTATAAAATACATGCTTTGTATAATATGAATAGAGATGTGTGTGTGTGTAATAGTTATCTGTCGAAAACCTGTGTTGTACAATCATAAATAATATCAGTTACTGGACATGTCTACATATTAATGTACAGTAATTACTGTGCATTTAATTTAGTACTTGCATAATAAAATACTAACTAAATGCACAGTAACTAGAGTTACTGTGCAGTAGCACTGGCAAATGTCTTTTTAATGACCCTACTGTGCAGTAGCCTAATAATACCATGTAGTAGCATATTAGCACTATCTGTACTGTGATGCAGTATTGCACATTAAGCATCTCATGTAGACATGCCCACTGAGACTGCTTTGAGGCACAAAGGTTTAAATTAGATAGTAACAGAAGGTACAAGTGAACTCTGTGTATACATTTATCCAGGGTAACATAACCAGGGTTTAGAGAGGGTTAGAAGTGAGAGGGGCACCAGCCCCAGGTGCCAAGTTAGAAGCAGAATCTCCCCCAACTTGCACAGAATCTGTGCCGCTGCAGCATTGCTGGACAAGAAACTTCAAAACACTTCCCACTGCTGTTGCTTTAAGAACAATAGAGGAAGGAAGGGCTGAGCACACAGTAGCAGCAGCTCAGCCAGGACTGTTCAGAAGTTCCTGGTGTTGTTAAGGCTGTCGTGTCCCTGCCCCACACCCCCTGCCACTTTCAGCACCTGCATGTGTCCCCGCTTTAGGACCACATGCCCTCCCCATTCTGATCTCCCACCGGTGCCAGCTCAGCTGGTTATGCCACCACATTTCTCCATTTCCAAATAGCTTCCATTTGTTTAAGAGCTCAGCATTTTCTTCCAGTGATTTTTCTGGCCAGAAAAAGTAACCTAGCCAGTCTTTTCTGTGATCTTGCTTTCCAAAAATGACAACTTACAGCTTAAAAGACAGGCATATACCCAAGGAGAGTTCCTTAGTTATTTCATGAATTATAGGAATGTTCATACAATACTGCCAGACCTTCAGCCAGAAGGATTCCCGTGGCTATTGGGACTATCAAAGTGCATGTGAGGTTCATTGTTTCTATGCCAATAATACATGGTATTAAGTATAAGCTGCTTTATGATAGCTAGAGGTCAATGATGATAATTTCTTCAGTTCTTTCAGAATTAATGTCTCAATCATAGTTTTTCCTGCACCATCTCAGATTCCTTTCCTTTTCTTTCTGTTTAAAGTCACATGTGTATTACTTATCTTCTGCAACTTCCCTCCATGCTGAGACCTAATCCCCTGTAGAAGGAATGGCATGAGTGTGCAGAGGCAAAGGGAGCAAAGCCTTCTCTAGGCCATGAGTAACCGGTGCCTCCTGAATCTGGGGTGGGGGGAAGGGAGGCACCCGCAGAAGCCAATGATCCTGTCAGGGAGGGTACCAGCCCTACCAACAGCATCAGTGTTGGCCATCGGGGGGCATCAGGCCCCATCAAGGGGGACGTGCACCCCTATACACCCTCTACCAGCCACCGATGATGCAGGCTATAGGCCTCAAAATTTTGGGTCCCAAACAAACTACATTGCTTGGTGTCTCAGATCTGCTTGATTTAAATAATAAGAGAGCATGCCTATCATATAAGACTAAAATAAGAACTCCCTTCTCCCCTTATGTTTCTTATCCCCTGAGGCATGCACTGGTACATTAGTCATAATTGGGCAATTTATAATGACCAATGTGATGATTTTACTGGGTGATTGATTAGGTTTGTATTCCCTTATGTATTCCTTTATGACAAGGAATCTATCACAATTTGAACACAATTTCTTATTTTCAGTACTGTGTACTCTGAAAGGGCACTGGATGTGCCTGCCATTTTAAAAGAGCCAGCTAAGGTATGGAAGCCCTGGCAGGTAAGGCTGATCCCCATTAGGAGAGTCATCAGGCTAAGAGGCTGGGGCAAATCAGGAGACTTCATGTGACTGCTGAAGGGGTGGCTGGATGGCTGAGCCTGGGCTTAGTCAGGGCATAAGCCCAGGCTGAGTGCTGTAAGATGGCTGTAAGATGGCTGATACAGCAGGGGAACAGAGAAAGCGGCACTCATGGGGGAAGAAAGCACAGCAGATCCAGAAGCCTATCCATACCATTGGAGGACTGGGTAGAAACTATTGGGGAGGTAGAGGTTCCTAGGCATCCAGAGGGGGGGGTCTTTCTCCCAGCCAAGGCTGTCATGAGCAAGATGTCAGGTAATTAGAGCCCCAAACAAGTCTAGGAGACCTAGAGGCATAGTCTGGGTAAAGGGAAAGATCAGTGTCCAAGAGCTTGGCTATGGCAGCAGGCCATAGAAGTAGACCAAGTGGACCCTGAAGTTTAGAGCCAGGGAACAGGAGTTGCAGTGCCCAGTCACAGGGCACCCAAGGAACAGAGAGAAGAGCATGGTGGCGTTGTAAGCTCAGCAGAGAGTGAATAATGTGAAGAGGCTCAGAGAGGACGAACCAGAAGGAAAGATGGCAGATAGTCATGTGTGCAGGCATTGGAAATCTTGACTGATCTAACAGGGCCAGGGCCCAGGGCCCAGGGCCCAGTGAAGGGCCGAAGGGACTGAGGCCCACAGGAAGGGGTGGCCAGTGCTATGGACAGCCTGGAACAACTGGCCTGTTAACAGCCCCAGGGCCTCAGGAAGGGCAAAAGGTCTCAGCGTAGTGGGACAACTGCAGAGAGGTAAAGGCTAGGGTCATCGGAGCCTGAGTGACAGTGACATGGAGTGTCACCTGAGGAGTGGTGCTAAGGAAAGAGGCCCCAAGATAGGATTTGGGATGGTAAGAATACAAAATGGAGCTAGGATTTGTGAGCTGGTGGACACCATTTTAAGGGAAAAGGGTATGCCTCCACATAAGGTCTAGGGAAATAGGATGAGATCAGGGTGGCCTGATAAAGTCCTAGGCAAAACCAAAAACTGGACCCTACTGGGGTTGGTTGGTGTGATGGGACTACCTGTATTGGGGCATAACCCAGGAAATGCCAAACCTGTACCTCACCAGTGAAACGTGAGGATGGGGAGCTGGAAAGCCTCAGCCCTCACTGCCTTTGCCTGTGAAAGAAAAAGTCTAAGAGAACACACCATGAAAGAAAAGCAGGGCGCCAAGGAGAGATCATCTGGGCCAGGAGGGCCCAGAGACCCCAGAGAGAAGTAAGGAGGCCTGACTGGGCAGAACCAGGCCACTGTGCGTTGGAGTCACTATGGGTGGAGAGAGGGCCTAAGCAGGCAGAGCCAGGTCACTGAGAAGGGAAGCAGGTCTACAGATAAGTAAGAATGGAGCAAAGGGGGCAGAGCTAAAGAGCAAAGCCCAGTGGAAGAAGACTTAAGTGATTAGGGGGCTTGATAGGGGTCAGAACCAGCTAGGACAGAGTGGAGGAACTTGGATGGGACAGGGTTAGACTCAGCTATGAAAGAAGAACATACTGGATGTTGCATACCTGGCATGACAACAACGTAACTGAGCATAACAAGAAAGTGTGGTTCACTTGGGCCTGAGCTGGAGTGCAGCCCAGCTCAGAGATGGTATGGAATTGACATGAACCAGAAATGACTGTTGTAATGCTACCTGCAAAGCATAGGTCATGTTGTCGGGGAGGTCATAGCCATGTGTACTGGCCCATTAGGCTGGGACCATGAGAATAGTGTGTACCACTAAGATCAGGGTAGCTTCCCATAGTCTAAATATATATGGAGAAAACAAAGCATGGGGGGTGAGTGCGGGGCAGATGGGCCAATTGTGGTGGCAATTTTTTTTGTGGGTGCCTTGGTGCCATCTTGTTACATGTACATTTTAGTTTAACTGAAAAAATAAGTCCTAAGTTTTCTCCAGGAGATTTTCTCTCTTTCTATGAAGTTGCCATCCAAAATGTTCTTTATTAAAACAGTAGATATTGATACTATATGCTTGCAATTTGGAGGTACCAGAGGAAGTTTGGGTTTATGTCACTGTAATAATTTCCCCATTCTTAAATAAGTTATAGATAGTAATAATTCCCTACTGCTCCAGTACTAACAAACTGGATTCATATATGCTAGGGTATTTCTGAAGTTACTGTGATTGCAGTTAATGATGAAGGAAATAGCCTCAACATCAATGTTTGTACATCTGTATTCTACAAATTAATTTTATAGACTTCAATAGAACAGAATTTTTAATAACTTGAAGATATTTATAATAATTAGTATCAATGTCTATCAATTGTTTCTACTAAAAAGATAAAATATAATGTAAAGAAGGAATGATAATCTCTGAGTATTAATTCCTGTTATTGTCAAGATCAGCATTTGATCCAGAATGACTATCCTAGAAAACCCTAACTCTGCTCAAAATCAAGTATTTATTTTTAAATATTGTTATTATTGAATTCACCTGTAGTCCAGAGGGGTATGTGCAAGTCCTAATGCATTTTTCCATCCTTTAGAACAGCTCTTACTTGAGGATAAGGTATTGTAGATGGACTATTAATTTAAATATTCAAACAAAATATTTTGAAAAAAAAATCCATTCAGCTAGACTGATATTGATAGGTTTCATCTGACACAATCAAAACTTTTATTTTAAATTTATCTTTTTAAATTTATATTGTAATGCATAGTATAAATAAAAATTAAAAAAGGTGCTATTTTCAGCAGACAGACTGAAACCATTCCAGTTGTAGGCTCCCTTTTTTATTCTCTCAAGTAAAATGATGGTAAAATAGACATCATTTCACAAAGGATTTTGACTTTGTCAGGAAACTGGAAATGGAAAAAATTCAGTGAAAGTTGTTCCAACTAGCCATGGAAATTCAGTATACTTACAAAACCAAACATATATATAAGTTCATAATTCACTATTGACGTGGGTAGGTATCTTTTATTTGAAACAGTAACATGAAAGTCAAATGCTATTGTAGTCCAGTATTTCAGGTTTATTAAGTCTTGTTTCTAATTTTTTTTTTTTTTTAAATAGCAACCATCAAATGTCCCCATCCTTAGCTGGGGTAAATACCATTTATTTTGGCATGAGGTCAATTAACTGGTGCTAAGTCATTTCATTATTGTTAGCTCTACAACATTTTTCCCCCTCTTAATACTTCAGGTAGATAAGAAAATGTAAGGCATAAAAAGTGAATAATGGAGGGTATGTGAACAGAGCGGTCTAGATAGTCTGGGAATGGCTTCTAGGCTAAATGGACACATCTACAGGAGATGCGTTACTGTGCATCAGTGCAGTTTATTGCACAGTAAGCATGCACATCTACAAACGCTCATGCTCACTGAACAGTAAAAACCCTTAATTGCTCATAAATTTGCTACTTCAAGCAGGAGAAATTAGCGCACAGTTACACACATGTGGACACAACCCAGGAGCTAGTTTGCTTCCAGGTCTGCTCAGCCAATAGGGAGTGTGTCTGAGACCTGCCCCAGAAGGGCAGGCTGGGAGTCTTTCCTGCTCCAGGGCTAGGCTGCCTTTAAAGCAGTCCCTGTTTTCAGGTTATAAACTCCTACAGACATTTTGTGCCCTGGGGAACATACCACAGGCAGCCTGAGGGCGCTGCAGGCCCGGTGTATCCTCTGGGCAGGCAACAGCTGAGCTGTGCATGCCTGCCTGCAACCCTGAGCTGCTGCCTGGTATTTCATGAATATGTAGCTTTCAGAACAGTATCATCAGGACCAGCAGGGTGCTGAAGGCTGCTTCAGCTCCTGCTCAGGCCTGCCATCCCCCAGGGCCACTTGAAGATAGGTTCTGGGCAGGAGGGCCAGCACTACCTGCTTGCAGCATGCTACCAGCAGCCTGCCTTGCACCTGCAGGTGCTGCAGGACATAGCCTATACTGTGTGACTGCCAGTTCTGTGCTGTAGCCCTGCACTGGGCACTGCTGGCAGCTACCCTGGGCCAGCAACACTGGGACAACAGTGTGGTGGTGCCGAGAGCCAGCATGGGACCCAACATGGCATTGTCCATGGACAACATCCAGGTCCAGGACTACACAGGTCCGCATGCTTATGCTCTCCACCCAGGGCCTCATCTGGATCAAGGAGGAGACTCATAACCTCATGACATTGTGGGGCAAGGCAAAGGTGCTGCACAAGTTTGAGCAGGCTGGGTACTCCAACACCCACATTTATAAGGCCCTGTCAGACTGGATATGGGGAGTATGGGAACAACCAGTCAGCACCAGGGTGCTGCATAAAGGTCAAGTACTTGAGGACACACTAGGTTGCTGTGACCAACCACAATCATTGGTCCAACTGTGCCCTCAAGACCATGCCCTTTATGGAGCAATTGACCAATATTCTGATGCCCTGGGACACAGGATGCAGCCATGTGGTTTACACCAGTGTGGGCAGCCTGCCACAGCCCCCACCCTGGCCTGGCACCCCAGAGCCACAAGAAAAAGGACCTATTAGAGGAGGTACCCTTGGGTGTACAGTGCCTCATCTTGCCCACCTCCATGGCCCCATCAGCAACTTGGGGAATCCTAGCCAGTACCTGCCTTACCAGCTGGGCATCCCCCAGCCCAGGCATGAGGTGCTACCAGCCATTACACATTACACTTCTAGCCACCAGCATCATCAGCTTCTGCTGGGGGGCAAGCAGCTTGGTGCCTAAATGGTCTGCCCCATGAGTGAAGGGCACCAGGCACAGCCACATGCCACTGCCAACTGGGAAGACTGTGCCAAGCTACCAGCCTCACCAGCCCCAGCCACATTGTAAGGCATGTACTGAGGAGAGGGCCCTCCCTGCCCCAGCCCCCACTCCTTCCCTGCCCACTCTCCCTGCCCAGCCTACTTGCACTCCCCTGGCCATAGGTTCTCCCCCTCAACACACACACAAAGCTCACAAGGAGGTGGGAGACAATGCAACACTTTATTGGGTGACCTGTGACTCTGCAGGTAGGTGGCATGGGTCTCTCACATTCCAAGGAATGAGCTGATGCCAGTGGTGATGTCCTCCTCAGCAGCCAAAAGAAGGGACATGTAGCACACCACAGGTAGCCCTTCATTCAGCGGCAGAGGTTATGGGGCAGCCTGGGCTTGTATCACATGCCATTATAACTCAGGGTCCCAAACCAAGAGTGCAGGTGAGCCCAGGACATCATGAGGATGAGCAGCAGCAGGGTGTATTTGGTCAGGCACTTGTTAGTCCACACAAACAGCTCATTGCACACTACCTAGGGCATGAGCAGCAGGTGCACACTCAGGATGCAGCAGCAATGTAGCAGGGGGATGGCCCCAGTGCACCTCCCCTGAGAGGCCTGTTGAGGGGGAGGGAAGGTTCACAGGCAGCTCCTCATGCCAGTTGTCCAGAAGTCCCACTCCCCAAATCTCAGGCACCATTGACTGGGTAGCAGCACAGAAGAGCAGTTGTCTTGCAGTAGGGAGTGTAGTCTGGAGTCACAACAACAGGCGCTGCCAAGAGTCTGGCCTGACTCACCCTGGGAAGGGGTTAGGGGAAGCAGGTTGCCTGTGGTCAGCACCCAGTGGCCCACTGGCTCCAGATGAATGTGTGTGAATATGGAGCTTGTCTGGCAGCTGCCTGGGATCAGGTCTTCCCAGTCCAACTTATCATGGTCGCTGGGCACCTATGTATGGACGATGTCTGATATGAAGCTGGACAGTGCACACCTCCTGATACAGAGCATGCTATTTTTGAAATGTTGCAAACTGTCACAAAAGGCCTCTGTCTCACAGTTCTGCAGGTCCAGCATCTGGACACAGAGAAGAGGCCACAGCTGGCAGTGGGGATGCCAGCTGAGGGTTCTCAATACACACGCCAGGGCCCTGTAAGTGCATTGGCTTCGCAAGAGGTACGTGATGGACCCCACTCTGCTTCTCCAGTGGCTAGTGCTGGTCATGAATGAGTGAAAGGAGAATGCACAGGCCGGATGGGCTAAAGACTTGGACCACAAAGACAAGTGGTAGACAGAGCATGTTACCTGTGAGAAGTCAAGGGACTGGCATTAAGAGACACTTGACTGGATTGACTGAGAGTTCCAGGTTGAATTCCTGGCCTTGAAGCATTAGCAGCTCCTGACATTGTGGGAGCAAAACGCCATACAAGGCCAGGTACCCAATTGTGTCATACAAGGCTCATCATCCCAATTGTGCTGGATGACAGTCCTGACTGGCCTGCCAGACTCCGAGGCAGTAGGGCTCATTCCTCACTGGAATCCCTGGTGGTGGCAACTGCACAGCAATGGTGACAGGCAGGCAGTTTTTGGTCATAATGGAGCCAAGCAGGGTGATGTAGGTATGGGCCAGGAGGCAATTAGCAGAGTGGGCCAGGAGGGTGATTGTGGCAGGTAGCCAGGGCCTGGGGAACTGGTCATCACTGTCAGGGGCAGGGGCTGCAGTAGTCATTGCGCAGGGAGGCAGAGTGCCAAAGAGAGAGCTGCCACATGCTGGGCCTGTACTTGGAACACTACTTCTGGGCAAGAAAGAGGCTGGCCGGAGAGCAGCAAGGGGGGTTGGCTTTTAAAGAGGACTGCCAGGTTCTGTCAGTTGCAGCCAGAGACTAGACCTGCCCCTCAGCCAGAAACTAGAGCTCCTTCACAGAACAGCTTTACAGGGCTGCAGGGAACTGGATGCAAATCTTCTCTCTATTCCTTTCATGTGTAGACACCTGCCCACAAAACCTTACTCTGGCTTAATTTACACCAGACTAAATGCATGTGTGGATATGCCCACTAAGTAGTATTTTCATTCAAATTCCATCATTTGTAGATGGCATCTGGAGTAGCAGTTTTTAACTGAGACTTGCCAGAGTTTACTGTTTTACACCAAAGATAAATGAAAGATTCACTTCTTTATTATTATTTATTATTAGTTTTGAAGCAATAATGTAATTGTTATTTTTTGGTTTCTATAATATACGTTAAAAACTGAAAAAAAAATAAGTAACTCGATCCTGCAATCTTTTCCTTCAATACATACAAGAGATTTCATTGCACATTGGAAACAGAGCCTCTCCTTAAATATAAAAAAGCAAGGTGATTTTTTTAACCCTTTAGTCCTATGTAAGGAATTGAAAAGTTCAAATTATCTTTTATATTTACAACATTTTTTCCTAACCTTCCAGCAGTAAATAATTTAATCCATGGAATCCTAGCAGCTTTCTCCCAATAACCAAGCAAATAGAGAGCTCAGGAAAAAAATAAAATAAAAACATCTAACATACAATAGTGTTATTATGGGTACCTGCACCTGCAATTTATGAAATTAGCAAAATAGCAGGCACAAATGGTGATCCTTAAATATCTAGAGCTTGTAAAACATTACAGCTGCTTTTATCATTTCTTGTGGCCTGTCAGGAGAGTAAATAGCAAATTCTCAGCCACAGTTTTGGCTTCTATTTCAATACAATAGTGATACCAATAATAATATTTAAGCAATTTTACATCAAAATGTGGCATTATTATTATTCTTGTGTAACACAGAGAATTATGAAAACATGGAAAAGTGACATAATTTCCCAATATGCAATACTAAATAATATGCCACTGAATGATTCTCACACCCTCCCAAAAAGGAATAAAATCAGTATCAGGACAATGATATTGTAAATCAGACTCAGTTTTAAGGCGCTCTACTTATGGATGGGAGGCAGTGGTTCTAAACCGCTCTGAACCAGTTTCAGGGGCCTCCTAACTCTCAAGAGGAGGCCTCAACTACCTGTCTACCAAATCACTTTTGCTTGCTTTTTGTTAGAATCAATAAATATTTAAAGTGATACAAAGTGGAACAGCATCAACAGAAGTGTAACATACCACAGAATGCCCTGTAGTTATTGTGTAAGTGGTTTGAATAGTCTCCAGAGAGGTAGAAGATGTGTTCAGAACCACTCAGGTAAAGGAGGGTATTAAATGTGTTTGCCTGAAACTGAATTCATGCCCTAAGCACCAGGATATTGAGGGAAAAGAGTGGCTTTGCTGGCAGTTGTGCAGTATAAGTTTTCTTACAGTCAGTACAGTAAAATTGACAATAAAATGATATGTATCACAATCTAATTATCTATTTGATGGTTATGGGTAAAACATACAATAAAAATATGCATTCCAACCACTATAAGTGAAATTATAATAAAACTCACTATATGATGACACAACAATACACAGACAAAAAGCAATATACAGTAGGCCTGTGTGAAGTGCTAGTATTCTCTTCAGATTTAGATTTGGTTGATTTGGGGGACAGTCATTTGATTTGGTGATTCAAATCATTGTCCTGAATTGATTCAGTCAAATCTGATTCAGAGATTTGGCTTCTGCCAAATCTCCGAATCACACAGTTCCATCTCCCACCCACTCTCCCAGCCCTGGCAATGGCTGCCCTGCCCACCCCAGCCCCCAGTACTTTGAAAAAAAAGCCCCAATTCACTGGATGTGGGCAGGTGGGCGGACGATCCCTGCTGGCCCATGCTGCATGGGGGGCTCTGCATGAGTCCCCTGACCCCCGCCTGTTGTCTCAGCCCACACCTTGACTGCTCTGCCCGCCCCAGCTCCAGCCCTTTAAGAAAAAAAAAAGTCCCAACTCACTGGTTCCTGCCTAGTGATGGGGCAATCCCCGCTGCTCCCAACTCCCCTGTGATGCAAGGGGGGCTCTGCACAAGCCCCCTGAAGACCCAAGGCTGCTACAGAGTCTGATGAGTGCAGGTTGGGGTTTTTTTTTCTTAAGGGGTCAGAGCTGGGGCATGGGACAGTGGGGATTGCCCTACTGCCCAGCAGCACCCAGTGAGTAGGGGCTTTTATTTAAAGGGCTGGGAGCTGAGGCAGGTGAGGTAGCAGTGGGGGGGCTTGAAGAGAGGATGGGGGGCTGGGACTGGGGGATCAGGCAAAGGATAAGGCTTGGCATGAGTCCCCCCATGGTCCCCTTCTCCTTCCTCCAGCCGCCCCTGCCCTGCCCCCTACTTACCAGCTCCGAGTTCAGCTCCAACTCCCTACTGCGGTAGGTGGGGACTACCCAAATCATTGAAGCTCTCCAAATCAATTTGGAGAGCTTTGAATTGATTCAGATCTTTTTATTGGTCCCCTGATTTGATTCAGATTTGGAAATTCAGCCACCAAATTGAAGCAAAACTACATTTCCTTACTTAACATTTAAATATTCTGCTTCAGCTGAAATAAACTGTATTTGTCTTACGTATTTGTCTCCTTCCCCCAACCAAAAAAAAAAAAAATCAGGATGAAAAAGAAAAAAGATCAGGTGCATCAAATTAAATTAAATGTCAGTTAATTATCAACTTGTGCCCCATCAATTGGCCCATTAGTGGTGGCCATAGGATCACAAAAGACAATATGTGACATGGGGCCATCTTGAAGGTGGTTCAATCATTGGCCCGCCCACCTGTCTAGGGCAGTCTGCCCACCTGACTCTCCTGCCATGCCTTTGATATAACTCAGAAGTAGCTGTTCCTAGGTGGGATGTTGCCCATTTAGTGCTCTGATGCCAAAGGCATAATACACAGTTTCATACCATCCCTAGACCATATCCCATGCTTCACAGGTGGCATCACTATATGGCTCTGGCCTCACTGTATTTCAGACTGACATTCAGACTTTACCTTGGATCCCTCCTACTCAGGTGGCCTAACCTTTGCTATCACCATGGGCTGCAAACCCCCCTAGACCATTTTTCTTCTCAGCACTGTCCACCCATCCGCCTCCCCCCACAGACCTTTGGCCTCACAGACCCTGGCCTTGCCTCTAGGCCATTCAGAACTCCAAGCCTTAGCTCTGGCAATCCCTCACAGTAAGCATCTTTTTCCTTTGACCACCATGGTCCTGGACCCAGCATGGGACAATTGAGGTTCTCTGGCTAGGTTTTCGAGCAGCTAGTCCTTTTTTCCATACTGGTCTTCCTTCTCAGGCCCCTCCCAACATTATCCCCACTCTGAGTTTGTGGGCCACGTATTTACTCTCTGGACCCTTCCTGGGCCTGCTGTTCTGCCATACTGGGCCTCTACTCCACAGGGATCACTTCTCTACCCCCTTACTGGGGCTCCTGGGCCTTATGCCCCTTGGGCCTAAGGTTTCCAATGACATACCTGGACCTTGTGATTTTCTGTCAGGGTGTGCTTCTCTTGTCTTTCCCCTCCAGGGGGTCACCCACAAGGCAGCAGGAACTGAGGCTTTCCAGTGCCCCATACTCACCTTTCACTAGGGATGAACAAGTATAGCATTTCCTGGAGACTGCAGCCCCATTCCACCATCCAACTCCAGCAGGGTGTAGTTTTAGGTCATTCCCCAGAATCAGGAACCTCCTTCATTCCCATAGCTCCAACCCTTGACCTTCAGGTGTTCTGGGACCAGCAATATTCCAGCCAGTAAATGTTCACCCTTCAGCTCTCCACTTGCAACTGCACAGCTCTACTCTCAGGACCAGTCTTATACTTCTTGGGTGCCATGTGACTCTCCTGATTGGGTGTGCTCCCACTTGCAGGCTGATCTGCAGCATTCTCAAGCCCTTAAATTGACAGGAACAACCTGTGCTCTGTCACACAATTCCTAAGTAAAAATGTAAAAAACATTTGCTTAAATAGAATTAGAGGAATATATTCATTGCCAATAATATTTTCCTGGTGCTAACTATAAGCAGCAGTAACTAAATTTTATAACCATTCATAAGTAACCCCTGAAGTTCTAGAAAAAGATTAATACACTTGTATAGTAATCTTTATTTAAAATTCAGTTTTTGAGTTACATGAGGAGAAAAAGAAGTCTGTCTGCACTTGTATTCCAGATAAGCAGGGAGTTAATTTTTGGTCTAGTGGATAAAATGTTACAAATCAAATTTAATCCTGTCACTTTAAAAGCTGCAGTTGAAATGACACAAAGCATTAGCTAAGCAACAACAGAAGGAAGGAAAGAGGAACTGCAAAGTCCTCTATGGTACTTCTGAGTGTCTAGCTTTAATCTGATCTGAATGATGATGTCCTTGCAAAGTGTTTGTTGCTATTCACTCTGAAGGAGTTAAAGACAGACAAAGGAACAAAGTAAGATTGAAGACTGTCAAACAGTGTGACAAAGAGATTTGATTCAGGTAAACCTGAAGCTACCTAAGTAAACATTAATTTAGCCAAAAGAGAAATTTGAGCTTGAGAGGAAGGATGAGAAAAGGATAACTTTTTGTTGTTGTTACTTGTTTGCTATAACTGTTTGTGGTTTGATCTCTAGTGGTTTGGCAAATAGGTCAACGAAAGCATTTGCAGTAATTGGCAAAGATTTTCTAGAACTCTGTGTCAGGGAATGAGGTGCAACTCTTCAAGAGTAGTTGCTCCTGAGGGGGAATATCTGGAGAGAATGGATTAGAGTAATTTAGCACTGCTAGCTGAGCTAGTGCTGCTAGTTCAATAGTTTGCTTTACTATGGTTGTAATACTTACTGAATACCTTTGTCTACTTATATAATGAGTGACATTGCAAGCTCTGGTAAGAGGTAGATGTGTAAAACTATATTACAACTGAATATTACAATCACACATTTTTATGTTTTCATGTTTTAAACAAAACCAAAAAATATAAAGACTGGTTTATATTACAGGGGATTCTTAGGTGTGCTTGTGCTACACAGAAGTGTGTCTTTATGTTGCCCTATGGTAATGTTGTCTACAAAAACACAAGGCAGTAATGCATGGTACATGGTTATCTTTATCAGCTACTTAGTGGCATGGTATAAATAGGAAGCATGCCACTATGGCAAAGTAGCTGCTGGTCACATGTAGAAACCCATGGATACTACATCATCAGTGTGTCACTATGGAAATGTAGCATCATGTGTGCACATGCCCTGAAGTCTTCTTATTGCATATTAGTCCCTCCATCATCCCAGTTACTTTCCCCTTTTCTCTGTCTCTTCTTTCTACATTCAGGTAAAAAATCATTTTTTTTCTGCACCACCTGGGTTAAAAAATGGGACTATTAAGAACATAAGAGATCATCTCCCTGTTCTCAGTTACTGAGAGTGCTGGTGTTTGATATACTCAGTGCTAGTAGCATGTTTGAAGAACTTAGCTCCCAAACTGTAACAGATCTCTCTTGAGCACATGAAAACTAAAAATTTTCTGTGCCAAATTTGGCATTTTTTTCTTGGGAAAAGTAAACTGCACATCCCTAAAACACCTTTCTGCCAACATGTATTTCCTACTCCAAAGGGTAACTATGCTAGAATTGCTCCACCAAATGGTACGGTAGACTTTACCTTGGGCAAAATCATGTGCTTTACTTATTTATTTATGTATTTATTTATATATTTTAGAAACAGCTAATCATTGTTATAGAAACTTCAAAACAATCCAGTCAGAAATGAACACAAGTCATAGATTTTTTTAGTCTGAATGACTAAAATTTAGCAAAGTTATAAACAACTGATAACAGTGGTTTTATCATTCACAGTGTTGCACACTCTTAAGAATAATCAACATAATAGGCACATAAAATGCATAAAATGTACAATCATTTTAAAAATGAATATACAAAAGTTCTACTTAGAACCCTAAGAGTCAAAAGAAAGGAAAATGTTTTCCAGTGTATTAAACAGAACTCTAGTGAGCAAGTCCACACAAGACACTACTGCATAGTGGTTACTATGCGTTATTTAGTGCTTATATTAGCAAACACTAAATAAATTGACAGTTTATGTACTGCATTAGCACTGTCCATGCTGTGATGTGCTACTGCAGTCAGTCTCTTGTTGTAACAGGGCCCTGCCCTGTTACTAGGGACTTGGGGGAGTCTGAACAACCCCACGCCCCAGAAGCAACTCTGCCCACCCACCCACCCCAAACCTAAGAGAACTCAGTGGAGGCTGGGGAGCCAGATCTTGGGATGTAATGAGTCCTTCAGTAAGGGGGCTGATACAGGTGTGGGAAGTGAGAGAGGGTTAGCCAGGTGAGCCCAACGTGGGATGGTTAAAAGACACTGAAAGTAGTCCTAAGGGGTTCCACCTGGGCAGAGAGCAGGTTGTAGTTCAACTTTGTTGCCTTTGTAGTTCAGCTTAAGTTGTTGTTTTTATAGATTTACCAGAGGTTAGGCAGCCATGGGGAGGGCCTAGAGCAGGGCTTTTTTATGTTTGTTTGAGCATTTGTTCTATTGCACAAGCCTGCAGACTCTGCAAAGCCTCTGAAAGATAAGAGGTAACCAGGAGATGAAGCCTAGGTGACAGTTAAGTGTTAGCTTATTTGTTTAACTTCTTTTGTTTGTTTTGCATTGCTAATAAGCCTGGGGTGGTCTCTGGGTATTATCTACTGGCCTGGCTGAAGCAGAGGCAAGGGACCTGAACAGTGGGTCCTCAGCCAAAGCCAGCAGCAAAAGTGAAAAACTGGCCAGTTCAACTAGCTTGACCAAACATACCCTGCTGTGATTTACTCATAGCAACCTACGCTTGTGTAGATACACCCAGTTATGCAGTTTTTCCTCAAAATACTATACCCTACTCTTCAAGTAGCTCCACTTACACTTTGGAGACTATTCATAAAATACTACTGAAAAATGTATAGGCAGAACATCATTTATATTTTTGAAAATTAATGGAAAATTCTGAATTTTATACAATTATAAATGAAAGACATACCTGGTTATTAATCCCATTTGTGTCATATTTTCAAGTATTACAAAATTTTATCTCTGGAAATTTCTTGTAAAAGGAGGTTTGCTCTGCAACATTTAGATTCAAATCCTTACTGAAACTGGTTGAGTTTATTTTCCAAACCTAAAAAATATTTGGAATGCTTCAGGTCTGTCTCTTTAATTTGTATTAGTCTACCAACAGATATAGCTGCTAATCATAATTTATAATGAAAGCATTAAAATATATTATACATACTTTGATATGCAGTTGGTTCAATGAAGAACAGAACAATATTATGACAAGTAAGTTTTAAATGGCCATCTCTCTTTATCTTTGTCTATTTTAGCCACAACACAGCCTTCAACTAAAAAGACATTATAATAATGGTATCAAATTGTATTTCAGATTTTTTTTATAGTTTGAAATGTTATGTACTTAGTAATATTCAGTTATACTCAGATTATATTATTTGGAAATTCTCTTCATATAACTTGAACTGATCTCAAATGGTGTCTAATATGTAACTAAATCACAGGTCATCACTACAAATGAATTCACGGGCTATTGGTATGTCAGTTCTTTGTCACTAATGAATAGGAAATTAATTACCTTCAGAATGCCAGCACATGTGCAAGCTCTTTTATTGTTAAAAGCTGCATTTTCAATTTAAAAGCTGAACTTTCTAAAGTTCTCTCATTTGCTCAATTGCTGTTTTATGCCTTTGTAGTTCAACTTAAGTTGTTGTTTTTATAGACACCCTAATAAAATCTGTTCTTGATCTACAAGAGAAGGAAATAATTAAAACCAAATATGGAAAAATTAGTTTCTGGGTGTATAAAAGTATAAACAGTTATTTCTGCTTATGAAATGATGGAAAAATAACTAATTAGAGCATACAGCAAATTAAACAGCGGAATAAATATAAGGCCAAGTTATGACCCACTTTCTAAGCCCTATATTAATAGCACTGATGTTAAAAAAAAATCTCTCTATCCTTCAATGTATACACACATATAGGTAGAGAGGTGGGGGAAGGAAAAAGAGAAGGTGAGACCTTTCTTACATTTTTCTTAATTAAAAGGTAAACAAATATACATAAATTTATACATGATAGGACAAGGGGCTGGGCATGAAAGCTTTCATTAATAAAAAATCACACCATGACCGGAAGATTGTAACCTTTCCCTCCTTCTCCAGTGTCCTTCACACAGTCATACTTCTTGTGTTAGTGGGCCATTGAAAGAGTGTCTCCTCAGTGGCCCAGTATGACACAAATACAGATGAAAACCGAACCATCTGTAAATAAGAAACTTCTTATTGACATTGTAGATGTTGTGCTTATGCCCAATAGATACGGTTAGGGGGAAAGAAGATACTTTTCTTGATTTTTAAGGTAGTTAATATCAATCTATTTATTGAAGAAAAGAGGAAAAAATAGTTTTGGTATGATGTTGCATACATGATAGTCCATGAACTATGTAAGAAGCAAGGATTTTTGTGGTTTATATATTTTGGACCAGCTGCATGGATGCAGTAGATTTGGACAAGCTTTCAAACACAATGCTATGGGAAAAATGGGAGGGGAGGAGGGGGTTTAGGGGCTAAAAATGGCCTGATCAGGGTTCACAGTCAGGGTTGGGGGAATTTCTTGGAGAAGCTTATCGCTTATCATCATTGAAGAAAAAAGCAAGTGCAAAGATTGCTAGAATACAATCTTTTTAGCTTTAAGTTTGGACTTTAGTAGAACAAGTTCAGTTCTCAGAATCTAGGTAGAGCCTGCAGAAGTCTTCATTTTGTTATAGGTCTACTCATTAAGGAGGCGTTATGACAATTTACACCAACTGATGATCTGTTCCTGTGGCTGGATCCAGAAATGCAGCCACATGTGATTTGTGGTGCTGCACACATTTTTGCAGCACCACAAACTGGACCTGTTGCATGATAAACTGGCAACACTGCTAATTTGCAGCATTGGGCAAAATTTCCTACTGCTATTTCTAATGAAATGCAGAGCACTTAAAAAAAAATCAGGACTTGATTATGGGCCAGAGTGGATAGAGGAATAGCTACAACACTTTTCCTTACTTTCATATGTTTCACTAATGTTGATTCCATATAATTTTGATTCATGTTTGATTGCCCTCTCAGTTAGAGATTTTAATTTCATATCCGTATTGAAAAGACCTAGATCAGGGCTATCTAAATTGTGAATGACCAGGAGCAACATGCCATGTTGGCTGTGAGTCCTCGACCATGCTGCAGAGGTGGACCTTGCAGGATACTTCCTGGCATGCAGCTAACACTATCCATGTCCTCCCATGCTGTATCATCTATGGGCAAAGAAGGAATGCTGAAAGAGAAAGAAGGAACCTGAAGACCCTGGCTGCCACAGCGGCAGGAACAATGGAAGGCATAGTGGCTGCACAGGAGCCTGCAGTCCATGTGTTAAGCCCTTAGAGGCTGAATGTAGCCTTTATGCTGTCAGTCTGACAGCCACCCTGACCTAGACAATAGATTAGAAGAAGAGTTTGTACCCAGTAATAGAAAAACATTGTGTTTTCTAAATTGCACCAATTTACCAATGTCTTTGGGGAGCATGCCTCAGGTACAAAGAGACCTAAAATCTGCAGCTTCAGTCCTGCAACTGGAGACATGTAGGTGGAGGGATGTATCCATGTAGATCCAGTCCAGGATCAAGTTCCAGGTACAAGAAGGAGATGAAAAAAATATATAAATGAAAGCAATATAATTAGAACAGTTATGAACTGGACTTCTTATTTTGCTGAACATCCAATAAATAAAAAATCAGTTTAATTTTGTCTCAGAAAAAAACCCAAAGAATTTTGAAAATTCTCATAAAAATTAAATTCACAAATTCTCACAAACATATATAACTTGTATACCAAATACTTAAATACAATATTTGATTATATATACAGCTGATCACCATTTCTCCAATGTAATTTTTTTTCTAACAGAAAATGCTGTTTCATCAAACCCCCAAATTATAGGTGTGTTTTTTTTACTGTTTTATATGAAAGGTCTTATATAATACTTTATATACTTTACTTTTAATGTATTTTTTTTATTATAGATTATTTATAAGTCCTATATTTACATCTATTCCTCAAACTAGCTACTATTACTTCTTAAAAGATAGGAGTGTCTTCCTTAAGTAGAGAAAAAGACATATAAGTGGATAGAGCATTAGGGATGGCAAAAGAGCTAAATAATTAACCTTAAGTTAAACTGAGGTTTTTTAAAAGTTAATGAGCTGTTTGCCAGATTAATTAAGGCTTGAACAGGAACTCATAGCATAGATTACATAAACATACTACAAGACAAATGGCATAGCACATGGTCTATTAATGCACTATTAAATTACAACTGTCCTGGGTAAAAAAAAAAAAAAAATACACAGAGACCGTCAGGAGAACTTAAAGTAATATATCATCTTCTCATACATAATAGTTGCTTGTCAACATAGAACTACATACATAGCAATAGTTCAAGTTAAATACTAATTTTTCAATTGTCATTGCATCTTTTATGAATTCTCTAGAATGGTATATATAATTAATTCACATGAAATAAACATGTATAGAAGTATAATTCACAAAACACTTATGTATTTGGTAAACATTTTAAAAGTTTACTTTAAAAGCTAAAATGCATACAAATTTAGGTAAGTGTAATAACCATGCATATTTATTGAAAAGTAGTAATAGAATGATTAAAAGTATAAAGTTGTCATTTTTAACAGGAAAAGATACCAATGGATAGTGCTCTAGTACATGAGTTTTTTTGTTGTTCCTACTTGGAGTGCACTCTGTCGCTTTGAAAGTTTTTAAAAATCTTGAGGTTTAAATCCCTCCATTTATAAAATGATTAAAATACTTGATCAAACCACTACAACAAGAAATGAATACTCTTTGAATATTAATGTACTTTGTTTTTATGAGACAAGAAAAAAGTTAAAATGTAAAAAGAAAAGCAGAATAAATCAAAAAATAAATACAAAGAGATTATTTTTCATTTCCCATCCATTACTTTAGAAAGGGTGTGTGCAAGTGTTACACTCACATCACCCTAAACTTTGTTAGAACAGTCTAAATGCCTGGGTGTGCAGGCACTCGTAGGTGTTAGGCTGTCCTAAAAATGGTGTGTTCTATCTAAAGTTAGTTATTGTCAGCTGAGAACTAGTTTTAGACTAGGTTTTATGTTGATGTAAGAATTTAATACAGTGATAGCTAGCAAAGTCTTTTTGTTGTTGTTCTTTTGTTTTTGTAATACATTTTAACAGGTCTCCTTCATTTAATGACATGACCAGCAGCCAACGCCAGTGAAGTGCTGACAGCCACTCTATGTTCACTGGGGTTGCAGATAGTCAGCATGTGGCAACTGCTATTATAATACTTTATCATTTATAAAAATAAATAAATAAATAAATGGGTGTGTTGGCTACAAATGTCCAATTTGGGATCCTTAAAATTCTGGTGTATTGCCTGGATTGAAACACTGTAATGAAGTCAAATCATAAACCTTTGGGTTGGTCCCCTCACACACACACACATGTGCGCATTCATAATAGCAAGCCACAAAATTTTGTGTCTGGGGGGGGGGGGGGACCAGAGTCGGGTATACCTATCCCACAAATGCTGAAGTCTGCCATCAATGGCCAGTCAAGGCTTCTTCCAGCATGGTGTTATCCTCCAGAAGTGGGTTGCCGGCTGCTCCTTCTGGCTGAACAGGTTGGGTGCTAGTCAAGTTGGAGATCAAGAGGGTGCCCCTAAGAGTCACTTTTCACTGCTTTTTATCTGTCCTTGGCTGACTTTGGTGACTCCCCAGCTTTCAGGTTTTCCCAGTCCAGTTGACCTTCGTGTGACTTCCCCCTCGGTGGCTACTGGATGGCATCTGTCAGCCCCACGGTTCATCCACATCTATATGCCTGTTTGGGAGTCTGTTGATGATTTTTGATTAATTTACCACTGTCATGAATAGGGCTCTGGGAGCAGTTGATCTAGAGATAATCAGCCCCCAAAGTTGGTCCCTGGCATTGATTAACTCAGACCAGGGCTTCTAGCCCTTGAACTGTGACTTTAGAGAATTCCCAGTTGCTACATTTTTTCCTATTGATTGGAGACAACCATTGGTTGTTTTGTGGTTTCCATAGGTGTCAATTGTCGCTTGTTACTGAAGCCTGCTACTGTGTTACACATTCAATCACTGATTCACTTGCTTTTTCAGGGGCCTGCCTGATACAGGGAAATGGCAGTTTGGTTCCAGCCCTTGTTAACATTGTTTCTGTGTATAACTTACTTCTAAACCTAAAACACATTTAGTTAAAAGGGGAAGAGTATAAAATATAAGCTACAACAGTAATGCCATGGCACACAAATAGATAAAAAAATACCAAAATACAAGGTGAGATACAAAATGCACAAATACAAACTTTAAAACACAATCCCTTATCTTATAGTGAAAGAAAGAGGAAGGAAGAAAAGGTAGAAGAGGAGAAATATATCCGAAGAGGGGAAAGCAAATGCATGCAAGAGGAAAAGGGGGCTTTCTGCTACAGCTGAAACATGAGTACTGACTGAAAAAAAAAAATGATATATTTTGTGGAAATTGTATTCATTTACTCTGGAGGTGGGCAAAATAAAGCCTGGGAGTCAGATCTAGTCTCACAATTGATTGTGTGGGGTCCATAGCTGCCCCTATAATGTTCTGCGTGAGGCCAAGCCCCAGTTGCTCCCATCTGGGGCAGCCTATGCTACATTGCTACCTGCAGCCACCCCAAGCCTACCAGGCAGCATTGCCCTTGCCCTGGTCAACATGCACTGTTTATCAGTGGGGCTGCTGCCACAGCTGCCTGCATATAGCTTGGCTCTACCTGCCTCTAGAAGCTGCTCCTTCTTCCATATTGTGCTGCTTCAGGAAGCAGGTACTGCAGGGAAGTCCTAGGGATGACTTCTAGGCATCCCATGTCCAGTGAGGTGGTATGGAAGCTGTAGCTAGGAGGCTCCTTCCCCAATACACCAGGCTCCAGCTCCTGGCTGTCTTCCACACCTTTGGCCCACCCAGCCTGATGAGTTAGAGCTCCCTAGCCAGTGCATGGGCAGCCCCCTCCACGCACATGCTCACACCCACACCACACATCCCACCAGCTACCCCTCCCACACCTATCCCAACATACCCAAACCTCCACACTCCCATCTTTCACACCTAGCCCATAAGCCCCCCCACACATCTGTACACTGAGCACCCTAATCTCATACCCCCAGACACACACCCCACCTTCTCACATGCCAACCCCTCAACACCCCTCCCACCTATACATCCCCTACATATACACAGTAAGACTTCATTTTGAGCTATTATGCAATTGCCTCTATATACACCACTCAAAAAGCATAAATCAAGACAAAAATATTTTTGTAATAAAATATGTTCTAGTAAAAGTGATTTCTGAAAAAAACCATGATTTCTGGGTTTTTATGTATAATTTGTTGAAATCATGTCTTCTGAAGGATTTTGTGTGCGGCCCTCAACAACTCACTCAAACTCATTAATTGGCCCACCAGAGAAATAATTGCCCACCCCTGATTTACTTTGTCTGTAGAAAATAAAGTAATCTTACAGGACTTTCCTTTTTAAAAGTGCAGGTCTATTAACTAATAAAAAGTTTAATTTTACTTTGACTCCATATTCCATGTGCCTCAGTTACAAAACCAATAAATTGATATTATAATAATTAATTTTCCTTTTAGGTAGATAAGGTTCTTTGGGTGAATCTTAAATCTTTAATAGTTTGTTACCAGATTTGCCCATTACTTTGGGGTATGCTCATTTCAAGGATACATTTCTAGGGTCTTGGTAATTCTGTCAATGTGTTACTTGTGTTTCTATATGGAGATGTATATCTCCCTTCTGCAAGTCCTCACCCTCTCAGTGCAGCTATATTTCAGGACTCAGTTTCAATGGGGCTGGGTCCCTCCAGTCACCAAATCAGGCATACACACAAACACATGCAGATTAATTTAACACACCTGACTTGGCTGCATTGATCAGCATGGACAGGCTGACACCCTCATAAGCCAAGAATCAGTTCATCAGAGCAACAATAAATTGCAGTCAGACACAAGTACACAGATAAATAAAATCCCTCTGAACCCAGCTGAGTGTCCAGCTGACACCCTCATGGGCCAGCATTCAGTTCATACGGGCACATCGGAGTCAAAGTAGATCAGTCAGCCTGTAGAAGCTGATCCCCTTATGTGTTTCAAACTCAGCATGTCCCAATCTTTGGCCTCTTGATGAGCAGACCCCACAGTATTTTTGGTCTTCACAGGGATCTTTAGCTTAGGTAAAAGAAGCGTTGCTGCAGAGCATGTGAGGAAGGAGAAGTAGAGAAGGAAAAACATACCCAGTTACTACCAGTTTGACTTTAAAAGTTATTTATTGCTAAGCATATGAAATATATAATGATACTAACAGTAATAGACATGCAAAAGAAAAACACAAGCAATTACAATACTACCCTGGTTTCACTAAGTATTTGGGGGAAACTTAGCTCTAGCTTAACTAATACAGTTCAGGTTCAGAAATTTATGTCTAGAGAGAAAAGATAGAGTGCTAGGATTTCACCAGTCCAAGGTACTCGGGTCTCAAAGCTTCAAAACATTCTCAATAGTGTAAATCATTGTCTTTTCTATTGACAAGGGGTTATCTGGTTTGGAACATCTCAACAAACTGATTGATAATCAGGAGACACATAAGGTTAGGGAGTAACCAGATACTTGGGAGCCAACTTGAAATTCCTATGGATAGCGGATATACTGGTGGGATATCTTATGGTTTCTTCAGAAACAATAGATAGCTTGCAGTATCAGGATTTTGGATTTTCACATGTTGTGAACAAGCCTCAGCATAGCATGACTTTTCCAGATCTTACTAGAGTCTGTTAACAGACTTAAGGCAATTATTGGAGTGTTTATAACCTTTGGGCAGGAGGACTTCCACCAGTCATTCCGGGAAAAGCATGACAACACCTATGGTTAGGGCTTCAATGGGCTGGACGCTGTGATGAACCCCTTTACCATTGTTTAAATGTTGCCCATACCCCCTCTGATTCGGTCTCTTGCATCAGCATTCCCTAACCTGGCAACCGAGTTTTAGTCAATCAAGTTTAAATAGGCCCTCCATAGTGGGACCGGGGAATGTACAGCCCAACATACCTATTAAACTTAGAGGTGTGTGTATGTCTTGGGTGGGGGGGGGAGTCCTTTGTAAATCCAGATTAGAACTGGTCTGATAAATGCTGAGCTGGGTGTGTCTGAGCATAGGTTGATTAATATTTGGAGCACAGATTCCCCATCATGCAGTGCTCTCTTGCTTCTCTGATCCCAGAATTCATTGCAGTCTTTGCTTCAGGCTTTCTGTTTGATGAATGGTCATCTGGTTCCATCTCAGATGCAAATGAGACCTAGGGCAGTTGTTTCACTCTTGTCACCCTTATCTGGAGGGTCTTAGGTGTATCTCTCACTGCATCTTAATCAGTTTTGTTTAGGTAGAGGAGGAGGGGGGAATTCTTTGTGAGTCAGACAGACTCACAAAGAATTCCCCCCTGACTCCTGTGCCAGGGTTCCTAAGAACACAGAGCTTAAACATAACAAGTTGGAAAACAATTTTTAAGCACCCTTTTGAGTTCAAAACCCTTCATCAGGTTAAGGAAGTATCAGCAGTTGGTGTGTGCTCTTCCTGGATGGAATGAAAAGTAAAGAAGCCAAAGGCTGGGCTGGTATGCATACAAGATAGGCAGTCAGTGAAGATGTAAACTGAGGAGTCAATGGGTGAGAGACAGACTGGGTGGTGGGGAGAGAGAAAGGGGATGAATAGTGGAGAGTTGGATATCAGGCAGGTTATAATCTGTCATAAATCCAATGTCTATATTTAGTCCATGATTTTTAGTATCCAGGAGGCTGATGAAGTGGAGTTCATAGGCTCATCTCTGGGAAGTGTTTTGTAAGTTTCCTTTGAGGATAAGGACTGATTGGAGAGAGTGGTTTTCTTATGAGAAATGTGCCTCCACGGGTAATTGGATATTCCTGTCTTTGAATGCATACTAGAAATCCATCATTCTGGTGCGCAGTTGTTGTTTGATCTCTCCTATGTATTTTCCATCAGGGAATTTGGTGCATTGGATGAGATACATTACATTTCTGGAGGTGCGGCTGTAAGATCCAGGAATGCTGATGCCTCTGTTGTGGGGTGTAATAATGGGGGTGGTGGAGATGTTTTGGCAGGTTTTGCATTTCTTGTCATGGCATGGTCTGGATCCATTTGATGTGTTCTGGGCCTGAGGAAGCTTGCTTCTGGTGATGAGGTTAGCGAGGTTAGGTGCTTGTTTGAAGGCTAGGATGTGTGGCTCTGGGAAGAGCTCTTTAACAATAGGGCCTCATACATGGTTCTCCAGTTTTACTTAAAGTCAGAAAGGTGCAGGTTCAAACCCTGTCTGGTTGAGGAAGCCCTTAATTTAGCCCTCTGGATTCTAAGGTAAGTGACTTAGTAACTTACCTTTTGGAGCTAAAATACAAGAGGGATATATTCCTCTGTCTTTTTTCATGCTCGTGTATGTGTGTATGTAGTTGTGCAGAGTGACAAATGCAGGAAAAGTAACCCCTACCTGTACATAATTGCCAATCATGCTATTTAGATGACTAAAAACTACCACTTATATGAACAAAAATATATCACCACCCCAAATCTATGTAAATCACTCCATATAATTTAAATGACAATTAATGAAAAATAGATATTTTTCCTTTATGAATGTTAACACTCACTGGAGTTATAGTGCTAATGTCCAGGTAATTGGCTTTCTTGGACTGGTCCCCCCTTCCCTCAGGATGATACTCCATTCTCATCCTGAGCATCTCATTGCTTGATTAATCAGAATTGGTTCGCTGTTTTAAATTATACCCCTAAATAATTTGACACTGGAGCTGAGGTGGCAAGACTAGTAGCAAGGGTTTTGTTTGAGCTGCTCTGGTATATATTGTAGAATCATAGAAAATAAGGGTTGGAAGTGACCTCAGGAGATCATCTACTTCACCCCCCTGCTCAAAGCAGGACCATCCCCAAGTAATCATTCCATCCAGGACTTTGTTGATCCTGGCCTTAAAACCCTCCAAAGACAGAGATTCCACCACCTTTCTAGTGCTGTTCCAGTACTTCACCACCCTTTTAGTGAAAAAGTTTTTCCTAATATCCAACCTAAACTTCCCTTGCTGAAACTTGAGAACATTATTCCTTGTTCTTTCATCTGTCACCACTGAGAGCACCCTAGCTCCATTCACTTTGGAACCACCCTTCAGGTAGTTGAAAGTTGTTATTAAATTGAAGGCTGCTATCAAATCAGCTCTCAGTCTTGTTTTCTGCAAACTAAGTAAGACCAGTTTCCTCAGGCTCTCCTCATAACTTATATGTGCCCCAACCCCCAACCATTGTTGTTGTCCTCCACTGGACTCCCTCTAAGTTGTCACATCCTTTCTATAGTGGAGTGCCCCAAACTGGATACAGTACTCCAGATGTGGCTTCACCAGTGCAGTAGAGGGGAATAATTACTTCCCTCAATCTGCTGGCAATGTTCTTACTAAATCAGCCAAGTATGCTGTTAGCCTTCTTGGCAATGAGGGCACACTGCTGACTCATATCCATCTTATTGACCTGTAACCACCAGATCCTTTTTTCCAGATTTGCTATTTAGCCACTACTACTGGTAACACTACTACTGGTCCCAAGCCCATAGCAGCACATGGGATACTTCTATCTTAAGTACAGGACTTTGCACTTGTCCTTGTTGAACATCATGAAAATTCTTTTGGCCTAGTCTTCCAATTTGTCTAGGTCACACAGAATCCTAGCCCTAACCTCCAGCATATCCACCACACACCCCACAGCTTGGTGTTCTCTATAAACTTTTTAAAGGTCAATCCATCCCATTTTACAGATCATTAATGAAGATATTGAACAAGACCGAGCCCTGGGACACTCGGCTTAATACCAGATACTAGGGCTGTGTGAAATGGCACCATTCCATTTTTACTTCTGTTTTGACATTTTGGCAGAACAATGATTCATTATGAGTTTTGTTTAATTTTGAAACATCTGTTCCATTTCGTTTCCTTGAAACTATTTTGCTGTTTCAATGTTGTTTCAACCTTTTGCCCATAGGCTATGGGGAAGCACAAAACTGCCTAGGACTTTGTCATTTCTTGACTGATTTGGATGAAACTTACAGGGATAGTAGTCCCTTCTGATTCCACGAATTCTGCCAAGTTTCAAGGAGTTAGGCATCCGGGTTTCTGGGAAACTGTATCTCAAGCTGCTGACAGGCAAAACTCATGACGTGTGACTTTGTGTGTGTGTTAAGGCACGCCCTCACTGGTGTTGAGACGTCTACATGACCCGGTAGTGTGCCCCAATGAGTTTTCCTCTTCCCCTACAGCCCCAGTGAGTTCCACTACTTTAAATGACAATAGGTAATAACTTAGTAAGCAGCACAGTAGCACCAGCAGCATTTCAGGCAGCAAAACTGTCACAGACTAGAGCCTTTCTCTCCTTTCCTGCAGAATCTTCTTCTCCAGCAGCTGCCAGAGAACTCTTTCTGCCAGCCCGAGCCCTGGGGCTTAGATGTGCCCAGGGACCTGTGTCCTCCAGGTCAAGTTCTAGGGGTGTTAGTATAAGGACACGGCACTGGCAGACAAGGTCCTTTCCTTTGGTTCAATGTAATCTGGTATATTTTAGTAGACCAACTGAATGGCAGTTAGTTATAGAAATACATTTTAGCAAGCTTTTGGGTTGAAAAACCCTTTGTCAGGCTGAGGAAGAAGCTGCAGTTTGTATGTGTGCTGTTTCTGGATAGAAGGAATAGTAAAGAAGACAGAGGCTGGCATGCAATGCAGGCAAGAAAGCCAGTCAGTGAAAATGGAAATGGAGGCATCAGAAGGTGAGGGACAGGCTGGGGTGGGGACAGAGGGGGATGTAGCAGTGCAGATAAAAGTGGAGAGGTACCTGGGGAGTCAGAAGTCTGGCAGGTTGCAGTGTGTCAGAATTACAATGTCTATATGGATTCCATGAGTTTCTGTACCTGCTACCTAGAAGGCTGATCAAATGAAGTTCAAAGATCCAGCTGTGAAAAGTGGTTTGTAAATTCAAACAAGCACCAAACCTTGCTAACCTAACATCATCACCAGAAGACAATTTCCTACAGCTCAAAACAGAAAACCTGCCAACAATCTCCAGTACCCCCACAAATTGCAGACCAGAATATATCAAAGACAACAATACCCAACTACCTGTAGGAGCACATTAATGCTCTTCCTCCAGTCTCTCAGGGCTGATTCTGAAAGGGAATTTACAAACCATTTTTCACAGTTGCACCTATGAACTTCACTTCATAAGTGAAGTTTTTTCAAATAGTTAAAAGTTATACTTTTTCTTCAACGTGTGGCTTATTTCAGCAAATGGAGTCAATTACCCACCTTTTGGAAATATATTTTGCAGGGATTCAGATTTTTAGTCAGACTTCTGTCTTCCATGCAAATAATATAGGTGACTTCTGCTTTTAGCCCAGCGATTGGTACCAGGTACCAAATCATAGAGAAGGGTGGTAAACTGTGGCATATGCAGGCTTTCTTCACTAAGGCATGCTTTGCAGTTACCAGCCATATCTTGTGGAGAAAAGTTGGGTGTTAGACAATTGTATCTATAATGCAGGGCTTTTTCTTTTGATCCCTCTCACAAGAGTTAGATTACTGAACTCCATCTTTTTTCTAAGTGATGGGAGGGAAGTGCATTCCATTTGGGTCTCTGAACCTGGCAGCTGTATTGTGTCCAATGGTGTGTGAATGATTCTTAAAAGCGTTACTTCAGTAGTAGTCTCATTGAGATCAATAGGCCAATATAACCTGTGTTCAAAGGTGAACAAGTTATTAAATATTTTCCTTTTTTGGGATCTAAAGGCACAAATGGGGAAGATGCAGGAATTGTGGCTATACAATGGACCAATATATATCCTATTTCCATAAGTTTTCAAAATATTTTAAAAATCTTTTTGCCTATAAGTAGCCACACACAAACACAGCTGTCTCTTTGTTTTGTTTTGTTTTAAAGTTATTTCTGGGGTGGAAGGGTTGTCAGTTATTAACATAAAAAATGACATGAAAACAGCTGTTTGATAAATGTGTATGGAAATGTTCTACTGTTCACAAGTGAATCAGACTTCCTCTTTATATGTCAGGTGGCAATAGTTAAAGGGAAGACAAGAAGCTTATATTTGGTGAAGGGGGAAATCAATGGATGGATGAAAGGAAAGGGATGATGATAAAATAAGTTAGGTTTAGAGAAGTTTTTTGAAGCAGAATTTTAAATAAATAGGGTTTGGTCGAGACTATATTAGTCCAGATCAGGCAGTGCCTCAGATATAGAATGAATATCTGGATGAGATTTTTGAGCATTGTGAATGAGTAGGAAAAAGTATATCTTACCAATGTTATGCAAAAAGGAATCTGCAGATTTACTTATTCTGAAAGTGAAAACCTAGAGGAAGTTCTAAGTTGGAGATGACACTCAAGTTATGGGCCTCAGGGACAGATGGGATGATGGGACTGTTCACAGTGTTCAGGACTGGAGATGGATAAAATTACCAGTAGGACGCACAGAAAGTTCTGAACTGCTGTTTTGAGCTTGAACATGTGGGCAGGCACTCATAAGGAGACTGAGTGAGTTTGCAGTCTAAATAAAATAACTTCCTCTGCAGCTGAGAAGTAATGTAATGTGATGAATGCAGCCGGTGCTTCCATTCATGGGCAGATCTAAGATTTCAAAAAGAGGGATGTAGATAATGCGACTGACACCACAGATGTGGCTGCAGCCACAAAACCTCCCTGTTTCACAGACAAATTGCTCCACAACAGCATCTGCTGGGGATTTCTTTGAGTCCCAGAAGCAAGACTGACTCCCCTGCTGCCCCAACTACCCACCCTACTCTGGGCACCCCATCCCCTCAGTGACTCTGTTCCCATTCATCCCTCCCCCTCTCCAGCAGCATGTTCCTCTGAGTGTAAGAAGGGGGGGAACCTCTTGCTGCTGCTGCTGCCCCACAGCTGCCCCACCAACAATCTCCAGTTGGGGATTGCTGGGAGCCAGCAGCAACGGGTGTGGGGCTTAGCTGGAGACAGCAGCAGCAGCAGGCAGGTCCCCATTTCCAGTGATTACTCCCTACCCATTTCCTCCATCTGTCAGCTACTGGGTGAGGGCAGGCACTGGAAAGCAGAGACAGCCCATCAATGCTGCCATCCTATTGTGTCAGGAGGAGCAGTCAGCTAAACTCAACCGTTCATGTAGGTTCTTAACATGAATACAGGACCTTCACCCATTGAAGAGGTATACGGTCCCACAAGGAGAATGCCTTTCTGGACTTGGTGTTGGCTATAAGGGAGGATCTGGTAGGGGAGCTACAGATTCATGGTCACCTTGGGGACAGTGACCACCAATCAACTTGTTTCACCATACGGTGTAGGGTGGGTAACATAACTAGTCGAGTGGAAGTGCTTGAATTTAGGAAGGTTTAATTTAGTGTGCTTAGAAGTCTAATCAACAACACACTGCAGGAGAAGAGTATTGGTGAGATGGGAGTCCAGGAAGGGTGGATGTTCATAAAAGAAGTGATCCTTCAGGAGACTATCCCAGTATGAGGAAAAAGGGGGAAAGGAGCCAAAAACTTCCTTGACTAAACAGGAAAATCCAGGGGAGCCTAAGGGCAAAAAAGAAGGCATATAGGCAGTGGAAGCAGAGGGAAGCTGCTAATATATCTACTTGGCCCACACTTGCAGGGAGGCAGTTAGAAAAGCCAAAGCAATTACAGAGATGAGGCTGGCAACACAAAGACAACAAAAAGTCCCCCCTTTTTTTTTTAGGTAAATACTGAGTAAAAGAAAGTTGAAGAGCATCATAGGACCCATCATGAACACAGAGAAGCAATTAGTGACAGAGAAGGGGGACAAGGTTAAGCTATTCAATGAGTTTTTTGCCTCGGTTTTCCTGAACAGGGCTCAAGATAAGTCTTCTAATGGGTTCTTAGATGGGCATCAAATCATAGTGGACTCCAAGGTGAACATGAGTCATCAGCGTGCTGAAATCCTCAGCAAAGCTAACCACACTTTATCAGGCATCAGCCGATGCATGACAAATAGATTGAAGAAGGTCATATTTCCCCTCTATGCGGCATTGATCAGACTGCAGTTGGAGTACTGTATCCAGTTTTGGGTGCTGTAATTCAACAAGGCTGTTGATAGACTTAAGGGTCCAGAGGAGGGCCACTCGTATGGTTGGGTGCTTACAGGGCAAGCTTTATGAGGAAAGACTGAGGGATATGGACTACAAGAGAAGACTGAGAGGGGATCTGGTGGCCGCCTAGGCTGAGAAGTGATCTTGTGGTCACCTACAAATTAATTACAGGGACACAGCAAGGGATTGGAGATGCTCTGTTCACCAGGGTACCTCTTGGGTTAACAAGGAACAATGGTCACAAACTGACAGAAATAAGATTTAGGCTAGATATCATGAAAAAATTCTACATGGAAAGGGGGGCCAAAATTTGGAATGGGCTTCCAAGAGAGGTAGTGCTCTCTCCTACCTTGGGGGTCTTTAAGAGAAGGCTAGATAGGCATTAGGCTGGAGTCATCTGACCCCAGCACTCTTTTCTGCCTAGGGAGGGGGTCAGACTCAATGATCTGTTGAGGTCCCTTCCAACCCTAGCATCTATGAATCCTCAGCCTACCTCAGCATATCACATTCTTCACTTCTGGAGGCCCTAGATTGCCAGGGGGGAAGGGAAGCCAGAGGAGTGGACAGGGATCAGGTACCTTCCTGCTGCCACTGTCACCAAGCCTGGCAGCTCATGCAGCCAGTCCTACCAGCCCCACAGTTGGAGCAGGGCACAGGTGGCTTGGGGTTTCTCCCATCTCCAGTCAGAGGAGGATAGCGGTGGCAGGGGGCAGGTACCCTTTCTTCACCAGCTTGGTCTCCCAGCAAAGCCTCCCCCAGCAAAGCCTCAGACCCCTTAAGGGACCCAGGAATCTTCTGCTGTATGGAATTGGAACTTCTGATTGGTGAGGTACACTGTCCCATGTAATGCTGCCTGTATACCCCACCTGGCTCTTTCCCTTACCTCTGTGAATAGGTGATAACTATTGAGATAACTAAGAATTAAGTGGTTGGTTGGTTATAGTCTATTGATGTTTCTAATCAGTAAGAGCTAAAATAGCTAGAGTTTTTGTCTTGCAGAGATAAAACAAACTATTGGTTGATACAAGCAATTATAACAATAGAACTTCAAGTTCTCTACACAGACATGAACTTTGTTTGTGGATGAAATGTTCCTTACCTAATCACTATTTGTAATATGTTGTTGGCAGTGATAATGGCTTGTGTTATGGTAACATGTAGAAATATTAATTATGGATCATCACTTCATTGCACATATATGTTTGCAATGTCCTCATAAAAATTGAAGAACCTTTTGATAGCTCTAGATTTTTTTTATTATGCTTATTTTGCATCTTTGATTGTATGCTGCCAATACATCTCAGTGAGGATGGCTTCCAGAATTTTAACTGAGCATCTATCTGACTCACAGGAGCATTAAAGGAAGCTTTTTTAGTACTAGGTCACTAGTTCAATTCCAATGCAGAGCCTAAATCAAAACATGCTGGAGTTATCAATTTAGTTCTAGGCAGGTGTCCAGCTCACCGTTATCCTAACTAGCACTTATTGGCACCCTCCTTGCCAATCTCAGAGGAAATACAAAAGAGTGAATAGAAATAGCTTTATTCCCTCTATATTAATGATGGGCCCTCTGAGCCAAAATTGATCCATGCTGGTAGAACAGTGTGAAAGAGATTACTTAGGCTGTCCCTGTTTGGGGTTAGAAGACTAGTATCAAAGTCTGTAAGCCAGCACATTCATAGAAGCTATACTGAAATGTTTATTTTAACACTATGTTTTAGACACTGCTGCATTTTCCTTTTCCCCTAACAAACTTTTTCTTTACTAGCTTATTTTCTCTGATGGTAGCCGTGCAATACTGTTTACATGTTTATTTCATTAGAAGGCGATGTTTCCTTCTTTAATAAAATTTCTTTTGATATTCTTTTGGAGAATGCTGCTGTCAACAATATCAGCTATAGAAATTTCAATGGTGGAGTGACTAAAGATATCTCCATAAAGAAAAGTCTTCTGGCTGAATAGTTTTTCTGGTGAAACACTGAGATGGTAGTCAGGGTCTCTGGGATTAATTTCTTCTAAATCATCTACATTTCTTTTTTATAGGTCTTATCTGGGTAATGCAGCTTGCTGATTCAGTAGAGTGTTGCTGCTTATAAACCAGTCAGGATAGCACTTAAATTTATTTTTAGGGTGGGTGGGATACTTACACAAAATAAAATGCTTTCCTTTAGAATATAGTGATTTGCTCATTCACATATTAATAAACATTATGACAAAAATTTGTTCTGTAATTCATAAAATGCAAAGTATGTCTTCACTTAATTTTATTAACAATCAAGAATATTGAATATTATCTTAGTGGAAAGAAAGACAATTCTAGGAAAACCTCTACGTTTACAGGAAGAAAAGGATTATGGTGCATAAAGGTCTCTTTGTATACCTTTACTAATGTTGACCAGTTCCTTGTCATGTGAGAGTAGTTTCACTATTGTGTTAAGCCTTATTAATTAGGGTAAAGTTACATGTTACATTAAGACCATACTAAATCTGTGGCATGCTAAGCAGTGTTAAACTTCGGATGTGTTGTAAACAATCACATGTTAAGGGTTTTTGCAATTTCTTACCTTCACAGTGCTGACTTGCCACTAGGGCCAGGCACAGACAGTTAAAAATCTCAAGGTTGAATTGATTCAGTCTTTTCAGGATAATTTAAGATGAACAGATTAAATTGAAACAGAAATGAACAGACAAGTTTATTTGATTCGGGGAATGCAGCTACATGCCTAGAGTGGCTCAGGCCAGAAGCTGAGGGGCACTAGAATGTGGCTCTCTGTCTGTGTGTTCACTTCCTCTTCCAGCTGCCCCCAAGGTCTCTGGGATTTTCAGTCCAGAATTACAGCAACAGGACTCTGCAGGGTTGCTCATCACTTCCTATTCCAGCTTTCAGGTGCCTCTGGAATTCGTAGTCCACAGTTGCAGTCAGCTGTAAGTTTGCTCAGGGGATGGAATGTTTAACCCCCCTGGCCACAGACTCTTGCCCCCCTCTCCCCTTGTCAGCCAGCCCTCACTGTTCCAACTAGGGAGTAGAGGTGCAGGGCCAGCCCTGTTCTCTGGAGCAGAAAGCACAGCCTAGGCCAGCCCAGGGATCCAAAGTACGCTGGGGGTCTATGATGTAAAACCAGGAAGGGATCTGGGACAGAAATTTCATAAACCAGTTTGACCCAAATCAGTTAAGTCTGATATGACATTCAACTAGGTTTATCTTTGAAAATGTCTGAAACTGGTTAGACTGATTAATGTGACAAAAGTTACACTTATTGCACAGTAAGCATGCAGACAGCACTGTACAGCCATAACCGAATAAACTGACAGGACATATAGAGCACCAAAAAAATGATGGATCTTGCTCTAAAAAAATCCTGTATGGATGTAGTATCAGGTTCCAGCACTGTAACTTAGAATGCCATTAGAAATATCTGTACCAGATCCCACCATGACTTACATTAGATCACATTCCATTGGAAACCCATGGGGCTTTGCAGCATCCCGCTCACCCCACTCCCAGGGTGGTGCTTTAGTCTCAGCCAGAGCTCCTATGGTCTGCCCAAGTGCTGGGCCAGCCCCTGACCTGAGGTGGTGAAATCCCTGTTTACAACACCATACCCCACTCCCTGCCATTTCCTCTGGCCAGCTGTGAGCCACTGTCTTATTATCACTCAGTGTGCGGATTCCATCTACCCCATCTGGGCATTTGTAAGGATTGTAGCTCTTGGTTAAGTGTTGTACTGTTTGCTATCCAAAGCGCTCATCTTGTGGAGTGTTGTTTTGAAACATCTACATCAAGATGCCAATCTGTTCAGTTTGACTCAGATTTCATAGACATTAGGGCTGGAAGGGACCTCGCAAGATCATTAGGTCCAGCTCCCTGTCCAAGACAGCTGGGGTCAAATGATCCCAGCAAGATAGGCATCCAAGTATTTCTTGAAAGTGTCCAGAGTAGGTGCTTGCACCACCTCTAGGGGGAGTCTATTCCAGGCCCTAATGCTTCTCTATCAAGTTTATGCCCAATGGGGACTCCTTGGTGTTGGTATAAAATGATATAGAAATAGATTTCAGACTGGAATACCCTGAATGATCATTTTGTTTTTCTTCACACCACCTTAACAGGCAAAGACCCCCAAGAGTGGCTGTGATGGCCCCAGTTGTCACCCTGTTCATGTTGTGCCTTCAGTTCCTTAAGCACTCTCTCCTTTTCCTCATCTGCTATGCTTTGATAGTAATAAGTACTTAAAAATGGTGGCTGGCCTTGGGAGGCTTGAGTGAGATCTCATTTACTCCTGAGCTTTGGTTGTTACTCAGTGCCTTAAGAGTGTATTATGGGTCTCCAACCACTCGGTACACCATGCTATGCCTTGTAGATGTCATTGCACAATTACTCCCTCGTTGGGACCACAGTCCTTTTGGTCTCTGCCTCCTTCTTCTGGCTGCAAGCCTTCAGCTCTGGCTCACTGATTCAGGTTAGACTTTCTCAGCCTCAGCATTTATTTGAAAGTGTCTCTGGGTCTCCAGCCCCTGTATCTCTCACTATGGACCTTTGGTCCTGGTCTCTGCTCATCCTGGGCTGTTGGACCTCTGGCCCTGGCTTCTGCCTTTTCTAGGCTTCCGGGTGCCTAGCCCTGTCTTTGCGCTGCTCTAGGTAGAAAGCCTGCTCTGGCCCTGCCTATGATCAGGGCTCAGCTGTGTTAAACACTTTACAAACAAAATGTAGGATTGTTCCCTTTCTCCCCAAAAACTTGTGTTTCAAATTGCTAAGTCAAACAGGAGTACTAGATTAAAAAAAAAAAAAACTATAGAAAAAGTCTACTAACAAAATTAGAAAAAGTATAAAGCTTTGTAGTTTTCATGACTGTTTTGCATCTCAAATGTTCTTCCTTCAACCTGCCCAAGAAATGACTAAAGAAATACTGGTCTTGTAATACAGAAATGCTGTGTTTTGCAAAAATCATGACCAGCCAAAAACGTCTTCCAGGAGTTATGACTCCCCACTATCCCTGTATGACTTACATTGCAGCCTTTTCTGACACCAAGTTATCACATATATGAAGTAACGTATTTTAAGGCCATTGAACAGATTGGAGAAATTCACCAGTGGATCAGCAGTACTAGATTATATAGCACAGGTGTTTTTCTAACCATAATTCAAAGGTCCTCAGACTCTCACAGTCAGAGGCATAGTTAATTGATTGAGTGCCTAGGGTGTTAGAGCATGCTGACTATGGTAGCAGGGATGTGAAAAGTTAGGGACTTACCTTCCAGGGCTCTCTGCAAACTGCAGGCATCTGATAGTGCTGCTGCTGCCACTGCTGCTATCACTGCTGTAGCAATGTCACTCTGGTAGCAGCAGCCCTGTAGCCCAATTCTGTTCACCTCCTCAATCTGCTCAACCCACTCACTCCCAACCTCCTAGACATACTGCTAGATGCAGGGCTATCACTATGGCCAGGCAGGGGCAGTGAAGGACTACCCCTCACACTGCAAAGACTCCTTGTGTGAAGGATTTGTAGCTGTACCTGGCACCCAGAGCTGATGCACCACTCTCCCCACTGTAGTTACACTGCTACTCATCATCAACTCTGAATCACAGAGCTGCTGAATTTAAAATGCTAGAAACCAATCTAGCTAAGATATTGATGAGAATATCTGTAGGAAGAGGGATATGATATGTGCACATTTAGGAAGAGAGAGAAATGTAGTGAATGTTATAAGTGGAGTCTTAAAAATTTTATTCAAGAGCAGTTTCAGCATTACTATATAATGTCTAGACTCCAGGGGTCTATCAAGTAAAAAAAGAAAGTGGGCCAGAAAAATAGTATTGAGGGAGAGAGATGGAGAAAGTGTCAAATACATTGCTGGGATCCTCATATAATGGAAGCATTTCTAAAAGAAGCTAGATGAACAGACGAATGAACAAGTCAGAAAGCAAGGTCTCAATCCCATTTCACTTTGCATGCCTGGATGTTGCATATGTAATCATGTAACTGAATTTATGAACAGTTTGTGACACAGAATTCCCCACTGTAGCTTACTAAGCATCCTTAGTAGGGCTGTCCTCAAATCAAGTCGTGGCAGGAGGCAACAGATCAGCTAAGTATGTGCATAAGCCCAGGCAAGTCCCAAAATATCATGATGACAAAAGCCACAGGAAATGAAGCGGGCTTCCCACATTTTAGGCCAAGAAACTAGTAGTTAGTTCATGTGCCAAAGGAGCAGGTAACCTGGATTCTTCCTCCCTCACTCAGAGGAAGTCTGAACCTCTATTTCATAATTTATGGCAAAATGCTGTAAGCACCAAGCCGTGGGCATTGCCCATTGAATTACAGGGACCATTTGGCTCAAACCCCTATACAAATGCAGCTTCTAAATTTTCCCAGCCCAATGCTTATCTAACCTGTTTTTTAAAAAACAAGAGACCTCTCCAGCCCTTTTCTTGACTTGTCCTGTTGGGCAGCTGTGATTGGACAATATGTGGAGCCAAGAGCATGGAAACGTGGTAGAAAGGGTGCGTGGCTTAATAAAATGATTGTTCCCTGAATGGCTGTCTTCATTCTCCACTGAACAGAAGTTTCCTAATATTGTTTATCCCTTGCATATTAAATACGAGGTGCAGTGGGTCACCCTAAAGGAGGACGGATATAGAGGGTTTAGATAATTCCTGACCTGAAACCTAGTGATTTCTTGATAAAGGAGTGACTGATGGAAAATGGTATTTAGAATTTGAGTTTCCTCCTCCCTGAGCAAGTACCCTGGTCTCTAGGCTTTTTGAGCTAAAAGGTGTCAGACCATTCTTCCTCTAACATTTTTCACCGGACAGATACACACACAAGGCAATTTGATTTCACTATATGGGGAAATAGAATGCCAAACTGTATGCAACTGTTGTGGCTATATTTCTGCCACTGGCATACAAAGAGAAACAGGATTTAGCCCAAGAAATCAAAAGCACCTCACTTGATAAAAAAACTTCTGGTGCCTATTTAATCTGTGATTCCTGGAATTTATTTGTGTACTGTAGAAGTCAATCCTTTTTCCATCAGTTGGAGAATAGTTTTTGATATTTTAAAGAATAGCTGAAAGGTATTGCAAGAAGGTTGTTGAAAGATGTTGCTTGCTTGCTTGCTAACAATCTGTACCTTACAGATCACTGAACTAGTCATTAGGTACAACACTGATGTCATTGCTGCCAAGACACAAGAATAATTTTTGTTAAGAGCAAGAGATTTTCCCCCATAAAGAGAAAAAAGAGAGATGGCTGCGGAGTGGTTAAGCCATTTTGCTATAACTCTAGAGGTGAGCGTGCAAGCTATAATCTAGATTTAAACCGAAAGGTGTCCCAGACTTAAATAAGCATACGATCATTTGAGTGGGAGAGTCAAGAAAAGCGGATTTGCTGCTGGCTGTATTGCTCCTTTTGTGCTGTGATTTTTAAATTCTGGGGTATCTTAACCATGCTAGGCAAAGGGTCATTATGATCAGCTGTATCTTTGACTTTGATCTGACATAGATGTTTTTTGAAGGAGGCAAAGTCAGTTTATCTCACTTCTAAAGAAATTATGTACTCTATGGCAAAATAATCAGTTTTGAACCAGAAACACCGATCAGTAAAAATATAAATTTAGCTCTGGTGCTAGAAAATATAGCAGAATGAGTAGAATTTGTTGGCATGACCCTCGGCTGCTTCTTACTAGAGACAAACTTTGTTTAGTTTAGGGAGCCAGCCTTCCAACCACTTCTCACCGTGCTCTCTTTTTAGTGTGCTTAGTATATTGACCACAAATTCCCTTGAAAAATGGGATTATATATTATCATAACATAACTCTTAGGTCCAGGGTAAATTCTATTGATTGTGCAGAATGGGGTGGTTTGTTTGCTGTCAATCTGAAATTGGTACACTGTTCAGATAATTGCGGAGTGTAGAGTCCAGCTCCGATTCCCTCTCATCCATCTCTGCTTTCATGGCCTTCCCAGTTTACATGTCTGAAAGAAGAACTAATGTGAAAGAAGCTAGTCTTGTAGTAGTTCCAATCCACCTGGTTGGAGCTCATGAGGTTGTACTTTGTATAGTATGAGAATTTGCTCTCAGTTTAAGAAATCTCATGATACCTTGTTCTCATGAGATTTGTATTCTAGTTCCCAAACCAAAGTGTATTACATAGAAAGATGCAAAAAATAAATTTTATGAAGCTTTCATAGTTTCAGGAACTTCCTGACCTCCAGTGCAAATTTTCTAATGGATTAACTGAGATCCAAGAAACTTTTCCTAAAATAACACACTATTTTTTCTCCATGTTTTCCACAGCCTTTGATATTGTTACTACAATAATTTAAGCCCACAGGTCCATTAAAAGAAAATATCACATGATTGAATAAACAACTAAGACATACAGATTGACAAAGAAAACAAAAATATTTTTGCAAACTTTTTTATTAATTGTGAAAAAATCAAATAATTTTCATCATTCTATTCAATGTTTAAAAAACAGTAAAATTTCTAAAGATATTGAAATGTTTTCTTCTTCATTTTGACTTTTTTTTAGCAGATCTCTTTGAAAGCTATTCTTCTGATTGGAAGAGCATCTATAAACACAAAGGGAACAATAAACAGTTCCACTTATTCTGGCATTTATTTAATAATTAAATGAATATTATATGACTTAAAAATTGTCTGTGTTCAATACTAAATTCAATACATTTTGGATCAGGGTCCAAAATGTAGCAAGTTTCTTCTCCTCCGTAATCCTAACCAAATCAAATTAACTGAAGTGTCATGGAATATTGTCAGTGGGTAGGTTATTTGAAAAGACTCATCATTATATATGAGGAAGGATGGTGTTTTAAATTTAATTACTTATATTTGTCTCAGGAGTCCTGGATTAATTTCTTGTCCATTCCACAGACTTTTTTTCTAACATTAAGCGATCAAGTTTATCACTTCTGATATTAGTTTCTGTATAAGCAAAATGGTGGTGCTACTGTTCCATTGTAGAGGATAAACTCAGTAAATTTTATAAAATGTTCAGGAGAGGTTGTGGTGGCCATACAAGTAGAAAGACTAGGACATAGATTTTTATTATTTTTTGGCCTTCTTTCCCAATTCTCCATCTTCTTTATTTCAGTTATTTATTTTGGAATGTGTAAGTGGAATGACAAAATTTAATTAACTAGTAATTCAAATTACTTGTACAATACCTGCAGTACATGGGAATCTGAATATTGCATTTATGATATACACCTTTTCTTTGCAAATTAATGTATTTATATATTTGAATTTATCATGCCTGAGATTTTTGATGTTCTTAATTAATTAGATTATTGAACTGTTGTTTCTGAAATGAAACAATGATTTTAATTCATAAATTTCATTCAATATCAGTGCCTTGTCAGGTTTTTCAGTACCATGCCACTTTAGAATTGTATTTATATTTTACCATTACGTTCTATCGCCATAACATATATTAAACATAAAAACACTTCTGTGCAATAATAGAGAAATATTAGGTTGTATTTAGCACAGATCATACATGACTAGCAACAAGAAAATTAATTATGTGTCTTTTCCCTCTAAATTGTTCCCAAATGGCATTCATGGTAGCATGTTCTAGTGTGGTGACTTGCCAACACCTGGATGTCTAAAACACTATGGAAATTCTTGCTACATTTTGGAAATGGCAGTAATATTGTTCAGCTCCAAATGGAAATTGTAGAACATAGGATACTAAATCATCTAGCAACACTAACATTTCTAGACATATGATTGATGCCAGATTTTTGCTGGGGATCAAAATCCATCAACCATTGTAGCCATTGTCATCAATCATGTCTGTGAAATGTTCACTATTTCTATGACTTACCAGTATGCAACAACCCTTGTGGCAGCAGGAAGTAGAAGAAAAGCAAGAGGCCTCTGAGTCCCTAAATGGTGTTCTAGCAACAAGTCTAGAAAGATAGGAAAAGCAGGGAAGAATAAAAAAGGCTTAAAGTATAACTACCCTTCAGGTAATGGTTTTACCCAGGCCTAGTGATAAGCACTGGGAGTCAAGAAAGCTATATGCAGTTTGTAGCAGGACACAAAGGTGCCTACTGCTGAGAGAGCGTGGAAGACTCCTTAGGTGCTGGTTACCAGGGCAATGGGAGGCAGCAAACGACCCACACCTGCCAGCGGTCTGGGCTATAAGGGGCAAAGCCTGGCTCTTATGAGGGGAGCTGAGACCAGAGGTAGTTCCTGACTGGCATCTAAGACAGAAGGAGTTCCCTGCCAGCAGCCAGAGAGGGAGAAGCTCTTGGAGCAATGATGAGGGGAGAAGCCTGACTGCAGGTACTGCTTACAGAGAAAAGGGTAGCAGCTCCAAGATGTCTGAGCAATGTCAGCACAGCCAGGTGTCTTAGGTTTAAGTTGTAGCCAAGAGGCTTGAGTTTGTTGCAGTTTGTTTAACACTGATGGTTTGGGTGAGGCTATAAGGGGATGGAGGAGGCCTCATGGGGGACTCACAGTAGAATGAGGACCCCAGCCCCAGTGAGGGCACAGTTCGGTGGTACAGATCCCAGCTCCAAAGAAGAGCCTGAGGAGGGGCAGCCTTGCAGACGAAAGAGCCTGGGGAGGCGCAGCACTGCAGGAAGGGGCAACTCTGAAGAAGGGGAGAGCCCGGTGAGGGTCCAGAGAACCCCAGGAGAGGGGCAGCATTATGGTGAAACCCCAGTGAGAAAGGGAGCAGTACAGAGAAGGCCCTAGTGAGAAGGGTGGTGTATAGAGAAGGCCCGCAAGGCCTAGACACGCCAGAGACCCAGAGCAGGAGAACTGTGGCCAGGTGGAGGAGAGGTAGCCTCCCTACAAAAACACATATCATCAAAGTCGTGGCGGGCTAGAATAGGAGGGTGCAAGTCCAAAGCTTGGCACAGTAGAGGAGGCAGCAAGGGCTGGCACAGTGACCACACTGTCCCTCCTGTTACACAGATGTAGATTGGTGGGGTGGGGTCAGTGGCATGGATCAGCTGAACACACCACAGAAGCAGCATCTAAGAATATTTCTTAAGCCCTGGAAGCAAGTAAGAGTCCCTCTCTTTCTTTACCTCCACACACAGTTGCATGTCCTCTCCCCTCCTTTTCTCTCCCTTGTCACTACTGCCACAGTCTTTGGATGGTCAGGGTCAGGGGGAGCTCCAGAGCCACTCCTGCCCACTACAGGTGGGCTCCACGTGGAGCCGGGCTCATCCTGGGACAGTGGAAGTCAAGTTCCTTCACATTGTCCAGTCCTGCCAGGTATTCTTAAATCAGGAATAGGTGCAGGGGAATTCATCTGCTTCTGTCACTGCTGCTCTTAGCTGAGCCTGGCTCTACATGCACCCCAACTGGAGGGGGGCAGGAGCAACTCTGGAGCTTCTTACCACCCCAGCCATGGGGCAGCTGGGGACAGTGGCAGAAGCAGGCAAGAGAGGTAGGTTAGGGAAGCGGAGTAGAAGAGACATACCACTGAGCATGGAAAGAAAGGAGGTGGGAGACTTTCACCTGAGGGACTTTAAAAATGTCCCCTGCTCCCATTCATGTGATTCAGACTGCCTGTCCGGGTGTTTGTGGGGGCATAGGGAAGGGGGGCACTGTTATCACTGCAACCATAGAAACTGCTCTTTGTACCCTGCTTTTTGAAATCCTGCATTTTCCCAAGAAGTGAATAGAACATGGCCAAGTGAAAATGGGGAACATCCTCTGGAAAAGATGGTAGCTTCCCTTTACGGTTCCTGTTCCCTTAATCTTTGAGGGCCTGACCACTCTTGCGTGTTCTGATTGGCTTGAGAACTCTAGGTTTCAAAGGATGGTGTTCAGGTTACCTTTAAACCATTCTAAAAACATTTAAAGGGTGTAAACCTATTCAAAGTATCCTCTAAGTCTATGTTTAGATGAGTGTGGCAGTGTGGTGTCTGTGGCACCACGTCTGTGGCATTACATACTGCACATTCAAGTGTTCTCCATGCTGAGATGGAGCAGCATGATGGGAGGGAAGGGTTAGCTGCTGAATATCCAGAGGTCAACAAACCCCACAGAAAAAAAAAAAGCAGAGTAGCACATGCAGAATCAGCGTGCACTGATCAAAACTGTAGCTGGGCCAGCCGGAGCCTCACTTCAGCTACCAGCCAGCCTCCAAGTGGCAGTTTGCCACTGCTGCAGCCCCAGGAGGCCCCCAGAACCCAGGTTAGGCTGCTGGGCCCAGACCAGTACTGGCCCTATCCTGCCTTACCCCACCTGAAGTAACATGGCCTACGTGTTTTAAATTTATACCACTTGGGGTGAGGGTTAGCTTTGAGGGTTAGCATTCTACTCAGGGTAGAGATAAGGTCTTTTCTAGTCTGCTCCACAGAAATAGTGATTAATTTGAAGTCCTCCAACATCCCAGGATGCATAGCTTACAGACCCTTTACAACCTCTAAAGATGTACTTCCAATTGTTCCTGTTTGTTTTCTGGGATCTGTGCATTTCTGTACAGACTCCCAAGGTAACTAACCAATTGCCCTTTCTTCTCAGGAAGATGAGAAGGCCTTCCCTATTGCCTACTTTGCTTGTGCTTCTTCCAGGTCACCTGCTTCCCCACTTACTTCAGGGCTTTAGTATTCATCTGCCTGTGAACGTAATTTAAAGATCTCCTTTTTATGTTAGTAAGCCTGTCTGTGAAGATGCTGGGATCCCTCCAAATGCATATGGAATAACATATGCACACATGGAGCAATGGAGGTCACAAACATAATCCATAAGGCTAATAGTGCCCTTGTAGGGCCAGGAGAGCCATAACTTAGTGCTTATGAGGCAAACCAAGTAGAAGAGGTACCAGCTGACTAAACTGAACTGGGGATCACTCTGGGATCCTGAGACAGCCTCCCTTAACACCATAATTACCATCAAGGTATGGCAGGTGAAGAAAAGGGAGGGTACTCTGAGGAGCTGGAGTGGTGTCAGGAGTTAGGTGGTCACCTGGAGGTGTCATGGCTGCCCTGGGGGCATGGTCCTCCTACACTGTTCTTCCCTTTCTACCTCTTTTCTACATGAACAACTGGGCATTTGTAGACACCCTGCAAGTTGAAGAGCTGGGCAGAAGATGCAGCATTTGGAAGGGCAGGGAAAAGTTGGCTCCTTTCCCCACCCAGAGTAGTAAATAAAATGGTAGCCCTTGAAACCCACTTCTTTATCTAGCATACAGAATATTTGCACTGGAAAAGGGCACAGATAGCTCTGCTTCCCTAAAGGAAAAGATACCCTACTTTTTCTTTTATGGTTCTGCTCAGTCAGTATCTCTCGGAGAGGAAAAGCCCCTAAGACAGATCCCTTATTAATTAAGCGTTCATAGAAATACTTATTTCTTTCTATTGTTCTTTCTTTCTTTTCCTTTTTCATATTCCTAGTCATCAGACTAGTTTTTTCAAAAATATTGGGTAAACTCTTGTCCTGGTGTAGGTATAAGGTGGCACCTCGGGAGCTATGAAAGAATAACTCTCTATGGGGAACAGCTGATAAAAAGACACTGTTATATTCCCTACACTATTCCTCTCATTGCTTTGACCTTCAATATGACCATATTTACCCAAATCCAAGATGACTCTGAATTTAAGAGAATGCCCGAATGATTAGACTATATACATAGAAAAGTTATCAATTTATCATCCTTTTCCAAGTATTGAATTGAATTAATGATGGGTCATCTTAAATTCACCCCCCAACACAACTGCAGCAGGACCACCAGGGGTGAGGGGCAGTAAGTGTGGGGACAGGTAGAGGGGCAAGCAGACAGTGGGGTAGCAGTAGGGAAACAGAAGGTGGAGCAGGCAGTGGAGGATGGTCAAGAAGCTTGCCTCTTGCCCCTGCTACCTATCCCCAATACCGCTTGCCCACCCTGCTGCCTGCCCAACATGCCTATACACCCCCGTACCCACACCCTGAAGTGCCTGCCCCATCACCCACCGTCCTGCTCCTTGCTTGCACCCCTGGCACCTGCCCCCACCAGTGTCTGGTCCCCCTCATAGCTCCCCTGCTGCTAGCCACCTAAACAAATTCTGTCCCATGTCAGCCTCCCACCCACCCAGCTACTGCCTATGCTTTCCATCCTACCACTTCTGCCCCTGGCTTGTCTCCCCACAGCCTCAACCCCTGCCTTGCCCAACTCACTGCTTACCTCCAGCTTCAGCAGCGTTTAGTCCCCATTCCAGCCCAGGGTGAAGGGCAGATGGAAGGGCTGTTGCTCCAGCTCCTGTCCTGCCATGCCTGACTCAGCCCTGTAGCAGTGGCAGCTCTGGCCTAGTCCTCAATCTGTAGCCAGAGACAGAACAACTGGCTCTGGGTCCAGCTCCAGAGTAAATGTTTAGGGGTGGGGGGAGACCAGAAGCAGTGTTTGGCAGTGGGGGGTGAGTAATGGTGGGGAGGAGACAGAGGCAGTGAAGAGAAAAGATAGGAGCTGCAGCTCCAACCTGGATTCCAGGCCTGTGTCAGAGTAAGAGCTGTAGCAGCTGCCCTCAACACAGCCCCCCATGACCTTGTCTTCAATCCAAGACAAGTGTTTTATTTCCTCATATTAAATGTGGGGGGGACACCTCATCTTGGTTTCAAGTAACTACGGTATCCCCCAAATGTCCAATATTATGAAAATATCACGAGCAGCTCATGTCAGCTGAACTGTATGTCTATTATCCTCCTTCAAGTGACTGCATTTTACACACCCCCGTCACACGTTTCCCTGAGTTCAAAAGCATGAATCATGATTCCATTAACCGAAGGTAGTTTTTTTCCCCTCCTCTCCATACCATTTCATCATTCATGTTCTTTCTATTTAAATAATGCTAGTTTCCTTGAATGTACTTCTAAAGTAAAATCAGAGCTGACATGTGGATTTTAGAGCACTTTAAAGTATCAGTTCTTAAATCAAAAACTTTTGTCTCAGAGCAAAGCTTTTGAAAGGAGCCACTTCAGAGTGCAGGCAGAGAACACTCTCTAATGCACACATTTCTGAAGGCTGATGAGAGCAGGGCTGGAACTCACAGTTATTATTCAAGCTCAGTAACCTCAACATCTCACTTCAAGACAACCTGGTACCGTGGCAACAGAATGAAAAAACCTCTTTCTTACTGTGCTGTCCTACACTTGGTGCACCTGAACATTTCAGGAGAGTCAGGCTCAACCCAACCTGCAGTTCCAAGCTTAACCCTGAATTACTTTAAAAATATTGCTTACCCAAAGGAGCTTTTGATGTCATGCGCTAACTGAGATTAAATCCTTTGAAAGTAAAGCCAGTTTGTGGAGATTAGAGTTATATTGTAAAATGGAGTTTATACAAAATGTACAATAGTTATACGAAAACTTGAGACCCGTGTTATTTTGTTATCACATTTTTTTTTGGGGGGGGGGAGGGGAGTGTCTGTAATTCAGACAACACACAATTAAATAACTCAAATTTGGACCAGTACTTGTACATTGCATCACATGAAGCTCAGCTAATACGAAGAAATGCTTCAAGCCATATGGATTTTAAAGCACTCATAAGAGACAAATTGTAAACAATGGGCACATCTATATGTGACACTGGTAACTTAGCATCAGTGGGAGAAAACCATGATGCCACAGCTATGTCTCTGTAGCAATGCGCTACCTCATTATAGCACATTGTCATAGCAATGTAGTGTCTAAAAATAGTTGTGCAGCACGGGCTGTTACAGCACCATCTTTTAGTAGTTCCTAAAGGAAGTACTAAATAACAGTGCCACTGCCAGCCCAGGCCCCATGCTTCTGTTGTCCTGCCATTGGCCCCCACTGGCCCTGGCCCCAGGACATCAGTGCAAGCCCTGTGCTCCTACCTAGCTGTTGCCATGCTCATTCCCACCCAGCTACTTGCTGTCATTTGTCCTGCCATAGCTGCTACCACCATTTTCCCACTTTCCTGTCCTTCACCACTGCTCTTCCTCACCCAATGGCCATTCCAGCACCATGTGGTTCCCAGCTGCTTCATTGGACCCCAGGAGTCAATAGGAGCTGACCCAGCTATCACTTCACAGAGCCTGCCAAGAATAATGGGGGCTGGACCAGCTCCTGCTGTATTCTGTGGTGTCAGTTGTGCAGCTGGGTTGTGGTGCCAGAGTGGTGAACATGGTGGTGAGTGGGGATGGGGATGTTGCAGGAAAAGGGCAGCAGTGGCAAATATGGAGGTGGAGGGGAGTGGCAGCATGCAGGAACATGGGGTCTGTCCTGGTGCCCCAGGACCAGGAGTGACAGGAATGTGGATCCTGGGCTTGAAGGAGTGCTGGCAGGGGCCCCGCCTGCCAGAGCAGGGGCTGTGAGGAGAGACTGTTCATAGGCCGAGTTCCACCCCCCCACTATACACACACAGCCCCCCTCACTGTCATTCATGCACACCCCCCCACGCCCCTCACCCACCCCAGCCACCCTTTCCCTCCACACATGCCACAGCCCTCCCCAACCATCCTTCCCTATACACTCACAGCCCCACAAATCCCATATCTACCCACACCACACATATCCACACCCCCACACCCCCACATGCTCCTTCACCTCATATACATACCACCCCAACCCCATACACACCCACACCCCCACATCTATTTCTCCACACACACACCACACCCTCCTCCACACCCCATATACCCACACACTCACAGCCCCCCACAAATCTATACCCACCTGCTCGTATCCCCCTCACAATATACAAATGTAATACTTCATTTTAAGTTATTATACAATCGCCTCCATGTACAGTACACAAACGCATGTAAATCATGACAAAGATATTTTTTGAAATATAATTAATGAATGTCATAGTAGATATTTGAATATAATTTGCCATTTTAATGATTCCAAGATGGCAAACTCCCTTGCTGAAAGGAGAACTTCTGGGAGCAAGGGGAGGGATGTCTGGTGATGAAAGGAGTACTTTCAGAGGTTGGGGGTTGGAACTTCTAGTCCCAAGATGGTGACCAGGGGCTGGGACACCTGTCAAGGGGCAGGGATACCCATGTGGCCCTCAACAGCTTGCAAAAACCCATTAAGCGGCTCTCCAGCCAAAATAATTGCCTGCCCCTGAATTAGTGTAATGCACAATAATGCACCCTGTGTAGATGTGTACTCTAATTCCAAGGTTTTACATTGAGCTTCTGTGTGTCCATGAAAGAGAAATGAATATCTTTGCAATGGAGTTTACCTGGACTTAGGTGCCTCATAGTGCAAAACTAAATTTATTCTAAGTTTGTGAAACAAAGATGAACTCCATCATGTAGGACAAAATTGGAACTGTGCACAAGTGATTGTAGCTATCATGCAAAATAAATATTAGTGACTTTGACACCTAAAAACTATGCAATACGTGCATATCCTAGCTGAGAAGAAGACTTCTTCCCTAAGGGACTCTCAATTTTAATCATAGCAGAACGTCCATTATGCTACAACTAGAAAACACTTTGGCCCGAGGATTTATTTTTTAGTGACAGGCAAGGAAAAGGAAAGAAATAGAAATATATATTGTTGTTTTCCTAGTTCTTACATTCTCCTAATTATAATAGGACTTTAATTTAACAATGACAAAAATCTTCATATTTGTTGATGTTGGTGTTGAGAGTGCTTACACATTTCAATTAATCAGTATGATGCCTTACTTCTGTTTTAAAGGTCAAAAAAAATCTTTGCTCATGGAAATTAGGCTAATAAACAGATACTTAATTCAGAAGATTAGAAATGCAACAAAATGAATACCCAAATATAAAGTGTACTAGTAGAGTACAGTTCAGAAACCTACCAGCAGCAAGCAAGGCAACCTAACAGCTAAAATCCTCTTTTTTCCATTAATTTCCTAATCTCTCTGCTTCTTCTTCTTAAGAAACCTAATAAATAAAGATGCAGTATCTCTTTAAATCAGTAGTTTCAGACTGCTTTGAACCAATAAAACTTCTGGGTCCATTGCATAAATTTTGAACGTGCCACTGTAGGAAGATCCACTGAGCAGGTAAACCAAGAACCCAACAAAGTAACACATGTTGCTTATAATGCTCATACAAGAGTAAAAATTATTTGCAGAAAGAAAAAGAGCACAACGAAGAAGTACACATTGGTGACTTGCAGAACTGTGCCTTTAATAGGTTCTGGGGAAGGAATGGGAATAAAAGAAGATTTAAGCTTTTGGGTTGCCTTATTTGCTGCTGGTAGATTTCTGAGCTGTGCTACAGTGGGCACGACACCATTTTAACTGAGTGTTGGTACACAACATTGAGCACTGAAACACAAGCATTGGTTGAATCAGATTTCTGTCAGCTCTTATAGGATTAATGAACAAAACATGGTGCCACTAGTGAAATGAACTCAGAATGCAGGAGAATGGAGTAGTTAAATGCTCTACCAGAACTGAAATTCTAAAGAAAAGGGAATGACAACTGAAGAAAGTTCAATTGGTACTTCATTCTATCTGCAAACTTCAGGTGCAAGCAAAAAAAGAAGACAATCAGAAAGTAGCCTTATATGAGAAATTTGAGAAGGACTGTTTTCAAGCAGAGAGTACAAAAAGGAGGAAAATAATGAATAGTGTGTGACTGTTCTAAAGCTAAGAAGTACATTTTTTTATGGTATCTTTTATTTAACCTATTGTTGTGAATAACCGGGCCATTTTTCTAAAGACCTAATAAATGGCCTCAAGCGATCCTCCTGAGACAGAATACATGGCGAGACTGGAAGGTTGTTTTGTGAATTATGCCCATCTGCCGTGATAAGGAGGAGACAGTTGTACCAGGCCAGGGGCCTCGAAGATAAACAGCGAAATACACTAGAAAATAGGTGAAAGGGCTCATTAGGGGCTCATTAT
>JAGPOW010003316.1:136260386-136286895 GCA_030014935.1 Caiman crocodilus
GAGGGTCCAGAGGAGGGCCACTAGATTGATATGTGGGCAGCAAGATAGGCTTTATGAGGAGCGTCTGAGGGACCTGAACCTGTTCAGCCTCAGTAAACGAAGGCTGAGGGTCCTGGCGGCTGCCTATAAGCTGCTGAGGGGTGATAAGCATGACATAGGGCAGGCTCTTTTTTCCTGGGCACCACCAGGGGTAACTAGGACCAATGGTCACAAGTTACCAGAGAGCAGGTTTAGGTTGGACATTAGGAGGCACTACTTCACAGATAGGGTGGCTAGTACGTGGAACCGGCTTCCTAGGGAAGTTGTTCTTGCTCCTACCTTGGGTGTCTTTAAGAGTAGATTAGATAGGTACTTGGCTGGGGTCCTGTTACCCCGGCACTCGTTTCCTGCCAAATGGCAGGGGGTCAGACTAGATGGCCTGCTCTAGGCCCCTTCTGACCCTAGGTACTATGATACTATGATACTATGATACCATAAATGTTTTTATTCCCCACTGTTCACAATGACTTTCCGTACCAGCACTTCTCTTGCACAGAGAAAAGAAAGCATCTTGTAAGTGCTTCTTTACCTGTTCCATGTATTGAAATATAGACCTTAGGATTTTGTATGATTACCCATTACTGTAGTATTCAAGGTTCTTCCCCACAGAAGAAATTGACCCTAGTGAAATGTACCTTTCTGGATTATAGAAAGCTCTGCTTCTGGTAGGAAATTTCATAATGGTGAAAGAAGGGAGTGGTTGAGGGTATGATTCTTGTTAGGCTGGAGAAGGTGTTGCAGCATCTTCTAAAGGAGATTGGAGTCTAGCTTTAGATTAATTCAGTCTCCTCTGTTATTCTATAACCAGATACCCCTAGCAGACACTGCTTTGTCCCTCACATTCATGTGCTTCATTTTGGAATTTGTGACTGCATTGTGCAACTTTTATGGCCTAGAGATGGAGGGCTCATATGTAGGTCAGTCTTAGGCTGGTTTGTATAGCAAGACAAATATAAAGAAACATGCTCAAAGATGCCACTTACAATGTGTACATATTTTTTCAAATGTATAAGAGTAAATTCCTGTTTGGTACTTAATTGTTCTTGAGCTTCTAAAAAACCTCAGTGTATTTTATTTTTAAGAATATGAGACCTGAAAAGCCTTCATGAATATGGGTAATGTTGCTTATATGATTTGTCATTTGTCTGAGGCTACATGTTTAGAGAGAATAAATACAGACTAAGTTGTACAGTTCCCATCAATGTTCTATAAACTATGCCATTACATTCACTAGGTTGTGCTGAAGATTTACCCACTGACTCTAGACAAGCTGAGTATTTGAAGTGATCATCATAAAAGACTTGATCCAATGTCTACTGAAGTTAGCAGGAGTCTTTCCATTGACAACAATGGGCATTATCTGAGGCTCAGCTTACTATTGGGTTCTGCATTAATTACTCTATAGTTGTTATTGTTTGTTTCTGCTCCTTATAGCAAACATGCTCACCTGGTGTCCAGATATCCTATTTTGTGCCATCCATTTCTCCAAAAACCTTATGACTTCTCATTTCATGATCAAACATTAAAGTAGCTTGCATTTATCAGCAGCCTGATTTTTTGGTAAATTAAATCAGATAGCATTTACATTGCATTTTGTGAAATCATAAATTTATAGAAAAGTAAGGTTGGAAGAGATCCCAGGAGATCATCTATTCCAACCGCCCACTTCAGTCAGACCTTCTCTTATCTAAACCATAGTGAATAAATCTTTATCTGAAAAACTTTAGCCAGCCCAATGGATAATTCTCAAATAAAAATACTCTTTAACTCCCAAGAAATAAAGCACAGGGATGAGAGTATTGCCGGTGTCCAGTCACTGAAAGGACAAATACTAGTTTAGTAAAATAAAATAAAGTAAAGTAAAACATTTTAGTATCACATTTTTCTAGTTAAAAGTTCATAGAAACAAAAGGAAGTGATTTCACTTTTTTTCATCCATGTACAAAAAACCCCCTAGAACATTCAACTAAAGTAGTCTTTAGAGCACATAGTAGCTTTACTCTAAAAAGACTGATATTTTATTTTTCTAGTTTTTCTTTTTTTTAGTTTATATTGTTTAATATAACTGTTTACTGTAACATATTTTACTTTTCAGGCATAAATATTTATAACTCCACAATAGCAGTACTAGTAAAAGGGCAGAGAAGGAGAGTTTGTAATAGAACATAGTACCATCACACAGATAGTCAGAACCCACGTAGCAGCACCCTGAACACCAAAAAGAAGATATTTAACAACTCAGTGGTTTTGAAAAGGTTTACACAGGCTTGAGGTAATTATAGAAGCATTAAATGAGCAAGAAACTGATGAACATGATCCAGGTCATCAATAAGCAATCCAGATGTGCAATACAAGTGAATGGAGAGATTGATGAATCCTTTGAATCAGGTAAAAGAAGCAGTAGGAGTTTGACAGGTTATTTACTGACTGCCATAACCTTTAATGTTGCACCATGAATCAGCTAGCACAGTTACAGTGATGGCATGCTCAGTCTTTGGGTCCTGGCTCCGCTGCTTCTACATTGCCCCCATCAGTATTTCACTGGATTTGCACTACCCTTTTACTCATCTCACTTTTCAATATGTGTGTATGTGGACCCTGTAATTTGTAGCATAGCTTCTGTTCCTTTAACTCAGTAACAAAAGTAGGTAAAAAGTACATATTATTCAATGTTTCACGGACAAGATGAGTATGACCAATGCAGAGAGTAATTAAAAGGAATGCGAAAATGATGACATCAAAGAACAATTTATTTAAGTACTCTTCTGTATATTTACTTAGAGGACCTCAGTGCTGCTCTGTTACAGATTTAGGCCAGATCTACATAAATGCTGTACACTATCTCAACCACAAACTGTTCATCCCCTAACTCGACAAGGCAAACAGGACAGACAAGTTACATACATGAAAAATGTTAGAACAGACAACAAAGGTAAGTACAGACATTCAAAAAGCCTGAGGCAGGAGTCAATTGAACCTTCTTGGTTTTTTCTAATCTGTGTAGATTGGATTGGGAATAAAGGGGATATACATTCACTATTCATTGTGTGGTGGGAGGGCAGGAAGATGCAGCAAACCCAGAAGGGGTGGGCTGCTCACAAACACCTCCCAGCATGCCAGAGATTGCCAAGGGCAGCTGAGAGCAAATGAGTAGGGATCATTCTGGAGTGTCTGTCAAGAGTTATACCCCTAGCTTCCTGCTGTCACTGCAGACCTTCTCCCATGCCTGGTCCAGGATTCCAGAGTGGGTCCCCATGTCACGCCTGGTATCCCGGCTGGCAGTAGCATGGCAGGGGTGCTCTACAGATGGAAGGATCTGGCCCTTTGGAAAAATGGAAGGGGGAGTGGGATTGGAGGCTTTGGCTCTGTCAGACCACAGCCCCTTGCCCAGATGTGGCTCCTGGCTCAGCCAGAAGGCAGAGCAGAGAAGGTGGGGGAGCACAGAGGGAGCAAACACAGAGGCTTCCCTTGTAGTCTTAGTGCTGCTCCCACAGCACTGCCCCCACACAGCTTTTCTGCCCACCACAGCTCTCTGCTCAGCCAGCAGGCAGCCTGGAGAAAGTAGTGGGGCAGGGCTGTGGAGAGGTACAGTTTATTTTAATATTTTTAAATATGCTGTCTTGATTTCAAGTTTTTATTCCATGTAGTCATGCTATAATTAGGATGAATATTAAAACCAAATAAAACTGAAAAGCTTAAAAAGTGAACCTTTTCATTTAAAAAGTATATACCATACATACAAAAAGTATTTGAACTTAAAAAGTGGACCTTTACAGTCGTAAAATGCTGAAATACTTCATGAAAAGGCCACTGATATAATTCTTGAAACCTTGCAGCAATTACATCACAGACTTGTCCACCGGCTTACAAACTAGAAGTGGCATTGAATGTATCATGAAGAAGGCGTGTACACCAGGGCAGGGGGTCAGACTTGATGATGTACTGAGGTCCCTTCCTACCCAAATGTCTTTGAATCTATGAAACTATAAACTTCTGAGCACAAATTCAGCAGAAAGTGATACACTTATCATGTTTATTGAAAAGTATAAGCAGAGATCCTGGTTTTCTCTGATAAAAAAAAAAAATCCTGTATTCTCAGTTTTAAAAAATTAACCTCAAATCTGCATTTGTCTATGATTAAAATGAAACGCTAGTAATAGTGGTGTTTGATTTTAATAGTGGAAAAATGTTGATATTGGGTCTTTTTTTTAAACTGAAAATCGGGGATTATTTTTAATCAGAGAAAACCAGGATCCCTAATTATAAGCCATAGCAACATCTAGTCTTATGATCGTGCCAATGGACCTTATATCCCTGTTTCTACATAAAAAAAGACCCTAATGCTACAAGGAATATGTTTGCTGTTGGACACTGTTCTAAGCACTGTTGTACAACCAAGCAGAGGTTATTCAAAGAGGGGGAATATGCTTACACTTAATTTGTAGTGTACTGTATAGTACTGATAGTAGTTTTTGTAGTCATACAATTGTAAAGTTTTGTGTAGTACGTAATTGCTTTGTGGATTTAAATAGTTTGAGAGCCCTCAATAGATCTCTGTATCTTATATTCCAGTAACCATTCAGAATCCTGCCTAAGTAACAGAGTACTTAAAAAGGTACAGGAAATAAGGTATGCCTGGCCTATTTCCTCAAAACCATTAAATGTGGCTATTTGCAATGCAAACTCTACGTGCTGCACTGTGGTGTGATCCCAAGCCCAAATGAATAGTGGGGAGAATTCAGAGCAAAGCTAACTACTTAGCCTTATGAAAAAAAAAACAAGTGTTTAGTAAAACAGGAATAGGCTATCATTCTGTACTGCAAGTGGAATAGACTGTTTTCCATATTTTGTACTGATGTTATCTGGAAAAGGTGGAAGAGACAGCCCACGTTGTCTCCCTATATTTGTAATTCCGTATAGACAGAAAAGAAAAAACAATTGCTATCTATAGTTCTTTCCTGTCTAAGGATCACAAGAGTTGTACCCAATGATTTACAATAGATATCATCATCTAGTTTTACGTCAGAGTCAGCAGTAAGAAATTAATTCAAGCATAAACAACTTGACATGTTTGCTGCTTCTGCTAACTTTTGCAGACAAAATCTGTATAAAACTGATCATATAAAGACTGACAGACAAGCATTTGAGGTTCAAAGGAAAATGAACAATGGAAACAGCTTCATTTTGAGGTGGATGACAGGAGATTTCTATTCAATTACATTGCAAGCCACTCTGAGGCAATCTGTTTCTAGCAAACGGAAGATAAAAAGATTTCATAACGTAACTGATAGAATATTGTGTTAGAATAAAGAAGTAAATACTGTAGGTATCCATAAAAGAAGCAACCTCTCATTTGATCCATTCACACTGAGTTACAAAAAAAAAAAAAAAGAAAGAGGGAAGGAAGGATCTGATGACATGATGCAAGGTAAAGAGAGAGTTTTAGTAACAGTTGATAAAGAAGATTAAGTGAAGTAAATAAAGCATGAAATACGTTGACTGTCAGGGGAAAGTGCAGCTGAAAGATGTGTCTTAAAGATGAAAAAGAAAACACTTAAATCCTGTAATTTTTGGTGTGTTGAGAAGGTTGTAGTTTTATGGATCAGCCTTGCACAGTACTGAACATCTTTCAGTTCTGCTGATTTCAATGGAAGTTCAAGGTGCTTCACATTTTGCAGGATCAATCCCAGAGAGCAAGCCTAGAGGGGGAAAAAAGAAAATAAAGGAGGAGCCTAATATTTTCAAACAAGGAAAGGTGCAGTTTTATTGTTAATAGGAATAAATAAGTAAAAAAGTAAAAAGCCTGTGTCCTTTAGCTCTTGGGCTGGAACACTCCAGTGAAGCAATGCTAGCAATAGAGGCTCATCCAAGATACTAAAAGGGAAAACAATAAAGGGAGTTTTTATATATTTTTATCCAGTTGTTTGTGACACTTTTGGAGCAGGAGAGGGAAGGTATATTCCTTTGTTCTACTCCTCATGCATGTTATCTGGGGCTGGTGCCACAGCCTTTCCTACATACAGGGTAAAATGATGAGGTTTCCCCGGTGTACATACACTCTTATGAACAGGGAGGTACCCTGTTGGTGGACGCCTATAGGGAGCATTTCTTGAAGTAAAAGCCTTTGGGCACCTGGTGGCTCCCATGCAAATGATGGGCAGGGGCATTTGATCTTTTTACTTCTGTTATATCAAAGGCCCTTAAAAAAACAGAATTTTCAATTAGATGAAGGGTTAAAACTAATACTGATTAAAAAAACACAAATTAACAACCTCAGAAAACTATTTTATACCACTACTGATGCTAGATAAAGTACAATTATAGCATTAATTATATTTGTCTTCATCAGTATTACCCTTTTATCTGACAGTTTAATTCCAAAAAACTGTATTTCATATTGCCTTTCAATAAAAAAAAAACTTTTAACTGACTGTTGGGAAAGTAGGAAAAGTAATATGACGAAAATAATTTTTATTAATAATTTTAAAAATAGTTTTGAAGTCATGAACTAGACTGGCAATTAGTTGAATGCTTTTGCACCACTGCATGCTGAGTTAGGTTGAAACTACATGTACATTTCTGTATGTACATTGAAGACTTCACACTTTGGGTTTAGAAAGAGCTGGTATGCTTTTCTATCCCTTTGAAAAGCATAGAATATATTATTAAAGTGAAAGGTACCAAGCAGCTTCATTCCACATAAGCTTTCAAGATCTTTTTCTTAGTGTGGGAAGAAATTCGTTATTAATTATTATATTTTTTTATGAATAGCAATGCCTTGAGAAGAAGTTATGCAACCTACAGGACATTTTTATTCCCTGTTTTAGTCTCTGATTAGAATCAGTTCTTGAAGGTGTACTGATCTCTGGGATCATGCATTATCATTGGGCTGAGATTTAGAAAAAAGGGAATGTCCATGTATCTTTCATTTGGTTCATGCATAAGGTACATTCTGAATGCTTTCAGACAAACATGGATAACTACCTTTCTCCGTATAATATTTACTACATCTGTTCCTGATTTGATGTAGCTTTATAAATAAATTTACACTTAGGGCAGAGTTCTGTTTTACCTAGTGATTGACTACTCTGAACTACCCAACTGAAGCATAGGAAAAAGTCTGTTACCCACCCTGAGCATGACCCATTACTGGAGATTACTCCATTACTCCAGTATTACTGGAGATATCTCCATTAGGGAGATATCTGTGCATCTCCAGAGAGTGATGCTATTGCTATAGTAAGGGCACTTATACATCCAGAGGGTGTAATAGAATTGTTCCTACACAATAGTCAAGTAAATTGGAGTTGGTAGCAAGTTGCATTTTGGTATCCACTAAGTGAAATAGAGTTCTGCCCTTAAACTCTAACAAGATTCTCACTAACTTTTCTCCAGATGAGATTTGATCTGAAAAAAGCCCAAGGGATCCATTACTGTTCAGCAAAGTTTGGCAGTGGTGTCAGAAAAAGGTGTGTGTGGGGGGGAAAGTACTACAGTATGTATTGCTTCATAAGAAGTTCTAAAAAGAAACCAAACCAATATTGGTTCTTTATGAAAACTTTGGTAGAGGACTGGAGGGACCGAATAAAATTATGAAGTCACTTTGGGTTGTTGCTGAAATATTTATTAACATCTTACAGTTCATAGAAGCTGAACAATCTGACAAAATCCTTGTGACATAAATGTCATCACATAACAGAGAATGAAATGTGAACCATTTCTAAAAATTCAGTTAAATGCCATTTTTTTAATGTGGTAACTGAAAAATGTCCCAATATATGCCTGTCTTTATATCCACAAAACATATACAAGTTGAGAATATTTAAATTGGATAACAACAAAGAAGGATTATGACATCAAACAGAATCTGTCACTAAGGCTTTTCCACCTGGAACTGGAAGTCACTGCTAGGTGCTGTTCTATTATTATCGGTTTCTCCAACGCCTGGCTCAATAAGACCCTACATCATGATTGGAACTTGTGGTACTGTCACAATAAGAGGAAATTAGGGATCCTATGTGGCATCTGAGGTATCGCTGCATTCAACTGAGAAAGAGGTCCAAATATCTAAGATAGATATTTGACCTTGAAAATATAAAATGGCTGCTCCATTCATTCTAAATTTGGCCTGTACATTTGGTTTCAACTTCTACACAGATGGACATTAAAAAGGAAATTTTTCATAGACATTAGGGTTGGAAGGGACCTTGAAAATCATCAAGTCCAGCCTCCTGACCAATGGGCAGGAAGTCAACTAGGGTAAAGGATCCCAGCAAGATAAGCATCCAAATGTTTCTTGAATGAGTCCATATTAAGAGCCTCCACCACTTCTGGAGAGATTCTATTCCAGGTCTTGGGGACTCGGACAGTAAAGAAGTTTTTCCTTATGTCCAGCCTAAAAGGGTCATGGAGAAGTTTATGACCATTGGTCCTTGTAATCCCTTGGGGTGCTCTGGTGAACAGACATTTTCCCCAGATCCTGATGCACACCCCTTACATACTTACAGGCAGCCATGAGGTTACCCCTGAGCCTGCAGTTTTCCAGGCTAAAGAGTCCCATGGCTCTCAGCCTCTCATCATAAGGCCTATTCTCTGCCTTCTGATCATGTGCTTGACTCTACTCTGGACTCTTTCAAGCTTCTCAACATCATTCTTGAATTATGATGCCCAGAATTGAATTCAGTACTCTAGCTGCAGCCTCACCAAAGCCGAGTACAGCGGGAGGATGACATCCTGAGATTTACTTGAGAAGCATCTATGGATGCAAGCCAGAGTTTTGTTTGCTTTACCGGCTATGACATCACATTGGTTGCTTATGTTCATCTTGTGGTCAGTCATGACCCCCAAGTCTCTTTCAGCCATGATGCTAGCGAGTGTAGCACTGCCAAGCCTATAAGCGTGCTGTGGGTTTTTTTTCCCTGAGGTGGAGTACCTTGCATTTTTCAATACTGAACATCAGCAGGTTTATATCTGCCCACTTACTAAGCTTATCCAAGTCATCCTAGATCACTAGCCTGTCCTCAGGTATGGATGGTATGCCCCAAAGTTTAGTATCATCAACAAACTTGGCCAGTGCACTTCTGAATCAATGTCCACATCGTTGATAAAGATGTTAAAGAGAACCAGTCCAAGGACAGAGCCTTGGGGGACACCACTGGTCATGGAGTGCCACAATGATTCACTTCCATTGACTACTACTTTCTGAGTCTTACCTCATAGCCAATTTCCCAGCCTCTTGGATTCCTCTTCCTGTCAAGACATGGTCTCTTAGGGCCTCAACAACAAGCCTCCTGAGCTTGTCAAAGTCAGCTTTCCTAAAGTTGAGGACTTCTGCTTTGCTGACTGACTTGTGAGCTTTGTGATGGATAGTAAAGGAGACCAGCTTAAGCTACTATCACCCAGCTTTCCATCAATTCTTAGGTTACTGACTAGATCATCCCCTTTGGCCAGTACCAGGTCCAGCAACACTTTACCTCTTGCCAGCCCATAGTCTTCTTGAGTCAGGTAGAGCTCATCCACACACACTAGAAAGCTTTGCAACCAATCAGTTTTGGCCTAGTGCTCCTCCCATGAGATGTCCAGGTAGTTAAAGTCTCCCATGACAACCATGCACTGAGAGAGTACAGCCGCAGCCAGTTCCCTGGAGAATTCCTGGTCTAGCTCTTGTTTCTGGCTAGGAGGTGTGTAGTTGACTCCTACCATGATGTCCCCTGTGCCACGTTCCCCACATATTGTAACCCAGAGGGACACCAGTCATCCTCCCTGGGAGCCAATGTCAATTTGCAGGGACATGTAGTTTTCCTTTACATAGAGAGCTACATTCCCACCCCTTTTATCTGCATGATCTCTCTTGTACAGGGTATAGCCATCTAAACCTGTGGCCCAGTCATAGGTGGAGTCCCACCAGGTCTCCATTATGCCTATGAGATTGTAGCCTTTCTTGTTTAGCAGGAGGATCAGTTCTTCCTGTTTGTTCCCCAGGCTCCTGGCATTGTTGTACAGACACGTAAGTGTCCCATTGGAAGCCCTAGGCTTCTTTGCATTCCTGAGTGGACACTGTTACAGGGCTGGAGTAGGTGTGGATTCACTTGGGTGCCCTAACCTGCTGGTTATTTAGTAGTCGCCTAGTGGGCTTACATTGGCAGTTATCTACCCATCCCCCAGTGGGCTTAGTTTAAAGCCTGGGCAAGCAGATCAGCCAGTCTGGCTGGGAAGAGCCTCCTTCCCCACAGAGTAAGGTACAGACTGTCTCTTCCTAGCAGACCACTGCCTCTCTCACCAAAAAGCAAACTGTGATCATTGAAGCTGAAGCTTTCATGATGACACCAGCACCAGTCTCTGGTTGAGTACCTTAATCCTCTTCTCCCTTCTCAGCCCATAGCCCGAAATCAGAAGAATCAAGTAAAACACAACCTGTACCCCTAACCCCTTAAGCCCCACTCTTAAAGTCCTTTAGCAACTCATAACCCAGCTGGGATTGATCTGAGCCATGACATTCCTTTTCACATGGATAAAGAACATAGAGTAGTGGTCAGTGGACTGGATGAGTTTTGGGATCTTTGGGAGGTTTGTAGAGACTGAAAAGGTAATGGAACCCTGTGCATGGGGCTACATGGGTCAGAGCTGGTGTAGACTGGCACAATCTAAGGCATAAAGTTGGTCATGTAACCTACATTAGTCTTGGTAAAAAGGAGTGAAAGAAAACATAGTATAGTGTCACTATGAAGAGAATATAGGACCCCGTGCAGGGTAACCACATTGTTATAGAGCTGTGAGTAGGAAAGACACAATCAAGTACAGGTTTTAGCATGCAGTGTACAATTGCAGGGGTAAGGTGTATTTTAAGGCATGGAGAATCTTTGACATTTCATAGCAACTATGTGGGGGTTCAGTCCATTCCCTTGGTCTTTAGTGGCTGTAACCATATGAGTAATGACTTCTATTACTTTCATTTAATAGGCAAGACTAGATTCTTCTTGAAATTCCTGTCAATATAAATATCCACTGTCTACAATAAAACACCAGATTTACCCTGGTTAGCTGAGGTCAAAATCAGGCTCACTGTGTTTATTCTTTATGAATGTGCATGCATACTAAAGAATCTCACTTGTTTTTATTATTTTACTTATGTCTTCTATTTAACAAGTTTAAATACAATTTTTTAATGAGTTCAGTTGCTTGGGAAGGGGGTTATTCTTAGAGCAATATATTTGTTTTCATGTTTGAAGCAAGTCCCCTTAAACAGTGCTGTCAAAACAAATGTATCAGGTTACACAGCAGGTGGTTTATCTTAGTGAAAAGCTTAGGCATTAAAATAGAGAAGACTGTGGTCTTGGAGATAGGTTAGTAATTAGGTATTGATTGCTTTCTCTAACACATTGTGTACAATTCTAAACAAATGCAAGATTGCTTTTGACTCATTTCTTTTAAACCCAGAAATTTGTCAGTGCATTCATTTTAAAGATTACAAAATATGAAGCAGTTTTTACAGCTGATTCACTGATCTCACTTGGACTTCAATCAATACCTCCTATAAAAATAGTCCATTCAAAGAGAATGTCAAGGAAATCAGCAGCATCTCAACTCATGCTTAGAATCAGAAGATTTACTTTAGATTACAAAGAGATAAAATGTATCAAGCTAGACTGTGTTACCTCCATACATGTCTGCAGGGAAAGGTGAGGGAACTCTTTTCCTCTCTACAGTCCAGTGTAGGGCATCAACCACTGCAAAAATTGAGTGGATTCAGACAGAATTCAGGAGGATCCCATGATCAGCTATGATTCAGTCATTCCTCTCCCTGCCTCAGTTTCCTCATCTGTAGATAATGTTTGTGACTTTACCTAAAAGACTTGTCACAATAATAGATTTTTAATGCCTTAATAATGCTTTGAACTTGTACTACAAATGTGTGCTAAACTGAGCATGGCCAGTGTATGCAACACCTTGGAAAAAGGGCATGGTACCCCTAGACTCGAGGTTCAGTTGACTCAGTTATGAAATGGCTGCCCAGACTTCCCCCACACAAATAGGCCTCAAGGTAGGATACAGCTTATTATAGCCTATGCAGCCAATTACAAGCTTTGATTTTCCCTTTTATAAGAAGAGACGCACTGAATTCTACAGCATGGTGGTGGACCGTGGCAAACAAGCCCCTTGAAACTCCTAAGCCATCTGCTTTTTTACCTGATAGTCTGTCTCCTGAGAATCTGAATGTGCCTATTAGTCCAGCAATTAAGTGTAAGGCTATAAAATGTGGTGGAAATTGCATCATTTTCCACCTCCAGCCCCACCTACTCCTAGCTGGAGGTAGAAACAAGCTCTTGCTAAACGTTGGAGCTAATGGACCTGCTGGAATGTATGATAATGTATGCTTCCTCAGAGAAAGATGGATTACATCAAGATTTATGTTTAGTGATCCTGAGACTGAGGCAGATAATGAGACAGGGGAGGAGAAGGAAAAGAGCAGCAAATCAGTTTTTAATACCAAAAGCAGGAGGGAAGCCAAGAAAGGAAGGGAAAAAAGCAGGAAGTATGAACCAAACTGAAAGCAGGAATTTTAGCTGTTGAAGGAAGCTCAGATCTCAGACCTGTAGGTTGTTGAATGCAGGTGAAAGAAGTACAGAGATCTGTGGATTTTGTATCCTGGATGCCCTATAAATACAGTGACATTACCTTTGGGAAGGAAGGCATGTAGATTTGTCAGGAGAGATGCCCTTATGTCTCTCTTTTACATATATTCTCATTGATTGGGCCTACATGGTAGGGCCTGGCATCTTTTCCAGTGAAGAACTGAGTATTCTGTAGATTCTGTAGATGGATGGTGCATTCTAATGACAAGGGGCTCATATAGGCATCTAGGAAGCACTGGAAATGATTCCTGACCTGAAGCACTGGAAATCCAACACATTGCAACAGACTTGATTAATAGAGTCTGCTAGAGCACGGAAATTGACATGCTCTGGCAGCCTTCCACATCACGTGTATCAGCCTTCCCACACATCCCTGCACTGAAAAAAATGGGGGGTGCTTTGAAATAAAACACATTTGGTGAGCTTTAGTTGAATGTACACCAGTTCCATTTTTTCAGTGTGGGGACACATGGGGACACTGATACCATGCAGGCCCTTTTAATTCATTTGAGCCCAACTACCTCCTGCCTTCAGACAGGGGACCAGTCTTGATAATCTTATAGGTCCCTTCTGGTCCTACTATTCTATGATTCTGTAACTTCAAAGGTCCTAATTTATGGGTAATTGATATTTGTCAATGACATTTTCAAGAGCTAGATTCTATTGTGTTTTTAAACCCTTTGAAACCCCACAGTGCTAGGAACAGAAACTACACGTAAACCAGAATAAGTGATTGGAAACCAGTTCAAATTTTTAACACAACAGAAGTTCAGTGCACATAAACCACTTTAAAAATGCCTGAAACTTATTTAAGAGACCTGGATGGATGTAATATCAGACTTAATGGATTTAAGTTAAATCGGTTTATTAGAACTTCTGTCCCAGATCCCCTCCAGATTCAAGCTGTCTGCTCTAGTGCCCCCAAATTCTGGCCTGGGCCTGCAGGCATATTGTTGCCTTTCTGGAATCAAAAGTGAATGTCTAATGACTTACTTATCAGTTCACTCTATGCAGCTTAAAGTAACATGTGGAGATTGAATTGATTAACTTTGGGTTTTTTGACTGTCTGTACTTAGACCTGAAATCATTGCATCATATGTACTGTGAATCAGGACCCCACTAGGTCATATCCTTGTAGGTATGAATCTCCTTTGTTTGCCTTACCATATGTTTCCTAAGTGTGGACCTCAGCAAGTTTATGAAGATCAATTTTGCATCACTGAAACTGCACCTATAGGAAGTTACAATATCACTCCTCAGTGGGACAGGCTGAAATATAAGATAACTGACATACACATCATGCCTGAATGCACAAAACAAACTGATTTGATAACTGGACAAATTAGTTTTCAAGTAAAAACTTCAGGTTTTACACTTCTTTAATGTCCATAAGAACGCTTTGTTGCTACAGCAATTGATAAAATTGCATAATATAATAACAACAAAAACAACCATATTTTTGCCTGCTTTGCTTCTTTGTGTGCACCTACTTTTATAAATATGCCCATGTACATAAGTACAAATTCATGTGAGCATGAGTACATGTATATATGCACAAAGCTTTGAACCGTGGTCTGAGCTATAAACTTGAAATCCGAGTATAAACCCAAACTGTCACTAAAGAGGAAAGATCTTTAAGTGATCTTTAAAAGATAATTAAAGATCTTTAAGGATATTTAAGTCCCCAAATGAGACTGACACAACATTCAGAAGACTAAGGTGTCCATCAACAAGCTCTTAATCAGCTGTCCCTAGTTCTGGTAATTCATATTCATGGTGAGACTCTGGGGAACACTGAGTATTTCCTGTACCATAGAAGCCACCTCTCACAGAAGCCTGGCATCAACAAAGAAATCCTACATTACCTTAAATGTGCAAGTGCAGCCTTTGAACACCTGAGTAAATGGATGTTTGAAGATCACAACATCATATCCAAAACCAAGCTCATATTTTATCAAGCAGTTGTGATCCCCCTTTACTCTGCAGAGCTAAGTTGTGGACAATGTACAGGAGACATTTCAAGTTTCTGGAGAAGTACCATCAATGCTGCCTGGAGAAGGTCCTTCAAATTCAGTGGGTAGACAGATGTACCAATATTATGGTCCTCTTGCAAGCAAACACCATGAACTTCAAGGTGATGATCATTCAACATCAGCTTTGCTGGACTGGCCACATCATCTTCATATCTGACTCCAGACTCACAACATTTTATACCCCCAGCTCCATAGGAGGCCAGACAAAGTGCTGCAAAGATGTCCTCAAGGCCAACTTGAAAAAATTCAAAATAAGTGTTAAGTCATGGGAGACTATCACCCAGGACTGCCCCAAATAGACCAAGAGTCTGCTGTCAAGTATCTCAGTACTTTGAAACCTTACAATGACAGCAGGGAATGGAAAAATGGGAGTTGCAAAAACACTATGGCACAGACCAAACCAAGAACCTAGGGCCAACCACTTGTACAGAAAGGTATGCTTGAGCTGCAGCAGAGTCTTTCAAATCTGGATAGGCCTCACCAGCTGTCTTTGGACCCACAGATTAGACAACCATGGAAGACAGTCATCCTTGACTGTGATGGATTGCTAATGATAAAAAAAGGAAGGGTGTTATGGTCTCCTGCTTTGGTTCAAGCCTTTATACCTACAATAACTTCTCATGCTCTTTCAAATATATAGGCAGGCAAGCCCACCCCTGCTTCTAAGGTTTCTTGGGCACTTTTGCAACACTTACATATCTAAGGGTGAAGTGACAATTTTCGCACCATCTGACCACGGAAAGCAGTCTCTAGCCATGATCAAACACAAATGCATGGCTGCAGACAGCTTCAAAAATGGCCGATTGGGTGAAAATCTGACCCCTCATTACATGAAGTATTAGATAAAGATATTTAAAAATGTACTGTCTTCTTTAACTGGTGCCTGAGGAACCTGTCACTGTTTTCAGAATGGGAGGGAAAAAAGGGGGCAGAGGGAGTTCAGTATGAGGGTTTTTCATCCCGCCCCCCCCACCCTGCCTCCTGGATGGTGGGATAGGTATATCGAAGGTAATATCCCTCACCCACTCCACCCTTTAGCACCATCTGGGGAGCCCCATAACTATTTTCCTCCACTGTCTTCCCCCCCTCCCATTCTAAAAATAGCAAGCACTGGCAGAGAGCCCTGGCTATAGGGTCCCAGCCTGCTAGATTGCCCTCCCTCTAGAACCAGAGAACTTCTGTTTGGTCTGGGGTAAAGTTGTAACTCAGAATGCTTTGCAGAACACATTTCAAGTTGCAGCTGGGAACTGCACTTCTTTCTGCCTCCTGAGTTACTAGAAATGAACCTGTACAAAAATGAAGTCTGCTAAAATTCTTAGATACTTTATGCACTTTCATCTTATTTTGAAAAGATCCCTAAATGTTGACTTGGCCCTCTTCACGTAAGGCAGATTTTTCTCCTTAGTTGAAGAATATCTGTGTGCAATGACCAATGCTCAGGTAATGATGTTGGGTGAGGATGGTGGCCATCATTTGTTTTAATGTTTTAGGGTTTCTGTATGTGAACCAGGAGGCTGCTCTGATATGCTGTAATTACATCTCATCTCATGTATCATCATCCTCACACTTCAAAATGGCAATGAGGCACTTTAAAGCTCATTAAAGTGCCCCCACCGCCATTTTGAAGCATGGAGATTCTGATAAATGAGATGCTTTGAGCATTTTAATTTGAGTGGCTCTCAAATTAAAGCATGCCTTCCACTCCCAGAGCACATGTGAAAATGCCCTTAGAGACTAAAATATTTGCACTGCAAGTGGTCCATATATTTTCTAAGGCTTACCTAACTGTAAGAGGTTTGAGCCAACATATCTTGTTTCCAATCTGTGGGCTAGGCTGAGCTAAAGTAAACATCTCCTGTGCCTCACATTGAAGCTGGTCCACTGGTTGCCAAGGAATACTGTAATCAAGGGCCCAGAATGAAAGTAAGCAAGGCAGTGTCTGCCCAGCTTAAACTATTACCCTCTCACAATGTTTCAGAGCTTTTAAATGGAGGTATAAAATTGTTGTGGAACAGGGAATTTCATGGTGGAAATGGAAGCTGTAACTTCATTCATGTGACTTCACAGACTAGAAGAAATCATATCTTTCACCAAATTTTAACTCTGGGTGCCCTGGCTTTCTGTGAGGGATTTTTCCATGGAACAATGTTTAGCATCCTTTGTAAAGAGTATCTTATATGTGTTTTACAGAATATTTTGGTCTTTGCAACATCCTTTTATTTTATGTAACTAAAAGGAAATTTTTATAATCTGTGGCACCTCAGGAAAGCTGTATTTACTTACTTAAGGTCAGACAGATAACTCTGTGTATGAGCTGGGACAGTAAAGAGAGGATTTGCAATTTTTTTTTTCTTCCTTTTGTAATCTTTCTGCTGCAGAAGCCCTTTTTGATTCAATAATGACATTTGGTGGTAATCCCACAGGAGTAATAATTTTGCCTGAAGACTAGATTGAATCAGCAGTGATCTTCCTTGCTGTCAATGACCTATAGATGACATTTTGTACCTAATTAGTTAGATATCTTTCTTTTGAAGGAAATGGTGCATCATGCATAATTAGAAGAGGCATCAAAGTTGGAATCATTGGCTCATTAATCTAATGAAGCTAGCCTATAGTTTTTAAAGACCATTTGTATGGTCTCATGATGTTTGAGTTGCTTTATGTGCAATTAACATTATATCTACATTAACTCTCCAGCTAGGTTTTATTTCCCTTACACCTAGACAAAGTAAACTCACCAATTCTAATTGTGCCAATCAAGTCAGATTGTAAGGTCTAATAACACAGCTGACAGTCAGCAGCATAGTCAGGTAGGCCCTGCCGTGTGCTTTTCTTTTAAATTAGTAAGCAATAATAGGAAAAATCTCACATAATTACTTTTAGCATTACATAGCTCCTCATTCATTTAAGCAAGGTGTTGATGTACTGAAAGAATTGGAAAGCAGTTTGCTGCATTTTACTGATGATATTTGAGAAAGGAAGATGATGACAGTGTCCTGATCAATATATGCTACTATGGAAAGGGATTTTTCATTTGTATTAGTAACAAGCTGTTTGTTGATCTTACAGGCAAGTTGCTTATTACACATTTCCTTTGCATTTTATCAAAAGATTTGAAAGGGATATAAAGATCTAAATCATGCTAAATCATCACATTTCATATGATTTGCAGGTCTCCTACAGTCAACATGTTCTCAGCAGGATCATAGGAAAGTAGGGCTGAAAGGGGCAACATGGGTACATCCACACATTCAGGCATGTGGGCTCACAGAAGCTCAAAAAGGACCAGCACAAATTTGAGCTGGGGATTTTTGCCTTTGCACATGTGCCTGGACATGCACTTTGGTGTGAGGCAAGTTTGCTCCAAGTCCCTTGGAGCAAAATAACCCTGCCCAGCTCCTCCCAAATCTGCTGCCAGGGGGAGCTAGAGCCTGGGGCCACAGCAGTATAAAAAACTGCCCTGTGCTAGCCCCACCAGTATAAAAACCTGCCCTGGCAAGTAGGTGAGGGCTACTTGCTCTCAGGGGCTTCTGGTGTCTGGGGACACTACCCCTTGTGCCAGCTGGACTGCTGAAAACGTCCTGAGAGTTCCCTGTACCCTCTACCCACTGCAACAGTCTGGCACTAGGGCTGCTGCCTGGCTGTGAACTGCTGCCACTTGTGACAAGACGTGGTCGCAAGGCTGCATGTCTCTTCCAGACCCAGATGGGGACTGCATGGCCATAGGAGAGGCATCTGCACCTCTGGGCCTGCTGCCAGTGGGCTGTGGCTGCACAGTTGGCCTTCATGCTGCACTACTGCCATGTGTACTGCCACCTTGCCATCTGGGCCGCTATTGCCTGGAAGATGTACTCAGTGTGGTGGCCTGCTTTGAATTGTCAAAGTATGTCCTCTTGGGCCCAAGTGGCCAGGAGGTCAGCTACCTCTTTTGCCCTCTGGCTGGGTCCACAGGTGCCAGCCCTGAGCAGGCTTCTCTGCCTGGGGCCTGCCACTTGTCTCTAGCAGGAATCCTGTTGTTCCCTATTTAAAAACTGCATAATCTCTGATAAAAAAACCTAATTACCTCAAAATCCATATTCTTCCACAATTAAAACAAAAGACCACTATATGTATACATATATAAAGAGAGAGAGATCGATCAGTTGTGCAATGTGATATATTTGCAATTTTAAAGCAGTTTGGAAGTCTACCAGTGTCTGTATCATCATAATAAATACATTCTAAATATTTATGTTTTGAAGTTTGTTTTTGCTTTCCTTATACTAGAACAATTAGAGCTCCCTCTGACCCCTTCACTGACTAGGATGTAGGGAAAGTTCCTTCCAGCAGGTCTCAATCTATCTGGCAACTGGGCATGATGGGTGTGTGATGAGGGGATGTGGGGTTTGCAAAAGGAGGGTGGGAAGGGGTGTGAAATTTAAAAAAAATTGTGTCATAAGTAATGATAGATAACTAACTTCCTGTCATCTTTTGGTTTTTGTGTTTCAAGTTTTTAGCGCAGTACTTTCTGGATATTTGTACTCTTTAGTACACAAGCATGTATATCCACACATGTACATATATTTATTGCACACATATTTAATATATGTCTGCTTGTTTCAGTTCATGTCCCTGGGTGTTCAAGTTCATGCTGCCCATTAGGTCCAGCCCTGGATAAGTTTACAAAACACACAACTATAGTACAAGTTGTGTATTACACACAACTATCATCTAGTACACACAACTATAGTACCTGCCTCTCTTTTATAAAAAAAACCCCGAACAAACAAAATCCTGGAATTTCATTATTTAATGCTTACCTTTGCAATCTCATTTTAACATCTTAATATTTTTGGTATTATTTCTTATTTTCTAAAGCAAACAAACAATTACTCATTTCCCCCTTAATTGTGGGTCTTCATATTGATATTCAATGGTTATCAGCAAGACTGGAACCTTTAACCAATCACCAGACTCTACCACTTCTTTCTGGAATAACTAGCACAATAGTAAATTATCATCCTTTATGTGGTCAAGCAATAGAAGGAGATGATGCACCTGCTTTGCCATATGTTTCAGAGATATTTTCTAGATCTCCTGGGAATTAATGGCTACATCACAGAAATCCTTAAGGAAGTGTGAACTGTAATTTTTCCAAAATTTATAATTTGGGCGACTTGGAGCAAATTGCCAAGTAGATTGTCAAAGGAACTTCCCTGAAAGGAAATGTCATTTATTCCTATATTTTACGGTCCTTAACGGAAGTGTGGGATCCTTAGATCTTATAGAAACAAAGTGGCACCTAAATTTTGTAATTTGGAGCAAATGACATATTCTGTCTCATCTTCATGCTTAGAAATAGCATTTTTCCCCTAAAACTTTGCTTCAAGCAGACACCCTGCATGGATAGATTCAGCCTGAATGTTTAAAGAATGGCAATATAATAAGCAATTCTAAACAAAGTTTATAATGGAAAATATTGAGCAACATTAATGGCAGATAGTGTTAGCAACCAAAACTAGAATATATTTTAAGTTAATAATCTACCCTTTAGAATTCAGATATTCAAGTCTGGGTATCCAAAAGTTCTGAATGCCTATTCTAAACTGACAGGCAGTTGATATTAACTATAATCAAGAAACATATCTTTCAGAGTTAAAATAAAAATCCATGTTTATGCACTCAGATTTTTTTTTAGTAAGGACCCAGATTTTTTTGTTTGGGGTTTTTTTTGGGCGGAGGGGTTGTTTGCTTGCTTGTTTGCTTGCTTGGTCTTTCGTTATTGATTTTTTACTGCCATCAAAAGGGTAACATGTAAATTTTATATTTGAAATGTACTGCCCACTATGGCTTGAAGCCATGGTGAAGTACTGTTTTACTAGATATGTTGTTGATGACTTAGTTCAACATACTAGTAGCATAAATCAGTATATAAATTGCATAAGTAGTAAACTGCCAGCACTATCTGTTCCTTCAGGCAGTAATAACTTATGTATGAATTGTCTGTTCCCAAAAATCATTCTCTTCAGCTGACTTTGGCCTTCTTCAGAGCATCACTCTCTTGTGGATGTAAATAAATGATGACTCCTTAATGCACTACTGAAATCAAGTATGGTTTACAGGGAAGCAGTGTTGAAAACTGCACTCCTCACTTCTGACATGTACATATGGCAAGAATTTTATTGAAATAGGCCAAAGTATTTTTGGAAGGAATAAAGCTTTTGTGTCATATTTCATTCTGATAGCATTGGTATTGTAAGCTTAGGAAATGTACATTTACCAGTGTCTAGAGTGACATCTCCTGGAAAAAGTAAACATGGTCACCCAGAATAAGCATTAGTGAACTCTGATAACAAAATATTTGCTGACTGCACTCCTGCAATTCTTTTCCTTGGCTTCTGTAGAGCAATAGGAGATGTATGCAGAAGTTTTATTTCATTTTCACATCCCAACATGATCAAAGTACAATTTTTTTTCTAACAATTGGGATAGCTGAGTTGACTCAAAACCCTTGACTGGTAACATAGTGATAGACATAAACACTGCATTCATTTATTTTTATTATTGCACCCTGCATATTGAGATATCCCATAAGAGCTGCATCATCTCATCTTCCTTTCATACACACTGGTATAAAGCAGGAGAATCTCCACTGTAGCCTATGGACTTAAAACTGCATGTAAGTGAGAAAAGGATCAGATCAGTGAATTCTAAGGAAAGAACAAATAAAATTTATTGAACTCAATAAAGGAGGAACAATTTCCCTATGTGTAATGAGGTCCTGCCCTTTAAGATAAGAGGAGTTAGTTGTGAGACCAGTTACCACATTTTATGTGTCCAGGGAAGACAGATAAAGCAGAAAAATACTTAGAGCCATCACTAGGCACTACATGAAGTAAGATAATGTATTAACTTACAGTACATCAGTTACTCCATGGCAAACTCAGATAATTCTTTTTTCCAGGGCCTGGAAACAAGACTTGCTGAGTAAAGTTCTTTCTATCCTGCCAGATGGGGTATCAGACATATCTGGGAAGAATTAAGGGAGTGATTAGATGTCTGGGTGGTTGCTCAAAAGAAGCCTCCAAGCAAAAAAATGAAGCATGTCTATACTGAATGCTGAGGCATTGTGTAGAGATAGGCTTCCCCTGAACATCTGGGTAAGTAGCCTAATGGGGCTTTGTACTGCCAACGCTACTAGTATGCAAGCAGTTTGTCCTAGAAAAAAATATCTCATGATTAGCATTTAAATCCATTGCCCTTCTAATAAGGGCTTAATAAGTGGCTGATTGCAGTTCTTTTCTGCAATTGATTCAGTGATGCAATGCCAGGATAACTGGTCAGATGTACCTTGCAGTATCCCAGGATAAACTTTTAGTACTATTGATCTGGTAACATTTTTTTTAAGATTTATCCAGGGATACTGGACATGGATACCTGTAAGACTGTACTTTGTCCTAGGATAAAATGATTTCCCCCAGGATAAGTGTGGCATATGTTTGAAGCCAGAAATATTAAAATTGAGGGAAAAGTGTACCAGGCCCAAAGAAAGAGCTATACATACATGTCCATGGCCCTGAGTAGGAAAGGTGGAAACCCCTGACTCTTAGAGAGGGGAGATTTGGGGGGAATTTAATTAATCTGACAAATTGGAGCGTTAGAAAAGAAACATCATTATTTCAAAGACTCTGCATTTAAGTAAATTATCTCCTTATTTTGGATGCAAGCAGAAGATGGTATTGTACGCACAGGTTGTACAGTGTGAAATAAAAGCAACTGGGAATCTTATCAGAGGATAAGGAGCAATGACACCTGTATTGACAACATAAGACAAACAAAATAAAAGAAAGAACAACAAAAAGGTGGTGTTTCCTGTTTCATACACTCACACATACATACCCATTTATTCACATACATTCAAAAGGAAAAAGTCAGACTGCAAATATCAAGATATTCTTCAAGTCCTTAAGTTGCTTGAGTTAGCTTGATGGCCCGCCAGGTTAACAATGAGAATGAAGCCAGGTCTTATTCAACATGTTCTAATGCTTCTTCTTCTTCTGTGCAGGACAGACCCAACGCCTCCTTGTTCTTGTCCATCTTTATAGTGTTTGTTCCCTATACAAATCTTTGGGTCTTGCTGTGTCACACCTCCTCAATGACGAAATGATCCTTCTCTTCAATTATAATGTCATGGTTGACAGACTCTTTGGGCTTTGTGGTCTGCAATATTTTTCCATCTGTTGTCAGCAATTTTTTCAGCCATTGGAACAAAACATGATTTTGTATTTTGTAATTTTTAATTGCTGATCTTGGACACTGTTGTAACCTTTGGCTGTTAAATCACAGAAGGCTATTTCTATCCTTCTAGTCTGAGGTGCAAGGCAGATGGTATGCATAATCAGTGTATGCATTTCGACTCATATTGTTTATTCTTTCATTACCTCTTACCAAACATCCCAGACATACCACAGACCTTGCAAACATATTACTTTTCCTATACTATATTTAACCTACAGAAATCACAAAACACTATGACTGTTACACTTTACACTAAGAAATGTAAAAATGAAAATGGAGCCTCAAGTAAGGCTAAGTTATATAATTATTTAAGCCAACTAAAATGGATATTGGTTACAAAATAATAATTAATAAAGCAATAAAGGACATTATCAATGCAATATCAAGAGTAAATACAGGCAAATTATCTTTAGCCCAACAATGGATGCCTGATGGGCCATTACAAGACAAGAGGGGGTGTTTGGAGACTACACTATCTACATAACTTCCAAATGAGCCCAAACATGCACATTCAGGGGTTCTTCATGCTATCTGGGGGGGAGTGGAGTTGACCCCAGGAGAACTTAGGGTAAAAAAAAATGCACAAAAAAACCAAAAAACAAAAGCGAGGCAGTGCACACTGGCCAAAATGAGAGCCTCCAGCCAAGTTTTGAGTGTCAGGATAACCAGGGCTGCAACTCCCTCAGGCCCTCAGAACATAAAGTAAGGCTAAAGCAAGTACTAAATGACTGTACAATAACTGCCTGTACTGTGCAATCTTGGTGCCACACAGTGTAAAAAACCCTCCAGTTTTTCTTTTTCTATTATTTATGTTAAAATGCATTCCATCCCCTTCCCCAACCATTTCTGACTTTTTCTCTCCCTCTCTATTCCCTGTAGATAAGTATAAGTGAGCTCAGACTTAGAATAAGTTTTAAACATTTTTATTTTGGTAGAAAGTTTTTGGTTTTAGATATCCACCATTTTATATTGTATTATTATTAGATTAGTATTGATTTTTACTGTTGTATATTGTATTATTATCATGTTAGTATTGATTTTTATTGTTTCATATGGATATTGTATAGCTTAAGCCTGTGTTTGTAAGTGAACCAAAGTCATGTCAAGTTTCCATTTTATATGTCAAGCCTCCATCTTCTGACCTCTGCCTGGGCATCCCCTGTGTCACAACTGTACAAGTCACGTACCCCTCCCATATAAACTGGTTCCTGGATGAATGAGTCTGGGAATGATTGAAATACAATGGTAGCAGGCCTCTACAGAATGGCCTGTAATGACTGGGCCATCACCTCGCATTGATTCATCCAGAAACCATGGACCTCACCCTGGAACAGACAAGACCAGCATTTGAAAGACAAAGGACCTTGCAAAACCAGCAACTCTCACCATTATAGACACCCCAAACTGCACATCCCTGCATAGAGCACACATGCTCAGTACTCCAAGGGCTGACCCTTGCCTGGGCATGCCTTCTGTCACTAGGGTCACACAAAGTCTGCCCCTATTAAGAGGGGCAGTGAAGACAGACTTAGTGGGACACCCTCTCCATCTGGACCAGCACCATGCCACACCACCTATCCACCCAGAGACCCTGCTGGCGACCCCCATCTGGACAACACCTACCAGACAAGGACCTAGATAGGTAGATATTGCCTGCACACCTCTTCCTACAACTTGGACTCTCTCTCTCTCTCTTTTTCCTCCTGGACTGCAGTGGACTTCAGCCCCTGCACCAAGCTTCTCTAACCCCTGTTGCTATTGTGTGGTTGGGTGCGTGGCTGGGTGGGTGGGTGCAAGGGAACCAATAAGACATTGTGTCACCATCTCCCCAGTTCAATAAAACCACTGTCATTTGCAACCTCAAGTTGAGTCATGTTTTACTGAATCCCAGTTCCTTCCCTATCTTAAATTCCAGCCCCATTCTCTCTCTCTCTCTCTCAGCTCCTGTCCCCACCCTCTCTGCTAGTTTCCCAATCTCCTCCCAATTCCATCTTCCCTTTTCTGACACTTATCAGCCCCTTTGCTTTCCTGCTGTCCCTGCTGCCTCTCAGCCTCCCCTGCCTTTTCCCTGTGACTTTCTGCTTTCCTGCTGTCCTGCTGCCTGCTGCTTTCCTGTGATTTTCTGCTTCCATCTCTCTGTTTTCAGGTCCCCCCCACCCCTGCAGATTCCCAGCTCCTCTTAGCTGTCCTGCAGTTTTCTCTAGCACCTGGAGCTTTTCTCCAGCTTCCAGCACCTATTGCTGCTCCCTGCAACTTCTCTAGCTGTCCCAGAGCCATCCTCTGGTTCTCCAAGCCCAGAGCCCCTCTTTAATGCCTACACTTTCCCTTAGTCCCATTTTCCCCTCTTCCCACCTACCTTTTCACCTTCCCTGTAGCTCTGGCTCAGACCCAGCCTCTGTGCCGGCATGCTTCCCTGTTCTGCAGGCTTTGGGAGTTATCTTTTAATCAATTAAGATCAATTAACCTAAAGTTACCCCGAGCCTCAGTTCTTCAGCCCAGGCCTCTCTAGTCTACTGGTTCTGATCCCGGTCCCAGTGACTTTCATTTCTAGTAACTTTAACTCCCTACACTCCTACTTTCTTACCTTAACCTTATACCTTTCCCCAGGTATATTAAGTACACCAAGCACATGCATACATACATATCACAACACCCAATTTAGGAACTTACCTGTGTGTAGGTGTTAGGTGGGTGGTATGTGTGTGAATTAGTGAATACACACACACATATATATATATATACACATATATAGATATCATTGTGTATACTTTAGTATACACTAGTGTGTACTCAACTTGTGGAATTTGTTCCCATGGGAGGTGATGGAGGCAGATAGTATAGAAAGTGTGCAATCCCAGGTCTGGGGTGAATGGCTGGGATTTCCTAGCCCTGCGTCTGTGCTCCAAATGTATGTAGACAAGGTTCCTTGGGTGAATTTGATATATTTTATTAGACCAACCCAAAATGGCTGCAGAATAGTTATTAAGCAAGCTTTCAGGTTCAAAAACCCTTCATCTGGCTAAGGAAGCTTCAGCAGTTGGTGTGTGTTCTTCTTGGATGGAATGAAAAGTAAACAAGCCAGGGGCTGGGCTGGGCTGGGCTGGGGAGTCAGTTGCCAGGCAGATTATAATGTATCAAAAATCCAATGTCTAGGTTTAGTCCATGATTTCTAGTATCCAGCAGGTTGATGAAATGGAGCTCATAGGCTCATCTCTGGGAAGTGAGTGCTGTGTGATTTTCCCTTGAGGGTTAGGACTGAGAAATTGGAGAGAGAGTTGCCCTCCTGTGAGAAATGTGCCCCCACCGGTAATTGAGTGTTTCTGTCTTTGATGGATTTCCAGTGTGCCTTCATTCTGGTGTGCAGTTGTTGTTTGGTCTCTCCTACATATCTTCCATCAGGGCATTTGGTGCATTGGATGAGGTATATTGACGGGATCTTGGCGTCATTGTTGATGTCAAGATGAACATGAGCCGCCAATGTCAGACGGTGGTTGGGAAGGCCAACCGAACCCTAGCGTGCATCCAACG
>JAGPOW010003316.1:136286995-136297854 GCA_030014935.1 Caiman crocodilus
CGGCTTCCTAGGGAAGTTGTTCTTGCTCCTACCTTGGGTGTCTTTAAGAGTCAATTAGATAGGTACTTGGCTGGGGTCCTGTGACCCTGGCACTCATTTTCTGCCAAATGGTGGGGGGTCAGACTAGATGGCCTGCTCTAGGCCCCTTCTGACCCTAGGTACTATGATACTATGATACTATATTACATTTCTGGAGGTGCAGCTGTAAGATCCTGGGATGCTGATGGCTGTTGTGGGGTGCAGTAATTGTGGGGGTAGAGGTGGAGATGGTTGGCAGGTTTTACATTTCTTGTCATGGCATGGTCTGGATCTTTTTGGTGTGTTCTGGGCTTGAGGAAGTTTGTTTCTGGTGATGAGGTTGGCGAGGTTCGGTGCTTGTAAGCAACCTTTTGGGTTCAAAAACCCTTTGTCAGGCTATGGAGGCATTCATATGTCTAGCAGTTCCTGATCTAACTTAGTTCACCTCGTCGGGTGAGCTAGTTTAAATTGGGCCAGCCATTTTTTACCCAGTTTAACTTCCTTGATCAGCTGTACAGATATGCACTTAGATCAACCTCACCCTTGTTAAGTTAATCTAAGTATAACTTCTGCACATACCCTTAGCTAAAAGTTCTACTTTGTGTTGCAACATTTGTTTCTCAGAAAATTGTTTCTTTTTTAGAGCTAAACAAGGAATGAATATTCTGTTTGCTGCAACTCTTGAGGTTTGAAAATGTGTTTTTATTTCACACTGGAATAAAAGAAAAACTTTTAAATGTGTCCATGATAATGAGAGAATGATTTCACTTGCAAAAGCTGGCTTGGCCTATGGGAAACTCAGGTTCAAGTCACGATTTCAGAGCAGAGACTTTTATTTCAGGTCATTCTGGTCCTGTAGAGAAACTGTATATGTATATGAATATGTTTAGGCTTCACAAGGCAGTACTGTGAAGAGATAATTGTGTTAGCTCTCAGTGAGTTGTGCACCTGATGTCAGCTACAAATAATTGTTTGTCTTGGTATTTCTCTATTGAACAAGGGGGTTATGTTGAGTTTGTATGCTTCTTTGATAGAATTGGATCCAATGCAGCTTAGGGTGTAAGAATACAGTGAGTGAATGGAATCCAAAAAACTACTCTATAGCTTACTACTTACATTATTCACTTGAGAATGCAAGTCCTGCAGTCTTTCCTCAGTTCCCAGGAGCATTTCTGTATCTTACTTTAAAAAGTCACTCTATAAAATGAAGACAGAATTGAACTTGAGCCTCTTGCTTCCTGGGTGCATTGTTAGATCATGATTTGGCATGATTTGGCATGAAAATGGGCAGTGTGTGGGAGGTAGAAGGTATTAGAAAAAGGGGCATCATCACTGTTACCACTTCTTTTGACAGTGGCCTCATTCAAAAGGAAAAGCAAGATCTTCTCTGTTTTGAGAGATAGTGTAAGAGTTTACCTTCCAGGTAAACAGTCCAGGGCTATAGATCTCCCTGTAGCCCTGACTGAGGCACCTGAGGGACAAAATTTACTACTTTCACTTGTCTTTAGTTGTTCTTTATTGGCTGCTTTAAACAGCTGCATGCTAGACTTGTTACCATTAGCTCCCTTTTCAGCTTGCTAATTGTTTTAGATCATATTCTGACGTGCCTAAGTGTTCCCAGTTTTCATTGTAGAGGGAGTCTAATCATCTAACACAGGGCCAGTGTCTAAAAATAAAAAATTACATCCTGTCTCATATCTGATACTAATTATCTAATGAATTGGAAGTAGCATCTTCCTATTTTCTAGTATCTTCACTTATTAAATCTGAACTATGATATCTTCAAATCATTTCCTGTAGTATTTTGGATACTGTATCTATTGTGCTTCTTGCCATAGTAATTTTTTCCCCCCAAAGTTGTATTTGTTGCTTGGCAACTTAGATCTTTGAGTACAAACAGGAAGAAGTATATTGAGTCAACATTTTTTCCTTTGCAGTTTTCATATTGGCTACTTGAAATAGCTACAAGTAGCTCATCTAGTCAGGAGAGAGTCTTGCAGCCACTGATAGCTCATTACAGTTCTGGATTCGTTCCGAAGAAATATGTGAAAATTTATCCAAGGTGTTGAGATTTCCAATTTGGAGTGACAAGATTTCGACTATGATCCATTGTACAAGCTGAGGAGGAATTATAGCCTGCTGAAAAACATCCTGTTGTGTCACTTGTTCTAAAGGAACATTTCCCTGCTGTGACAGCAGTTGTACCTTTCATGGATGAATGAACTTTCAGAATGACCATGTTATTATGTGTGCCTCAAGAGAAGCCAGACAGGTAGAGGTTATCATCCAATATGCATTTTCAATTTGGAGGTGCTACAAGGCCTGTAAATAGATTAAACACTGTGCATATATTTGGAGGAAATAGAAACACTTTTATCTCTTTTTTCCTGAAAAGTATTTGTTGCTTCTTTTATAAGAACAACTGCCAGCTGAAGTAGTGAGAAAATCCAAATTGAGGCCATGGCTAGTATAAATCAGAGTAATGAGACAAAAATCAACTAACATGCTTGCAATCTAAATGCAAGCCCTCAATATACCCCCATTAAATTCCTACTGAGTGCAAACATGTTTGCTGCACCTAGTCTAGGTGACTTGCTTTAAGGATGATAAAAATACAAATCACCTTCAGTTTATCCAAAGCTCAGCCTTCCAGAGATTTATGCTATGTGAAAAAAAGGTCATATTCCCCAGTGCCTACGGATTACACTGAACAGTCTTTTGATTATCCAAACTAAGACCACATTCCCCCCATGATTTTGAGATACTCATAGTGAAAGACATTCTCAAGATATTCCAAACACATTTAAGCCATGAACCTAAAGCTGCTACATATGGACAAAGGAATCAAAGGAGATCAAAGCCTTAAAATTATAAATTAACATATTTTGACAGGAGTGAAGAGATTGAATTCCATTTTCTTTCATCCCCAAAGTCTAGTAGTCTCTCCACATTGTTAGGGAGTTTTAGCTGCTCTTGAATGCAGAATAAGATAATTCTTATGACCTATGATTCAAACTTACCCTCAGGCTTGACTAAGAAAAGGAGGCTCTGGTAACTAAGAAATTTAGCTAGAGGTATGTATAGAAATGAAGATCAGGATGAGCATAACTATGTTGAATCCCAAACTATGCAACATTTGCAGCTATGTAGAATCCCTAACTGTGCAACATTGAATCCCAAACTGTGGCAACATTTGCAGCTATGTAGGTAGTAGATGATGAAGCAACAGGATTTAATTTATAGAGACCCAGATATTTTAGCCATGTTCTGACCACACCTGGCAGACTGGAGTCCAGTAGTGAGATATATGTGAAGAATACCATGGTTTGAGAATCATGCTTCAAAGACATTGGTTTCAGCATCCATTTATTTATGGGGTTTGCCTCACTGTGTAGGCTCCTTTATGCATGCCTAAAAGTAAAAATACTGACAGTGAGGGAATACAGAGACAAAAGACCAAGGTTAATCAAAGTGATACCTGGATAGTCTTAGGGAAAAAAATGGTTATGTTGCATGGACAAAGATCTCTTTGGAGCACATATTTTGAACAACTGGGTAAAATGACCATAGATAGATGAACATTCTGTCATTACTGCAATTTATAGCATTTTCTAGTGATAATTTATTTCATACAGTTTTTCACATATTCTTTACAATATTAACCAGTTTGATCTAAGTGTTTTTCACCATGAAAATGAGTACTTGGGTATCTCCTCTCACATAATTTTATATTCTTTGAATGTAATACTGAAATATTTATCACATTTTCGTTCGTGTACATGTCAAGGATTGTTTGGAATTTTTGTAATGAGATATTTTTGTAATGAGTTATACACCCCTAATAAAGTCTCAGAAACAGAAATATAGTGCCTATTGATTTAGAGAATTCTAATAGATTGTTTTTTCTTTATGCATTTTGAAGCATAATATTTTATATAGAGATACTGAAACTTATCTACCAAGTCAGCAATTGATTTCCATCTTTGCTAAAGTGAAATAGTAATTTACTTTACTCAATTACTTAAAATATTCAGCTGTTGGTATATTAATAACAGCAAGAGTATATTTAGTTGGGGAAAATATGATTATCATGAAGATATGAGCAAAAATGTTTGAATAATTTCTACACATTTCAATATTTTGTCCCAAATAGCTAAGGAGATGAATTCAAAAGGGTGTTTTTCCAATTTATCTCTATCATCCCCACTTAAATATAAGGGAATCTCCACAAGGTTTCACAAATAAGTAGGGCACCTTCAAAAATTAAAAAGCTTCTTTAGAATGATGTACACCTTTACTCTTTGTATGGACAGAAAGATATTGCAAAAATATGGATGCATACTTACCTAACTTAAAAAATGTAAGTCATAAAGCATATTTACACAATTGTTAAAACAAAAAGTTAATTTGAAACGTGTGTGCAAGGTCCACAGCCGCAATTGGCATATTTATGTATTAAATGAGACATATTTGAACTAATATGTACTCAGATCCCTCTTGAGAGCCTGGGCACATAAGAAATTAAATGAATCCTGCTTGAACAGTGAGTTGGACTAGTTGACCTCCTAAGGTCCTTTCCGACACTACTTTTCTTTTTTTTTAGTTGATATTGAAATACAATACGAAAATCAGAAATACATATTTATCAACTATGTATATGAATCTGAACTATGTGCATTTTCACCACAAATAATACAAAATAAAGGGTAAAAGGGAAAATAAGAAGGGAGGAGAGAGGGATAGAAGAAGTGAAGAGATGCAAGAAGTAGTAATTTAGTAACCAAAATATTCTAAGAAGTCTTTCCAAGTTACACCAAACTTTTCAAAGCAATTATACTTGCTAAAAATGGCTCTTTCCACAGATGTCAGCTGCACCACCTTGCAGATTTTGACCCTTTGCAGATGTCCTACTTTTCAAATAGAGCAATATTATCCTGCATGTCATTTATACTGACCACTGAGAAGTGTAAGTTGGGAAAAATTCAGTTTGGGACAAAATCAAGAATACAAAGATTTGCCAAAGGTGTAAGTGCTGGATTCAGAACCATGTTAACTCTATTTCCAAATAGAATTGATAATAGGGCATGACCTAAACATGTGAACAAGCATTGCTTACAATGAATACATTTACAGCATGTATCTTATATGCCAGTAGTATACTTAATTGTTTAAGTTAGAGGGAGACCAGTGCAGGCAAAAAATGTAAATTCAGTCTAAGATCAGGTGTTAATATTTGAATATTCTGAATTGCTGATTTCCACTGGGATTCTGTCATCTGAATATCTAGGTCTTCATTTAACTTTAGTCTTAAATTGTCTGTATAAAACCTATTATACGATATTATATATTCATAACATATAATAAAGTCATACCACAGGGTGAGGAAAAGAAGTAACCATCAAAGCATAAATGTAGCATTTCGAAATATCATAGAACATTAGGATTGGAAGAGTCCTCAGGAGGTCATCCAGTCCAACCCCCTGCTCAAAGCAGGACTATTCCAACTAGATCATCCAGCCAAGTCTTTGTCTAGCCTGGTCTTAAAAACCTTCAAGGATGGAGAGTCCACACCCACTCTTGTTAACCTGTTAACCTGTAATAACCTGCTTTATTATCCTCCTAGTTAAAATGTTCTTACTATCTAACCTAAACTTCCCATGCTGCAACTTGAGACCATTGCTTCTTGTTCTGGCATCTGCCACCATTGAAAATAGTCTAGCATCATCCTCTATCAAAACATCCTACAGGTGTTCGAACACTCTATTAAATGCCCTCTTCCTCTTCTCTTCTCCAGACTAAATATGCCGAGTTCCCTCAGCCTCTCCTCAGAAGTCATAGGCCTCAGACCTATAATTATATTCTTGCCCTCCACTGAACTCTTTCCAATTTTTCTGAATCCTTTTTGTAGTGGGGGGCCCAAACCTGAACACAGTATTCCATATGTGGCCTCACCAGTGCAGAATAGAAGAGAATAAACACTTCCCTTAATCTGCAGGCAATGCTCCTACTTACCATTAGCAAGCTGTTAGCCTTCTTCACAATAAGGGCACACTGCTGACTCATACTCAGCTTATTGTCCACTGTAACCCCCCAGGTACTTTTCTGCAGAGCTGTTACTTAGCCAGTTGGTCCCCAGCTTATATGGGTGCATGGGGTTGTTCCATCCTAAGTGCAAGACGTTACACTTGTCCTTATTGACTTTGTAAGATTTCTTTTGATCCATTCTTCCAATTTGCCAATATCTGTTTGAATACCAGCCCTACCGTCCAGTGTATTTACTGCTCCTCATAGCTTGTTTCTGTCTGCAAACTTTCTGAGGGTACATTCAGTCCCATCTTCCTAGTTGTTGAGAAAGATAAGGAACCAAACCAGCCTTAGGATCAACACTTGGGGCACTCCATTTGAGACTGAATGCCAACTAGACATTGAGACAATGAATACTGCCCTTTGAGGCTGATGATCCAGTTTTCTATCCACCTTACAGTTCATTCATCCAACCCATATGTTCTTAGCTTGCTTGTTAGAATGTTGTGGGAGACCATATCAAAAGCTTTGCTAAAGTCAAAGTATATCATATCCACTGCTTTCCATGCTTAAAATTTCATCATAAAAGGCAATCAGGTTTATCAGGCTTGACTTGCCTTTGATGACTCCATGTTGACTTTTCCTAATCACCTTCTTCTCCTCCAAGTGCTTAGAAATGGGTTCTTGAGGACCTACTCCATGATTTTTCCAGGGACTGAGGTGAGGCTGAGTGATCTGAAGTTCCCTGGATGTACTTTATTTCCTTTCTTAAAGATGGACGCTATGCATGCCTATACATGAGAAGGGAGGCTGCTCCAGTGTGCTGTAATTATAGCACATTGGAACAGTGTCTCATGTATCAGTGTTCCTGTGCTTAAACAAATGGTAGTGTGGCACTTTATGTAAACTTCATTCAATGAGCTTTAGATAAAGCAGCCCCATCATCACTTTAGGCATGGAGACAATGATACACGAGACCTGCCAGACACTTTAATTAGAGCGGCTCTGAGAGAATGTGCCCCTCCCCGCCAACATGTGTATAAACACCCTATATTTTCCAGTTATTGTTTGGAACCTCTCTCAGTTGCCACACATTTCCAAAGGCAATGGCCAGCAGCTATACAATTACATAAGCCAATTCCCTAATCAACCTCAGGTGCATAGCATCCTGCTCCATGGTCTTGTACACATCCAACTTTTCTAAATAATCCCTAACCTGTTCTTTCACCACTGTTGGCTGCTCACTTCCTACCCAAACTGCAGTAGTCTGGGAGCTGACCTTGCCTGTAAAGATTGAAGTTAAAAAGGCATTGGGCTCATCTACACAAGACACATTAATGTGCATTAGCTTACATCTGCACATCTGTACATGTGCACATCTACATCTGCATGCCCTTAATGCACATTAAAAATGGTGAATTTAGGCATGATTCCTTAAAGCAAACTAATACATGTGTAGACATGACCTAGCACTAATTTCAGTGCCAGGTCTGCTCAGCCACTAGAAGCACATGACAGGGCTGAAGGGACTTGATACTAGCTTTAGAGCTAAGGCTCTGCATGTGTAGACACCTGCCAACAATTGCTTAAAGTGCATTACTTTAATGCTCATTAAATTTAGTCATGCTTAAATGTATGAGTAGACACAACCATTGAGTACTTTAGCCTTTTCCACATAATCTGTTACTAGGTTGCCTCCCCTTTTCAGTAAGGGACTCATAATTTCCTTGATCTTTCTCTGCTACACCTAAACCTGAACCTTGTTCTTCATCTTTTTTATACCTAAACTCTCTAGCCCAAAATTATTTTCTTAATGATGCAACCAATTCTATGAATTAGGTGGGATTTTATTCACCCCATATATTTAAATCTACCCTTACAGCAGATGTGTAATGAGGCAGCTCCATGTTCTAAGCTGCTTGAGCATATGGCGTACCACTGGCTGCTGTACTTCCAGTGGTGCAGCCAGTCTCCAGCTAAAATGCTGGCTATTTTTGTGTTCCCTCTCAAGGGCGGCAGTTTGGGCTGCTAACCCAGTTGTCCCCTCATCAGTTATACAAACATTAGAAATATAGGTAATTTTGAAGACCCTCTAAAAGCTTATCTGCATTTAAATGCCTTTAATTATGTGGTGCTTATTATCTCTGAGCCATATTTTAAAAGGCATTTCAGGGAAAGTCACTGTGGTGGCAGCAATGGTTGCATCCCCTTACACGTTCACAACCTAAATCCACAAGTAAGCTAGTAAAGATAGACCCCACTAGCCATTCTTAAGCATGCCAGAGATTCAAGTCTTGATGATATTCATTGGTGAATTTCCAGGTTCAGAGCTTGTTCACATCTGTGGCTTTCCTAGTCAAGTATACTTACATAGATGTGTCATTATATATGTATCTTCCAAGAGGAGCAAGAAGAAGGTCAGCTCTGTAAAATAAAGGCCAAAGAAGGTCCCAACCCAAAAGATGACTTTACCACCCAAATCACCATCCTTGTACCTCCTTCAGTCTTCAGTTTATTTTGGTCTCCTGAGCAGCTCTACTTCCAGCCATACAGACTTCCTACCCAGACACAATCCAGCATTTTTGTGACACTTTCAGCAAGGACCCATAGGAGTTGGGTATGTCCAGTGCCCACACAGATCAGTACCTCTTCAGAGGGTTATAGGGCTGACCAAAGACATCAACTAGTCCATCTAAGTTCTCTGATCAGTTTCTTTAGGCTTTCATCTGGCATGGCATGGAATATGCAGTTTACAACTGATGATCTGGGGCAAAGATATGAGAAACATAGAGGAGTGTTGCCATGCCTTCTGCTTCCCACTTGTACCAGGAATGGCAGATGGCACATACATTGATCTGCAAGCCCATCCTACATCAATAAGCATGAGACATAGGGAGTATCATAGCATTCTGTACTGTGTGGTTCCAATTCCCGCCATGATGCCTGTGTGTACTCAGAGTCCAGCCTCAAGAGCCACTTCATGCAAGAAGGAATCCAAAGTGGTTTCCTGAAACATGATAAATGCATTCTGTTATGCCTCCTATACACGGCTAGTTTCATCATATGGTTCACCCACAAACAGGTGATTTATATCACATATAACTTTGCCACCACAGCCACTTTCCCAATGGATGACCTGCCATCATCCTGTGTCCTACTAAAAACATGTATATGATCATTGTAACTAACAGACGATGCAACCAATGGTTGACTGATATACGTGTGGTCTTTAGCAGAATGATATTTGGCTGTAAGACTGAACAGGTGTTCATGAGTGTCCATTAATGGAAAGACATACTCTTACTCCTACTCTGCCTGTGTAGGTCCAGTTCAAATATTAGTTGGCAGAAATGACATTTCTTTGGTCTTCTCTATTCTGGCCATATATCACTTTGCAAACAGAGGCTTTTTAAAGGGAAGCAAATGTTATTGGTGACTATTTTATTGATTCCAGATTCATAAATTTATAGAAGAATAGGGAACCTTAAAGTCCCCATTCCCTTTCCCTATATCCTCCTCCTGCTATCCTCCAACCCACAGTTTTCACTTTCTCCCTTGGGTCCCCTCTGAGTTGGTATCAGTTCTAACTCATGGGCATTCATCATCAGTTCAGCAACTTCATTGACTGTCTTTTTGGACTGGGGGAGGGGCTGGGGCAGTGTGTGTGTGTGTGTGTGTGTGTGTGTGTGTGTGTGTGTGTGTTTATTTTACATTTTCTTAATCTTTCCTCCATTTCTTTTGACTAAAACGATCCATCAAATTCATCCTAAATTTGAAATTCTTTTCAATCACTCCAGAACTCTTTTTTTGTGCACTTACTATTCATTAAATACCTTTCTCACAGCTCCCTTACAATCTCTGGAATTTACCTTAGGATCATAAGTATACAGAGCTAAAAGGGACCATCTGGTTCATTATGTTTACTCCTCTGTTGCTCAGGCAACTGCATCCTACAGTTTCTTTGATAAACTGATTAATCTGTACAGTAAAACTAGTTAGTTTCTCCCAGTACTCCTAGGGGAAAGTTGTTTCATAGCTCTACCTGTGGTATATACTTATGGGTCAGCTCCTTTGTTCTGGGATGCTCTGTGACTATAGTTGCAGGAGTGAGCAGGCATGTCTGCATGGCCTATCAATGCTATAAAGGCTCCCTGTGCCTTAAAATATTCTGCAATGAGTCTTCCCTAGGAACATGTCTACACAGGCTCCCTGAAAGGAGCAAAGCTTCCACCATGGGAGCAGCCCAGTACAAGGATGCAGGCTCCTCCAGGGTGCTAGATTGGGGCTGGCAGGGAGCATGGGGACTGGTTCCAATGTGCACAGGGCCAGGAGAGCTCTTCTGCCTGCAGCAGCAGCTGTCTACTGGCCCCATAGCCACGTGCACATCAGGAGGGGTCCCTATGTCCATGAACCAGGGGACAGCTGCCACTGCAGCCAGAGCTTTCCTTGTGGCCATGTACATTGGGACCCCACCAGATCTATATATGTGCACCATTTTCTGCACAGTAAATTAATCAGCTGTGTGTCAGGTTAGAAGACATGACCACCTGCCAGATTATCAGTGTAATATTAAGTGATATAACCAAGGTTTGTTATACTAGTGTCGTATTAAGTGACACAACTAAGGTTTACCGAGTCAATCAGTAGCAGAGGTTAAAATTTGTGTGCATGTATCATACCGTGTGTGAGAAAGCAGTGCATGATCAGTCAGGCCTGAGCAACCAGTGGATTCCTGAGGGACATGACTGCCTGGCCAGCAGCCTTGCCTTCTAGAACCATCTGGCTGGAAAGCCCTGTGATTGGTCAAGGAGGTTATA
>JAGPOW010003316.1:136297954-136333545 GCA_030014935.1 Caiman crocodilus
CAGCCTTGCCTTCTAGAACCATCTGGCTGGAAAGCCCTGTGATTGGTCAAGGAGGTTATAAAGGGACCAGCACACCTCAGCATGAGGTTTGTTCCTTGGCTGTTCCTTGGTTCGCTCATGCATTCCTTGGGCACTGTCCGTTTATGAGGTGGACTGATCACCCTCCTCACGCCAAGGCAACCCCTAGGCTATGCCCTAGTAGCAGTCATCTGTCACAGGGATTTTTTCTTTCTTGCTCACACACTTGGTTTAAACCAACTTATCAGTATTTTGGTGCCACCGTCTGTAATTGAATCGCCGACTGTCACCAACAACCTTTCGCTGTATTGCTGGACTGTTAACCGTGTTTGCATTCAACTGCTTTACTGCTTTGTTGTGAGTAAAGTTTTTCCGTTTGTTTAAAATTTCAAACCGAGTCCACACTTATCTTGCGACTGTGACCTGCTGTCACCCAGGTTGGCCTTGCCACCTGCCTCAGGATCCCCTGACTGTAGCATGGCATCTACCTCGGACATGGCGTCATGAACAGAATGCCCCGCGGAGCAAGGGAATGAAGGTGTGGACATGCTGACAAAATGCTGTCCTTGGAGAATCTACCACAGGCCTCCAACCGCAAATGCTGATGACCTGTGGGCCCATGCCATGTACCATCAGGTCCAGCAGGAGGGGGAGATCAGCGGCCATGTTTCCATCACCCCCACCGAAAGCATTGCAGAGCCGCTGAAAGAGTGGGCCGTTACAGGCCTCACCCCTGCAGCCTTGGGGTGCTTACTTGATAGTCCTGCAGTTTTATATAGGCCACTCGACACAGCCGTGAAAGTCCCTATCACTGACGCTAGCGATCAATCTGAAAAGTGCGTTAAAGATCTGAAGGAGAGTGAAGGCTGCAATGCACCTCCTAATAAGTGTGAGTACCCTAACCTCAGCCCCAGAGGTAAAGAGGGTGAGACCATAACAGAGCTCCAGGAGAGCCTTAAAGCCAACAGGCGGGAGGCTACAGAAACAGAAGGGGGTAGAGCAAGAAAAATTATAAGTATATTGCTGCGGGCAGTAACAGGCTTATCAAAATAAGCCAAGAATTTAAGAGCCCAGTTACATGCAGCAGGCATAGAGCCGCTAGGGCAGTCAGTAAAGAACCCTGACCTGCCGCTAGAAGATGGCGCCAGCCAGACACAGCCGCTGTTAGAAAATGGCACTGAAGAAGCTAGAAAAGGGCGCCACCTGTCACCCAGGTTGGCCTTGCCACCTGCCTTGGGAACCCCTGAGTGTGGCATGGCGTCTACCTCGGACATTGTGCAGTTAGCTACTACCTGTAACTACAAGCATAGGAGCTAACCAAGAGCAAATTTGCTCCTAGTCAGTATGTACACATGTGCTACTGTGCAGTAGCTACTGTAAAAACAGGTAGTAGCTAACTGCGCAGTAACTACTGTACAGAAATGCATGTGTAGATGCTGATCAGAAGCAAATTTACTCCTGGTTAGCTTCTGTCCCTGTATTCAGAAGTAGTAGCTAACTGTGCAGTAGATTAATTTACTGAGCAGTAAATGGTATACACATGTAGATGGTGATGCTTTACTGTGCAGTAGATTAGTTTACTGCAAAATAAAACATCTCATATAGACACAACCAAGGGGAGAAAGGCAGGGGGTTGGAGAAGGAACTATACTTTGGAACATGGCTGCTATATTTGCTAGGGTATCATCTCTGATTTATATGGAAAACTGTTTTATTTTTGCCACCCCTCCTTTGCTTTCTCTCCAATCAGTTAAAGATACTGTCCATAACTGCCTTTTCCAGTGAAATTACAAGCCTGTAGGGCAGCATTTCCTGCCACCTTTGTGTTCAGTTGCAATTCCATTACCATTTTCTAGAACATTTTGGTAACTCTAGAGAAAAGACCCAAGAGACAACAACTGCAATGAGATGTAGGGCCTTCCTCATATTTATGGATTAGATTTAGGCAACTTCTCAGATGATTTAGAGTTCCTGGCCTCTAGTGTTTCACTAAGTCTGTTGTAGGTGCTTACTGTATGTAGAACTGGTTCTCTGCTCCCCTCATTATCTCTCTTCCCCACAACTATTCTGCTGACCTTTCTTTTTACTCCCTGTGAGATTGTATGTCCATCCTTCTTCAACTTATGATTGGGTCTAACTCACGTATGTGCATACAGAACCTGGAGTTGGGTGTACAAGTAATGACCAGACAGGAATCTAGCTGTAGTGAGAATGTGTTGGAGGGTCTTCAAGAAAATTATGTCTCAATAGTCTCTTCATTTCATAGTGATGTCTTCTTGTTCTTTCAACAACAGCAGTTTCATACAGCTGAGCTTAAATGGGAAAAATATTTCCAGTGGGCTTTTGCATATAGGACACTTCATTGGTCTTCTTGCTTCAGATTTTCAGCTTGTGGGTTTCATTTTATGGCTATGTTAGGCAACTTCCCACTCTCAAAATCCATTCCTAGGTACTTAATGCCCTCTCAGTTTGCATGGGAAGACTGGAAGTCTAGCCCGGATCTGAAATCCCACTAGGTGTCAGGCAATCTGCAGATGAAATATTGTTTTCCCTGCAAGTTAATGGAGCAATTCAAAATATCTTTAAACAACAGGCTGCTTATGCTCAGTTCCTCATATGTAAAATGGGGAAATAGATAAACATATGAAGAACGCCCTTCATCTCATTGCAGCTGTTGTACCTACAATTCAGGGTCTTGTCAAAGTAAGTATATCAGAAACTGCATGATGTTCATATACTGTAGCAAAAGAGGCCATTTAAGTACCTTGGATAAAGAAGAGTAAAAAATGAGAAACAATTCTTATGTAGCCAATACAACTCATATTTTGATTGAGCAACATATACTTAGAGTGAAATGTGAGTTAATCCCAAACAATTAATCACAGAAAAAAAATTACATCAATCTGAATAATGAAGTAATCTGAAGAAATAATAATGATTGGTCAGTGGATATTTTGCAAGCAGAAAACAAAGTTATTTAAATGAGGAAAACCTTTGCTTAAAATTGTTCATTCAAATCTTGTGGTATGAAATTTAAAAGTTTTTATAAGAAATCCAGATTTTTCAGTTCATATCAGAAACAAAATCTCTTAAATCAGATGCAGAAAAATGAAAATATATAAATTGTCATAAGATGTTATAACTGAAAAATAATAGATCATTCTTATAAGCTCAACAGTGCTACAGTCACTAGCGCCATGACCTAAAGAGACTTGGGGGTCATGACTGACCACAAGATGAACATAAGCTAACAATGTGATGCCGCAGCCGGCAAAGCAAATAAAACTCTAGCTTGTATCTACCAGTGCGTCAAGCAAGACCCAAAAAATTCTCCTTCTGCTTGAAGTACTGCATCCAATTCTGGGCTCCACACTTCAGAAAGGGTGTGGAGAAGCTTGAGAGAGTCCAGAGGAGTTTTATACGTATGACTGGAGGTCAAGAGAACAGGTCTGATGAGGAGAGGCTGAGAGGCATAGGACTCTTCAGCCTGGAAAAGTGAAGCCACAGGGGTGACTTAGTGGCAGCCTGTAAGTATATAAGGGACGTGCGTCAGGAACTGGGAGAGCATCTATTCACCAGGGCACCCCAAGGGAAGGCAAAGTCTAACAGTCACAAACTGCTAGAAGATTATATTAGACTGGACATAAGGAAAAGTGTTTTTACCACGTGAGTCTCCAGAGTCTGGAATAGACTCCCCCCAGAAATGGTGCAAGCACCTACTCTGGAGGCCTTTAAGAAATGCTTGGATGCTTATCTTTCTCAGGTGATCTGGCCCCTGCTGACTTCTTGCACCTTGGGCAGGGGGCAGGACCCTATGATCTCATGAGGTACCTTATAGCCCTAATGTCTTTGAAATCTATGAGATATGGAATGTCTGTAATATATTAAGCAGATGATAAAAAGGCAATGTTATAATTAAATGAGTATGGTGATATGTTGAGAATTGATACCGTAAATACATATGTTCATCTCCCATGTATTAAATGATTTGCCAAAACTGACTCTAAAGTGTGACAGTGTGTGTATGTAAATTAAAGAGGTTCAAAGTGTTGCTTTTTTATTACAGTACATCACATGTAAGTATACATTGGGAAATAAAAAGAATCTCGTATTCATTCAAATATGACATGGAAAATTCCAATTTTTCTTCTTCAGAATACCAAAATATTCCTTGTGTAAATCACTGAACAAGATAATTAGTTATCCACAAACACTTTAATGTGAAGGTTAGGTGATCACTGTGAAGGTAGAATTTGGATAACATGGGGAGGTAACATCTATGACTCCTAACCTCCTAACCAAATGCAGGGTCTAGTGTACCTTTCCTATTCTCTTGTCTGCTATTCAAGCTATTAATAGCAGACTTTCCCCATATGGCTTTCTATGTAGCCCCTCATGAACATGTAGATTAGTGTGGAGGGGTTCTCTATACTTTCATTAAAATTATCCTCTGGGCACAGAATTGTTAAGGAAAGCGACTATTGTTGGTGTTTATGTTCTTATGATTCCAGATTTATAGAAACATTGAAAGAAGGGTTAGAACAGATCTGATGATATCATCTAGTCTAACTTTCTGCTCAAGATGGAAATATCCCCATCTGTTCCAGGACCTCTCTAAATAACCGACACAGTAACCACCCTTATGTCTTCTTAATATCAAACCTAAATGCTTCCAGATTAACCCCTCTCTGTGGTCCCAGACCCCAGCTGGGGTTTGTCCAGGGAGCAGTCCCCCCAACTCCACATAGACTGGGCTGCATCCCCAGCTGAAATTGCTCCCCTACCCCCTTGTCAGGCAGCCCTCACTGTTCCAAATAGGGAGCAGAGGAGCAGGCCAACCCTGCTTTCTGGAGCAGACAGCACAGCCCAGGCCAGCCCAGGGCTGCAAAGCATGACCCAAATCAGTTAAGTTTGATACTACATTCAACCAGGTTCAACTTTAACCATGTTTAGCCACTTTGAAACTAGTTTATGTGCACTGAGCTTCTGTTCTGTTACAGGTTTAAACCAGTTTGTGATCAGTTAAACTGGTTTATGTGTTACTTCTGTCCCTAGCCTTGGAGTCTTTCTATTGATTTTAGAGGGTGCTATATTCTTTGAAGCTGATCCTGTAAGGAAGGTGAGTTTTTGTTAATATTGTGCAACATTTTTCTTCCCTTTGAAAATCTTTGGCAAACAAAAATGCAATAAGGCATCATAGATAGTTTGCTGAAACTAACTAAAGATAATTTTATTATTACAAATAATTATGTATTATTATAATTTATAATTAACCACGTTAATTATGTGAGAGATGTGCTAGTAGAAAGGATGAATTATTGGGTCTATATAGCCACTAGTAAATAATACAATATAATTAGACCATGGACTTCCAATAATAGGTAAAAGCAATTAGAAAGATACAGTGTCTCAAAACTTCATAGTTAAAAAAAATCCAACGATATATATAAAAGTTAATATTATGCTTTAAGATGCAGTATGTTGACTAGATGCCTGATTAGGATTAAAAAAAAAAAAAAAGAAACCACAGTAAAGATATAGTTTCTTTACATGATCTTTAAATCAAAATTTCTTCAGTTTCTTGGCAAAACTAATTTACATTAATTCTTTTCAGCACCAATTGTGCGTGCATTTCCCTGACTTTTCTCTCAAGGGAAGATTATACTTTCATAGTATCAGTTGGTCTCAGATTTAGAACATTTTTGTTTTACATTTCAGTGCTTAAGAAATACTCTCTGTTTATGACATCCATAAGTAAAAGACAATTTCTTATAATAAAATCATATGTATGTGTTTTCCAGTGATTAATATCCACTTATGAACCATAGTATACCTCAGGTGAAAAATTAGGCTTAAGAGCATTATTTCCTGACTTGACAAATGTTGGTGCTTTTCTTTCAGCAGAACTGATCAAATAATAAAAAATATATACAATTGTAAATAAATTTGTTTTTAAAAAATGCCAGTTTCTCTAATTTATTCACAATTAATAATTCAGCTCGTTCTGTGTATTACACCTCATTATATCAAACCAGCCTGAAAGAGTCAGGACAGATCTAGTTATACTTTGCTGTAAAGTCATAAATGTAATTCACAAAAAGAAAGGTATGTTAGTATTGTGTAATTTTCTAGAAAATGATAAATTAGCTTTGTTCTGTGATACTGTACAAAAGTATTGAAATTAATTATTTTGTAGAAATCTTGTAGAAATAAAATAATGGGATATTCACATTTTTGGTATCATATTTACATACCTTTGATTTGCCCTGTTTGTTAACCCTATTTATTGTATGATGGCATATATATTCAAGTAGTAGTCGAAAGTGATTAGGACAATTAGGGACACTGAAGATTGGTTATTTATAAATTTAAGCAAAGCATCCTTGAATCTTGCCAAATCTTCAGATTATAAGAGTATAAAAATGCATTCTAGATCAGTGCTTCTCGAAGTGGTGGTCTGCGGACTTGTGCCGGCCCATGAGCCACCGGTTGCCGGTTCGCAGCAAGATGCCAGGAAAGAAAGAAATATATTTTCAGAAGCATAACTTTGATATGTCATAGCACCATAGTTAATGTTCCAACACTCCAGGTGATGTCACGTCATGAGAGGTGAGGAAAGAGAAAGAAACAGCTGGTCATGCATTTGTGTAGCGCTGTTACATGCAGTTGCTGCCACCAGCTGAATCAGGCACCAGTCCCTGGACCACTGGAAAAAAACTTGCTGATCTGCCACATCAGATAGTTTGAGAAGCACTGTTTTAGATCATCCTTTTGATTCAATCCAAAATGTTGAGGAGTCAAAGAAGGGGACAGGAATCAGTGTTCTTTTGCGACTCCTATCCAAGAGGAAACAAAGGCATCTTCTAAATACAGATGTATTCATAGTTTCATAGTGCTTAGAGTCAGAAGGGACCTAAACAGACCATCAGGTCCGACCCCCTGCTCTGGGCAAGAATGAGTTCTGGGGTCATAACACCGCAGCCAAATATCTATCCAGCCTCCTCTTCAAGACCCCTAGGGTAGGAGAGAGTACCACCTCCCTTGGGAGTCCATTCCAGAGCCTGGAAGCCCTAACCATAAAATAATGCCTCCTGACGTCCAGGCTGAACTTTCTCTAACAATTTGTGCCTGTTATTCCTAATAAACTGCCAGTGGTGCCTGAGGGAACACAGCCTCACCCAATTTCTTCTGGTCCCCCTTGGTGAGTTTGTAAATGGCCACCAGATCCCCTCTCAGCATTCTCTTGTGAAGACTGAATAGATTCAGGCACTTTAGCTTCTTTTCGTAGGGCCTGAACCACTGTCCCTTGGCTATGCAAGTGGCTCTCCTCTGGACCCTCTCAGTGTCAAAGACCTTCTTGAAGTCCAGGTAGATGACATCCATCTCAATGTCCACATCTAAGGACATAGTGGAAAAGGTCATAAAAGGAAACCAGGTTAGCCAGGCAGGATCTTCCCCCAGTGAATCCATGTTGGCTGCCCCTGAGCATTACCTCCCCTGCTGGGCTCCTGCAGATGTGTTCCTTAGTAATCTCAAAGGTCTTCCCAAGGACCGAGGTAAGACTGATTGACCTATCATTGCTGGGGTTCTCCTTTCTCCCCTTCTTGTAAATGTGGACCACATTGGCCCTTTTCCAATCCTCTGGTACTATAAGCACTCATAAAGCCATGCCAGAGGCCCTGCTATGACCCTCGCCAATTCCCTCAGCACCCTTGAGTGAAGAGCAACTGGACCTGCTGGTTTAAACATGTCCAGCCTCTCCAAAAGTTCCCTAACTAAGTCATCCCTGACCCAGGCATGGCCGTGCCTCCCCTGGGTCTGTTCATAATTCTAGTGGGGGAAATGTCCCAGTCCCTCTACAGGAATTTGGAGGGAAAGAATTCGCTAAAGAGGTCAGCTTTTTCATTCGCTGCAATCTTCAGATTGCAATCTTCAGACCTCTCCTCTGGGACCCCACATTACCCAGTGCCTTCTTCTTACTCCCTAAGCATTCTTCTTCCAAAAGCAATATAATAAACTAAAGCAGCAGTACCATCAACATGCTAGTTTCCATATTTCCTATCCTTTGTGGCCTTTTCCTAGGGCCAGAAAATCTAAGATCCATCCTGAAATCCATGCAATATTAATGCTGTTAGGTATATAAAGACTTGCACATAATTCATAAGAAAAACCTGGAGAATGAAAATAGGAATCCATAGTGTCAAAATTGTTCTTAACCTGTTGTGGTCTTTCTGAGTTCTTTACAGTAGAAAAACCACACTATTATTTTTTTCCATAGTCAAAAACTTTGTGGAAGCTATGAGGTGGCATTTATCAAGATATGCTTTTAATCTAATGAGGGTCACCTTGAGTGTAATTTAGAGAATTATAAGGTCTACTGTCACTCATACCAACAGCAAAAAATCTGCAGCCAAAGATCACCAGGGCAGAACATAAAAATTTAAGTCGATCAAACTGTGACCTAATGTTACAACAAAAAAAGTTTTGAGATATCTTTCCTCACATATGTTGAAGAACCCCTTCCATGACATTTGATCATAAACTTGGGGAGAGGGGTATTTGGACCTAACAGGTTTAGATATATTTGCAGCACCCTGAGGACAGAGTCTCAGGACTCCAACATGGAGAATTCCTACTGTAATTACCCCATTCACTCTTCCTAGCCTTTAGCCATTCTCCCTTTTTCAAGCTGTATAGTCACCAGAACAAGAAGTAGTGTTTATTGCATAGTGATTCTACCCAGGATGACCGTATCAGTTTTAAGGCTAATTTGTACTGGCAGTGAGCGCTGAGCAGATACAATCTGGACATTTATTTTACAGTAAAATAAAGCTTCCTGGACTTTTTCCTGTCACTGAAGTTACATCATCACTCAGTTCAGGAAGACAATGTAACTCAGATTGGGTCCAGGCACAGAAATGCTTCACAGCTGTGTCCTTCAGCTATATCCTTTATTATTTGTTATCAGGTTAATTATCAATGGCTTTTACATTTTTCTAGTAAATGTAACACATTTGCTGTTTAAGTAGGTGTATTTAGCCAGAAACACTGAAGATAAGCAACCGGAAAACTGGAAAACAGAAGTGCTATTTAACAATAGTATCCTTGTAAAGATAGAATATACTGGTATTTGAATCTGCTGAACACAAGCCCTCATTTCACAATTTTACTTGAAATTTAAATCAGGGAATCTTAGTCTAATTTTATTTTACAGTCTGTTACATCTATTTAAAGACAGCTGAACATGAGTTCCCAGTGTCATTCTGGGTCTAAAAAAAACCAATGTAATCCTGGGATGCAAAAACAAGAATATATGTTGATGTATAGAGATTTTTATCTCCCTATATCACATTGATGAAACTGCTGCTGAAATGTTGCATCTAGTTCTGATTTCTGCTCTTCAGAAGAGTTGTTAAAAAAAATTGGAGAAGATTTCAGGAAGATCCACAAAAGTATTTTAAAGATCAGAAAACATACCCTATAGTAAAGGAGGCACAGAGCTCAATCCTATCAAACCCTATCAAAGGGAAGAATTTAATCACATGCTGCATGTACAAAAACTAAAACCATTAAAACAGAGCTGTTTTCTATCTGGCATAGTGTTATATAACAGCAACATCATGCATGCATTGTAAGGGTGCAACCTTCAAGTTACGGCAGAAGACCTATGTTGACTCAAATTTGCATCTGTATGGGCACATCTACACATTGCCCTACAGTGATGTAGCAATGTGGCTGTATTGCCTTATGATGAGCTATGGCAATGTAGTGATCACATGGGTCTACACACGATCAGCAGCTATATCGCTAAAGCAGTGTGCTCCCCTAGTATAGCATCCTGCTATGGTAATGTAGCAGCAAAATCTAACCGTGTGCTATGCACACAGCACAGTAATTATCTGTACTGATCTTTGCTTTAGTACTTCCAAAAAGAGGACAGCATAAAGTCAAATGGCAAAAGCAATATGCTGCAATAATATTATAAAACAAATCTGTCATTGCTGCCCCTACTGTCTGTCTTCCTGACCTTGTGTGTCTAAGAAATCAATCAACAGGGCCTGCTGAACAGGTGCTGGGCTGACCAAAGTTGGTGTACTGCCAGTCTTCAAAGATCAGACCAGCATGGCAACATCTACTGTGGCTAAGACAAGTACACAGTGGGTGAGTCTACACATACAATTAATGTGCCTTGAATTTTCTGCACAGAAAATTCAGTCTCATTGAATTACTCCTGGGCACAGATCTAAACATGCAGCCATCAAGAGCAAATATGGTCCTGATGGGAGTATTTCAGTCCCAGATTGGTCCTGCCTTGCTCTTCCCCTTGCAGCAGCCAGGTAAAGCTCCAGCCTCTCCTTGGTGCCAGCACTGGGTTGACAGGGGGCACAGGCAGTGGTTCCAATCTCCATGGGGCAGGGGGAGCTGTTCCAGCTGCACGGACATCCCAATTTCCGTGGGGCAGGGAAAGCTGTCCTGACTCTGGGGGCAGCTGCCTGCCAGCCACATGGATATTAGGACACATCCTGATCTATGTTAGGTGTGGGAGAGCGGTCCTGGGTTGGAGGCAGCTGCCCTGCAATAGGACAGCTCTCTCCTGCCCAGCAGAAGTTGGTATGGGTTCTGAAATTCACGTGGCTGGGAGACAGTTGCTCTGCAGCTGAGACAGCTCTCCACACCCCATGGAGATCAGGATGGGTGCTGATCACCAACATGGCTGGGATGCAGCTGCCCCACAACTGGGAAAGCTCCCTCTGTCCCATAGAGATTGGGGCTGAGCCAGGCAGCATTAGCCCCCTGCTGCCTGGGCTGACCACAAACAAATTGGTCCTGATCAGGGTCTACATGTGTGCTCCTGCATATTAATTAATGTGCCATTTTCTAGTAGCAGTATGTATCATTATGTATTGTATTACTAATTAAATGTACAGTAATTGATGGTGATGCTTTACTGCACATTAGATATATCTAATGCACAGTAAGTCTTTTGTTGATGCACCCATATTGTTGACAGAAGCCCTTAATTAAGCATCAGCAGCATTTTGATTATATGAAATAATTCCAATTATGTAGCTATTACTTAGCTTGGCAAGTAATTAGCCATTAACTTAAGAAATAGAACCTATGGGCATTTATACACATACATTTGTGTGCTTTGACACTTTGGAGATCTGGTGAATCCGAGCTGATGCACTGGTGTACACGAGCTGATGCACCCAACGTTGCATTGCATGCATTTGTGTAAATGGCAAAATGTGTATCAGTGCTGAGAAAATGGTGATGTGTTTTAGTTCAAAAGTGTGGCATCACCATTTTCTCAGCACTTACATGCATTTCACCATTTATACAAATGCATGTGCCTCAGCACTGGGTGCTTGTGATGCAAGCAAGTGTACAAATGCCATAGGTGACAAAAACTGAGAAAGATTTAAGGAATGAGAGTTGAAGATAGAAATAAAGTACACATTTAACAATAATTTTAATGAACCACTCATACCACCTGTCCAGGTTGGTGAGTTCTCCCTCACAAGATCACAATGATTGCTTCTGCTTTATAATCTAGGAAAGAGCTATCCAACTTCTAAATTGGCCACAGTGGGAACTGCACACAACACAGGCCACACAAGGCATGCCACATAGATACTACCCTCCCACCAATTGCTGTACCACATGCCTGCATGGGCGCCCTTTTCACTGTAGCTTACACCAGTGCATGTGCTGCCCCTACCACCACACCTAATGGGCAATCCCCTTAACATGTGGCCATGATCTCCTTTCCTTGAGCATAGACCTGGACTCGCCTTCAGTTTCCTGCACATCTGCACTGTCTTGTTCCCTGGGGCGAAAGCAAGAAGGAGCATCCAGAAGGGAGAGGATAGATGGGAGAGTCTGGAGAAGACAGCATCTATGCAGCCAGAATCAAGGTAGCTGGGGAAGACTTGAAGATGACACACAGTAACCCCACATGCAGCCCCACAGGCCACCAGCTGGATAACCCTGACCTAGGAAAATGAGAGAAATATTTGCTTAATTCAGGAAAAAAACAAACATTGGCATCTCTTTTGTTGAGATGAGACATCAAGGGAATACATTTTCAAAGGGGTTTTCAATCCACTTCTAAATATGTCTCTAGAGTTCTGCATGTATAGGGTATCCAAATTTATAAATGCAAATCACTTAGTGGCACTTGATATACTCCTTTAAGGATAAAAAGTGTGAGCAAGTATAACTCAGATCATTCAACAGTGATGCTGGCCTATATGCACAGTTTGTAAGTAGAAACTGGGCACACAACATAAACTTTCAGTCAGACATATTTTTAGCTTTAAATGCCCTGAATGTTAAAGTTTGAAATTAATATCTGTTGTAATGTTTCAAGAGGATATTGAATTTACATACTTGCATCAAATCGTGATGACAATGAAAAAATTAAGGAATCAGAAACCACGTAATATTTTCAGTTACTTGCTTGATTACTGTGAAAAACTTCTCTTATGGTCAAGAGACTTTCTGTGATAAGAACATCCTCTTGGGTTCCTAACGGTTGGCCCACATTGGAGTTGTTTAGCTCATGTTGTTCCATTGCCAATTGATTAATGAGTAGCTAACACATTTGACATGGACAGAAGCCAAATGTTTACATCATTGCACTGTTGTCTTTTTGGCTTGAGTAATGGATCGATTTTCAATGCTCTGCAAAGTTGATTTTGATAAGAGATGACATTGAGGCAATGTCAGGTGTAATTTTTATTGCAGTTTTGCTCTTGCTATCTCCTTCCATCTGAAGTGATGTTCACATCTTCTTTTCTGGCTTTTTGCTTCTGATATTCAACATGTGCAACCCTAAGTCATTAGTTCCTACATTTGACATCAGGAAAAAAAATGTTTAATCACCCAGGCCTACCATCATTTCCATTGACTTGCATACCAGGTTTTCTTGTTTTCATTATCTCACCATTAAGTGACCTTTACTGATTCTTCAGTTTACCCTGTATAACACATCCCTCAGAATTAAAGACAACTTTGCCTTGGATTAAAAGCTCACTTAATGGAATCTATTGCTTTATTCTTGAAATCAGAAGGGGTAGATGATTCTAATAAATAATGTGGGTGAATGGAAGTAATTTGCCCTCATGTAAACAAAGCAATTTACAATGATATAGGTGCAGGACTTGAAACACACAGCTTGGAAAATATTGACTAATATACCAGTTTTATAGTCTTCTGCCTTGTACACATGGGTTTCCTTAAATGAACTGAACTTCTGGAAGGGAGTATGACCTGTGTTTCATAGTTTCATAGTAGTTTCATAGTAGCTAGGGTCAGGAGGGACCTGAACAGATCATCTAGCCTGACCCCCTGCCACAGGCAGGAATGATTGCTGGGTTCACAAGACCCCAGATCTAGATTGCGGCCACCCTAACTGTAAAATATTGCCTAACCTAAACCTATTCTCCATCAGCTTATTATCATTGTTCCTTGTCACCCCAGGCGTGGTAGGGAGAAAAGGACTCTACTTATTTGCTGTTGATCTCCCCTGATGAGTTTGTAGGCAGCCACCAGGTCCTCCCTCAAACTCCTCTTGCTGAGGCTGAACATGTTCAGGTCCCTCAGTCTTTCCTCATAGGGCCTGTCTTGCTGCCCTCTCACCAAGTGGGTGACCCTCCTCTGAACCCTCTCCAGGCTGGTCACATCTCTTTTGAAGTGTGGTGCCCAGTACTGGATGCAGTACTCCAACTGCGGCCTGACTAAAGTTGCTTAGAGGGGGAGTATCACCTTTCTGAACTGGCTTGACATGTATTTTTGGATGCGTGGCAAGGTATGGCTGGCCTTGTTGGCTGCAGTCTGGCATTGGCGGCTCATGTTCATCTTGGAGTCAATAATGACTCCAAGATCCCTTTCCGCCTCTGTGCTTTCAAGAGAGGAACTTCCCAGCCTATATGTGTGCTGTGGATTCCTTCTCCCAAGGTGTAGCACCCTGCATTTGTTTTCGTTAAACACCATCCTATTTTCATCTGCCCACTTTTGTAGTTTGTCCAAATCTATTTGCAGCCTCTCTCTCCCTTCAAGTGTGCCCACCTCACCCCACATCTTACTGTCATCAGCAAACTTGGACAGCGTGCTTTCCACCCCCTTGTCCAAGTTGCTGATGAAGATGTTAAACAGTGTAGGCCCGAGGACCGAATCCTGGGGTACCCCACTACTCACGTCTCACCAGGTTGAGTATAACCCATCCACCACCACTCTCTGGGTGCACCCCATCAACCAATTTTTTACCCATCCAACTGTGTAGGCCTCGATGCCACAGTTGCTTAATTTATTGATGAGGTTGGGGTGAAGAGACAGTGTCAAAGGTCTTCTTAAAGTCTAGAAAAACTACGTCCACGGTGACACCATCATCCAAGGCTTTAGTCACCTGGTAATAAAGGGCAACCAGGTTGGTCAGGCAGGACCTACCTTTGATGAATCCACGCTGATTACCCCTGAGCATGATCTCCACTGCTGGCTCCCCACAGATGTGCTCCTTGATGATTCTCTCCAAGATCTTCCTGAGCACTGAGGTGAGGCTCACAGGCCTATAGTTACCTGAGTCCTCCCTTCTCCTTTTCTTGAAAATTTGGACCACATTAGCCAGTTTTCAATCCCCCGGCACCTAGCCAAATGACCGTGAATGCTCATACAGCCGGGCCAATGGCTCCGCGATGACCCCTGCCAGCTCCCTCAACACCCTTGGGTTCTGTCAGAAATATTTATTATTATATTATTTCTGGTCTTGAGGAATTAATTCTTCATCCATGTTTTTCTTTCTTTCTTTTTTTTAAAGAAAAGCCCTTATGTTAGTTATTTTAGAAATGTTCATTTCTAAAAATACCTGTTTACAGATAAAAAAGAGATTGTACTTTGACATGAACATAAAAAACAAATTAAGCCCTTTTTCTAAGATATTCATAGAAGTTTAGGGTTGGAAGGGAGCTCATGAGATCACTGGGTCCAGCACCCCTGCTCTGGGCAGGAAAGGCTACTGGGGTCAAATAACCTCAGCAAGGTGTGCATCCAGTCTCCTTTTGAAGATCTCCAGGGTAGGTGTCTGCACCACCCCTCCTGGGAGTCTATTCCAGAGGCTGGTCACATGAATTTTGAAGAAGTTTTTCCATATATCGAGTCTGAAACCTTTCTCTAGGAGTATATGACTGTTGCTTCTGGCTTTCCCCTGGGGTGCTTAGGTGAATAGATGTAAAAGGGAATAACTCAGAGAAATCAGATATCAAGCAAATATTTCCCATTGTACCTGACCAACTTTTTAAGCTTATCTACTTGTTGTAGATTATGGTAATCACTAGGAATCCTGGTTTTCTCTGATAAAAAAATTCTCTGATTTTTGGATTTAAAAAGTAATCTAAAACACACATTTTTTGTGATTAAAATGAAACACCACTATTTATAGATACAGATACAGATACAGATATAGATATAGATATAGATATAGATATAGATATACATAGTGGTGTTTCATTCTATAGATCTATGTATATACAGTAAAAGCTCTGTTATCCAGCATCCCCCAGAAATGGGGGATGCCAGTGAACAAAATATGGTGGTTAATTAAATGGCCTAGGATGCTGCTTTTCCTGACATGTCTGGGGCATCCCTTCACGTCTCCTGCAGCAGCACCACCTCTCCCACAGAATTGCCACCCCTCCCACAGGCCCTGTGGGCCCCGCAGAACAGGGAGGCGGGCCCTGCACAGTTGTGCACAGCCTGTTATGCCCCAGGCCTTGGGGCTTGGCACTACAAGATGCTTTGCCCCAGGCTGTGGGGACTCAGAGAACCAGACATCCCAGAGTGGGCACTTCTGGTTTCACTTTATCTTACAAGCTGGCATGTTGGTTAATTGAGCATGCTGGCTTGTAAGATGCAGGTTAACAGAACTTTTACTGTATATCTATATCTATACGTATAGATCTTGATCTATAGCTATATATTTGTGGTGTTTCATTTTAATCACAGAAAAATGGGTCACTTTTGTGTTACTTTTTCCTATCTGAAAATTGTTTGTTTTTTTAATCAGAGAAAACCATGGTAAACACAATGCAACAAAGAAACTTGATATATCAGTTTCCATGGGTAAATCTCAAGGTGTCATCCAAAGGATAGCCAGATGGGTCAAGTGAGGCAGCAATAGGGGAAGGATGCAACCTGCCTAACGTAATATAACAGCTCAGTGGGAAGAACCTTATTTCAGGTCTCTTGACTTGACTGACAGTTTAATGCCCTTATCACTAGACTACACTGCTTGTCTAACTATTGCTAAGACGGACTGATAAGCTTGTGCACCTGGGTTTTGAAACAGTTCAATTATCTTTGAAAAATCTTTTCATAATCAAATATATTTAAAGTAAATAGAAACCTGTTTTAAGCAAGAACCTGGGAACTGCTAAATACATTCAATACATGCAACTCCTGCTGACTTCAATGGGGAGCGAGGATGCTCAATATTGCTCTCAGGATTTAAACCCAAAGATGAAAACCTAAAGTAAAAATAAATGTAGGACACCAAGGGGGAAAGTAGAAATTTGCTGTTGGCTCATTCTGCCCCTTATATTGAAAACAGCAGTCATCCACAGGCACATTCTAAGTGTCTTCTCTTTTAAGTGGAGAGAGGCAAAATTTAGGCCCTGAGGCTGCCTATTCTTATATGTCAAAGATGCTAATAATGTGCCAGCCTGCCAATGCAACAAAGAGTACCACTGCTGAGACCCTTTCTTTGAAGCAAAGTGAAATTCTAAAACTTTCATTTTGTCATTGAAAATACCTGCTAAAGCTCTGACATCTTTTTTGACCTCATAGAAGGAGCTATAATATAATCTTGGTGGGAGCACCAGAAGTTCAAACTCCACTAACCCTGATGAAAGAGTTAACATAATAAAGATTGTTATAATTTAAGGGACTTTAGCAAACTAGCTGGAACCCAAATATGTCATTTTTCCCTTATAAATCATCCATTCCATACATATTATCTGCTCTGTGTTGTTTAAAATCCACAGCTGAATGCTTGTGCCAGGCACTGAATGCTCCTAATTTGCTTTATCAAAACCTGTTAATACCTCAAGCTGAGCTACAGTAAGTAGAGACTATTGCCAAACAAATAGAAGAGATTGTTTACAAGTAAGGTACATAATGATTTTTAGAAAGAGGACATTTCTGAAGAAGGATTATAAATAGGGTTATAGACAGTGCAAGGTACAGTTCTCAGCATGTAGTTCAATGTCAAAAAATTATAACAGCTAGTGAAATCTGAACAGGTATTCAAATATATTCAAGCACATACTGTTTACTTCTGGGAAACAAGTTACTGACTTAATGAAATACTTATTGTATTCATTCAAAAGACAATGTGGTATTGAATTGCAGAATGGTTTCAGTGTTCACCTTTAAACATGAAAGGTTTTAAAAGATGAGTAATAGAATTCATTCTGAGAGATGACAGTAAAGGATGTGAAAGCAGCAATCTTCTGTTCTCCAATTGGGCAATTTAAAAATGAAAATAATAGCCTCATTAACTGTCAGTCTTTGGAGGCATGAAATTTGTGTTAAAGATCTGTATCCCTTGTGTTACTTATCAGGAATCCAAGCCACCACGAATTACCATTCTGCCTAATTTAAAATCTTTGTGTCAAAAGAAGAAATGTAAGATTGGATATGACAGAGGTGAATGAAGCTGTCCTTCTTTTAATTTTATTTAACTCACCATAACAATCTCTTTCACCATGTGTTGCTGTGTATCTGTGTTTTTCTTATCCAACAGCACCACCAAGTGCCAGGATTTTGTTCTGTAAAGGATTTTGTTTTATTTTTTACCTTTGCGAAAATGCTTTTTAAACAAGATAAATGGCAGAGCTATGACTGTATTAAAGCTCATTAAAGGATTCAAAATGCCTGATACAAATGTATTCGTGCTTCCTAGAGATTTTGTCAACAAGTCTTTGGAATTATTTTATATTCTTAAGATTAAAATCTATAACTAACATGGAAAAGGAATTTTGTTTCCTTAAGGCTTTATTTGAAAACCCCCAGAAAACTATGAAGTCTATTGCTTGGATATTTGTTAAGAAATTGTATGCTGTTTGCTTTCAAAATGCAGTTTTCCAGTCACCATCATAGCAGTGGTGGGTGTGTTTTCAAAAGAAAAGAGTGAGCCTTGATCCATTTTTTTTCAAAGAATGGTTGTAGGCTATGGGTCCCACAGGGGCATAGGTCTGTGCTTGTACCATGAATCAGGTGTTTAAGATCTGGAGAGCGGAAATTTTAAGACAGATCCTTTCTGCAGCATTTCTTATTAACTAGCCTGAGGCAGCACTCCCATCCAGAGTCAAGGACTTTGAATCTCAATCCTGGGAGACCAAGATAGGGCACTGCATAGGTAAAGTGATCATACCTTCCAGTTTGGCTGGGACAGTCTCAGTTTTTATAGGCCAGTTCTAGCTGCTTGATGAAAATCAAAACAAAAGTTCTGGAATCACAGGGGCACAGGGCATAGTTCGGTGGGGAAGTGAAGCAGGTGGCCAGGCAAGCACCCCTTTAGCTGTGTGGGAGCAAAGCAGGCAGACTGCAGCAGTGCCCAGCCCAGCTTAGGAGAAGCTGGGCCAGGCACATACTGGCAGGGTGGCACCTGTTCCAGTCTGCCCACCTTGCTCCAGCACAGCAACAGCAGTACCTACCCACCCACCTGCCTGGCACACCATGCCACTTCACCTCCCTTGAAGACATCACCCCATGCCTCTGCTCACCTGCCTCTGCCTGCAGCAGCACCACTGATTTGGAGGTGGGGCAGTGTTCCAGATTTCCTTAAAAATAATATGGTCATTGTATAGGGAGCTTAGGTGTTTAACTTGTGATTCTGAATTCCACTTTCATGGCCAAACGTCTAAGTTCCTTATCAGATTTGGTCTGCTGTCTGGCCCAGTGATTACTAAATTATTGCATCTAGAGTGAAACTTTAACTTTAAATTGGTAGTGCACTATCTGTCAGAGTTTGGGAACTGCTGCTTTATGGTGTGGTGGATAAAAGAATCAAGTGGCAGATACAGGTTCATATTCCCTCACAGAAGAAAAAGAACTGAATTCATGTTTCATTCATCCTGTCTATGTGTTATAATCACAAGGGATCATGTTTTTTTTTTCTGATGAAAAGCTCCCTGATTTGGGGGTTTTAAAAAAGTAACCCCAAATCCACATTTTTCTGTGATTAAAATGAAACACCACTTTATATCAATATCTGTCTACCTATCTATATCTCTCTAGATAGATAGATAGATAGATCTCCATCTATTTGTGGTGTTTCATTTTAATCATGGAAAAATGTGGAGTTGGGATTACATTTTTTAATCTGAAAATTGAGTTGTTGTTTTATGTTGTTTTTTTCAATTAGTGAAAAACAGGATCCCTCCTAATTACCGAGCTGTTGGGTAGGAACATGGCATAGGTGAAAATACTTCCTTGTCTTACTAATTTTGTGGTCTAGCCTGCACCTCTGATGGGTCTTAGGTTTAAATTGCTTTGTTACTAAGCAAAGTCAAGACTGAAGCAGTTCTTGGCTTGCCCAGAACTTATTTCAGAATTATTAATTCTGGACAATATAGATTCAGATAAAAATGTGATTACATATAATGCAGGATCTACAAAATTACATTTCCTGTCATGCCACATGTACATGGCAGGAGGCATGACTGTGTCATCCAAGATCAGATGCTATCACCTCTTATTGCTGGTAGAAGGGGAACCCAGGACCACCTTCTTGGACTTCCCCTGTTCAAGCAAGTAAAAAGCTCCCATAACTGCAAGTCCCATAGCTGACAGAAGTCACAGCCATGGCAGCACTTCATGACCTCCAGGGTAGAGAGACCTGCCCCAGCTGGGCATGATGCATCCCTGTGGATGGTAGCTGGGTGAGTTGGCAGGGCTCCCAGCTGCAAGGGAGACCCTGCTACATGTGCAAATTAAAGCTGGATAGCAACCAGATACAAAGTTAGGAAAAAAACTGAGGTCAGTCCTCTTTATGGCACAATAGTTGCTTTGCACATTTAGCTGTTTTCAGTTAACTGCACAATTAACCAATTAATTGTGCAATACCTGTATTGTGTAGAGGGGGACTCACAGTGGTAAGTAAGCAGGAATTATGTGCCTAAGTTTTTTTTACAGATAGCCATTTACCAAGAACATGCAAAAAAAAATTGATCAGATTTGTTACCTGCTCTGGCTTTTCATGATGCAACAGGAGATGATATTTTCCCTGTTGTCTTGGGCATTTCAATTCCATCTCCCCACTCCTCTTTACTTTGCTTCCCAGTTTCTTTTGCTTTCCTTTTTTCTACACTTGTCGGAAGTAATTCTGCATAGTAGAACTTAATTAAAATAAGTAGTGAATTCCCCTTTTGAAATAAATATAATGGGAACCCTTCCCAGGGTATAGAATGCTCCCCCCCTTCCCCCCGGTTTGGCCACTGTTAACAAATGGATGTCTTTTAAAACTGTGTGGTTCAGGTCACTGCACTTTGTCTCAAGAATTCTGAGGAAACTTCCAGATATGCCATCTCTAGTCTTATTCAACAACTTCATTAGACATCTTGAGAGGTAGTAAACATCAATATAATTAGTAGATAGTATTCATTTGGGAGACTTTGCAAACCCTAGTGAGGGTGGAGAAATACAAAGAGACCAAGAGAATTTAGGAATCAGACAAGAGAGTGAGATCCCACATGGAAAAAAAAATATGGACTTGTCATATCTGAGGGAAAACGGATTTGAAACAGACATTGCACTCCATGGCAGGGAAAAAAAAGCCATGAAAGCCAAAAGATCTAAAATTGATATTGCATTTTCATTTATAATGCAATTAGGCAACAATAAACCACAATTCAGTCTTATATGGTGTACTAAAGAAGAATCAAGTCACAGATCAGAAGTTACAGTGGGTGCAGTTACATATGTGCTTTACTTTGGAGTAGACTAATTAGATTTGCAGTAAAGCATCACTGCCTACATGTGCGCTGGTGCAGTAAACTATTTAACTGAGCTATAAGATAAGACTGTCCCCAACAGAACTGTCTTATAGTGGGATAGTTTACTGCACTAAAACACATTTAAACAGTGACTGTGAGTGTAAATTGTGCTCTGTCAGCCCAGGCAGCCAGAGGCTTGCTTCACCCTGGCTCAAATTGCTGCTGTCCTGGGTGCATGCATAGATGCTGCACCTGGGAGCAGTTCACTATGTCTCAAACTCCCCTGGAGTTTATTGCTTTGCATCAATTGCACTTGTAGATGCACCCAGTGTTTTTCTTTATGCTTCAGTGAGACTACAGTTGGATTATACATGAGTATTTTACTACCACAGAAATATTACTAATTGGTTAATTGCAGATATGACTAAAACTGAACCCAATTCTTTTCCCATGGAACTCAGCTTAATTCCAAATACATATTGCATTGGTACACAGCTGCTCCCACAAATAGTAGCATTAATTTTGGTCCAAACAGGCCACTGTCCGATGAGGGTAAAATCATCCCCACCATTAGGAAGCCAGAAACAGCAAATAATAAGGAAGGATTAAAAGGATTAAAAAGCACATGTAATTTGACAAACAGGGTGAGACTGTCCTCTTAAAATATGCTACCAATATGACTTAAATTTTTCAAACATCTCAAACAACTAAATAAAGAGTGAAATGAACTGCTTAGGAAAAAAATCAAGCAGGGGAAGATTTTATATTATAATACTTTTCAGTGGAATATAAATATGTGTTGTCATAACAGTGTATATCATGTAGATTGCTGTAGAATCTTTATGAATAAACTTAATGTTTTGGAAGCACATAATGCATGCAAAGTCTGTTGTTTTTAAAGCAAAACAGCTAAGCATTTTTATTAATGGATTTGTCATGTATGCTAATTAAAAAAATATGGCAGTGGAAAACTTAGAATCAGTTAAAAGTTAAAAAGTAACTTTTTATTAACAGGCAAAATGAAAACCAACAAATAAAAGCTGAACATTTCTTTTGTGCTGCAATCTGCTTGTGTACTGAACGCTGAAAATAGCATTCCAAGACTGTTCATTCTCTAGACAGGTGAGTGCTTTTCTTTATCTCTGTGCAATTTAGCTGCAATTAATTAGTGTAATGTTATGTATTATCAAGCAGCTGTTTAATTCACTTGCCATATGTAGATATATAACAACAGTTCTACTTCTGAATGTCACAACTTTTTCTTTTTGAATATAGATAATGTGTAAGTATAATATTTTCTTCCAAGTTTCACATAGATTACAAATGCTATAATTGCATATGGTAAGGGAGGAGAAACCACAAAATACAAAGTTAAATACATGAATATTGTGTTTTGAAAGGTGTTAGAAAGAACAAAAATGAAATGTCAAGTAGATAAAATAGTTCTGTCAAATCTCTTTTAAAAACAGTTTCTAATTTACTTTTCATTACTGTTGGAATTTGAGCATATTTTTTCAGAATAATTCTTGCTTTCCAAAAGTTTATCAAATGTTTTACCTCCATTTCACCCTTGAATCTTTCACCAATATTTTAAATGGAGCTGAAAGTGACTTTTTTATTATTATTATCATTATTTTACAACACAAAATTCAACTTATCCATGCCTTGTTATACAAACACTGACTTGAACAGGATGCCTGCAGCATTGATTGGCATCAGCATTTTTTTAAAGAATTATTATTTAGCTAAGTTCTGTGACAGCGAATTATTTTTTTTTATTGTGATAAGTGTTAAAGGAAGTACAAATTTTCTTACTAGAATAGTTGCCATAGAAGTTTTACAGTTTATAATAGTTTCAAGGTCAACATGAATTAATCTGAAAGCCTTGACATTTTCCCCATGTTTATGTATTCAAATTGTGTTTCATTAGACTACAGAGGTTAAAATACATATTTTAAAAAATCATACAAATGCATGAAAAATGAGGGAAAAACATCTCTGACTGAAAAAGCAACTATCCCTTAGATTGAAAAGATACACTTCATCTGAGCCTACAAACAGCTAAGGCAGGGGTGGTAAAAATGGCAGATCTAGCCATCAGCCAGATGCTATTTCCCAGCAGCCCCTATCTGCATGCTTTCTACATCAGCTATAATAGCTTTGAAATGAGATATAAAATCTAATAGTGTCTTAAAAGAATAATGACCGGATTAAAAAAAACAAACAAGAAAAAAGTAGTAGATTAAGCAGAATTTAGGCACCTAAAAAAGACTGTTGCTAATTGCCTCCTTTAATCGCAAGGGGATCTGCAAAGCAACTCCCTTCCCTTAACCTCAGGGAGATTTGCTTCCCTTAACCACAGGGAGCTTTGCACGTTCCGGGTAGTTAGCTGCTGGACAGGTTTATCCCGACCTGTTCCAGTTTATAAGGGCCCAGCTACGCGGTGGAGTAAATAAGATGACGGTACTTACAAAATGTAGTTTTATTTTCTTCTCAACAGCAACAACGTAGCATAATGGGGTTTTCCACTCTGGACTCGGCCCAATTCTGGATTGAATTGAGCTTGATCACAAGTTGAAGGGACCAACTCCTCGTATCCTCTAACTGCAAGGCCTCAGAGGAGGAGAGCTCTGAGTTCTGTGAGCTCCAGGGATGGGTTTTATAGTAGGGTGGTATGTGCTTAGCCAATTAGGTACCGTGATCCGTTTCATTACCTAATATGGTGTGGACAGGGGCCATGAGCATATTTGATTGACGTGGGCTATGAACAGGTTTGATTGACATGCCCCCTTGCTCATGGCACCTGTTATAGGTGGTTTTAAAATTCATCTACTTGGTTTAAGTCGAGAGTGGGATCGGGGAGGCGGGTATATACAAAAGCAAGTTGCCGTTCAACTTTGTGGTGAACACAGGTAATAACACTACAAACTATATAGAGTATGATGAGAAAAGGTAAGACAACAACTATTAAAGGGGGAAGTATACACATTAAGAAAGAGGAGAAGTCAAAACCTAAGCCATGGAAGAGATCAGGCAGCCATCCTTTTTCGAGGTTACCTGCCTCATTGGCTTTTTTCGCAGCATCGGTGATAACTTTTAGTTGGGTCTCTAAGGGAGCAGTTACGTTGGGGATAGCTATATAACACATATCACTAGATAAATTGAGATATTGACACACTCCCCCTTGATGTAGTAGGAGAGCATCGAGGGCAAGTTGGTTGTGAAGGGTCATTTTAGAGGTCGCTTGGAGTTGGGCATTTAGGAGATTGAGGGAGATTTTGGTGGCGTTCAGGCCTTCTTTGAGGGATTCTGCTAGATGAGTAATGGCGTCTCTTTGACAGTAATGGGTGACAAAGGGGGAAAGGGAATATTCAGCTGCGAATTGAGCTATGGATTTAACTCTGCTCCAGTGGAGGTTTTCAACCCAAGTGGGAGACGTCAGTGTGGGTGCCCTTTTGACTCGTTTGAACAGTGTTATTGGGTTATTAGAGGTGTTATGGGCTTTAATAGGACAAAGCTGGACATTGGCAAGGAAACATTTGATGCCAGACAATGTCACTGGGAGGTTGGTGTATAGCAGGCCCTTGTTACATGCCCACACCATGCCCAGGAGTGGATGGGTCGTTAAGACTCTGCAGAAGTGTAGTATGATGGTGTTAAAGGGCAGGGCTTCCGGGGAGATGGCTGTGTTGTTAACTAAGGGAGTAGAGCTATTGTGGCACAAATAGCTTAGTAAGGTGTCTCGGACATAAGGGACAAGGTAAACTGCCAAGGAGGAGGGGTTGGATAAATTAATAGCACGGGTGGTATTCCAGTTTGCAATTGGGGTTTTGCAGTTGAGTGGACTGGGTTTGGGTTGTGGGTTATCGTCCCAGACAGTTTGATAAGGGGTTTTGGGCATGGGGTTTGGGGGTTTGAGAGGACCTGGTGGGGATGGAGAACAGATTCGGGTGTACCTTGGGGGTCCCATCGAAGAGTATAAACAGGATTGTTAACGGAAGTGAGTGTGAAGTCCCAGGGGTCGCTAATTCCCCAAGAGATCGCAGAACACATTATGTCAGGTAGCCATATCTTCTTGCTTCCTGGGGCAGGCTGATAGTACTTCGAGCAGTTGCATTGGAGACAGGTAAGGTTGGCACAGGAATGATTCCATTGGTAAGTAGGGCCGAAAATCCCCTTTAGGGTGATGTTGTTGCGAGTGCTGGTGGTGTGTACAAACCATTCAGTAGCATTTAGTTCAGTGACATACATGTGGAGGGTGGAGGTGCCGACGGCTGTAGGTCTTGGAACGCAGGCGGTGATTCCGTCGGGGTGTGGTCCAGTAGCACTGGCCCAATTGGCAATGGCTTATAGAATGGTGTTCTGGAGAGGTGGGTTGGCGCCGTTGTCTTTAGCAGTTGTTAAGATCAGCATAGCAGCAAATAGTAGAAGGTTTGGAGCTCTCATGATGTGCCTGAGAGGTCCCTCAGAGGTTAACTGAAACAAGAAATCTGGGGTAGGAAGGTTTAGTGAATGGGGTTGGGGGTATTTTGTCCGTGCCTTTGGGAAAGCCAGTTATGGTGGGTGAGGTGGTTGGAGTGTTGGTTCTCATCAGTGCAGAGTCAGATGACACAGGTGTTAGGATATATTTCCGGGTGGATGACTTTTCCTGGTACGGATGTGGGTCGTAAGCTGGAATGGCTGGGAAAAGTGACCCAAACTAAGTCTTCAGATTTGTACCGGGGCATCCAGGGTGTGAGCGGTGTCACTGGACAGTCCACCCACAGTAGTTTGTCATCGTTAAGGGCAAGAAGTGCGGTGGGTAGGTGTTTGACCCATTGTTTGTAGTTGCCTGCTCCTAAGAGACGTAGTTTTACCTTAAGGAGGCTGATACGGTGTTCTACTACTCTGTTGGATTGGGGATGGTAGGGAAGGTGGAGGTGGTGGTTGATGTTGTGTTCAGCCATGAAGTATGCAATGGCTTTGGAGCCGAAAGGTGGGCCTCTGTCCATATGGATAGTGGTGGGAATTCCCCAACTAACAAATGCTGAGGTGAGTGCAGTAATGATAGTGAAAGCAGGGGTCTTTCAAAGCGGTATAGCTAATAGGCGGCGGGTTTCCAAGTCGATGATTACTAGGGCTTTGTTGATCTGGGTTACAGTGGGTAGTGGCCCCATTAGGTCAACTTGCCAAGTGTGCCCAGGGGCAAAATGTTCCTTTGCGAGGGTGTTCTGTTGGTGGTTAGTGGGGTGCGGTTTCTCCTTGGCACACATGGTGCAGGCTTGCGTAGTACGGGTCCAATTATGGTACGTCCCGTATTCAGTTAGTTTCGGGGTAGCAACCTCTCTATTCCAGCGAGCTGTTGCCTTTCTTGTTTCAGGGTGCCCCCATTGGTCGTGCAGCCATTGTAAAAAGGGGTCGGTAACGGATGGGTCGTGGCTTTGGGCTGTTAGCACCTCGAGATCGACGTCGCTACGTAATGGGTCATCTAGGAGTTTTTCAATGACGGCATGGATCAAATCCGTGTCAGACTTGTGGGACTCGGTGTGTTTTAGGAGGGGTAGCCTCGTGAACTGGTGTAGTATTATCCAGATGTTCTCCCAGATGGACTTGTTCTCAGTCGGAGTGTAGACTCCAGTGGCTATTTTATATATATATTGCGAATTGATGGCAATAATGGGGACAGGGAGAGTTCCATCATGGTGTTGTAAGCAATGAACGAGGACGAGTTCGAATCCCCTGAGTTTGAGGGCTTGAGCTGATTCGCCGTCTGGTCCTGAACATAAATCTGAGACCTTACAGGGTTGGCAGGCAAACCCAAATCCTCCTTGCCCCCTACTGATGCCATCTGATGCCATCCAGGCTGGGGCAGTTGTGCCATATAGACGGGAGGCCGGATTTGGTGGTGGGACGGTTGGGAGTGGAATGTTGCGGAGCTGCCAGTGAGCCCAGCGGTACTGGAACTTGAGTACTAGTGCTGCCCATGTTGCAGGTTCACCTTCAAATAGAGGGTCCGGGGTTTCGGTGTCTAGTTGTGAGAGAAGGGGGGCACCTGGTGTTTGGAGGATTCCATGCCCGATGCTTAACTCAGTGGCTAATTGAGTGGCTAGTAGTACCTTTCCTATGGTACCATATTGGTGTTGGGGGCCGTGGAGCGTTTTATGGGCCACAAAGATGATTTGATTTTGTTCATCCTTGGCAGTGACCCAAATGTGGGTGTCGGTATAGCTAACAGTTAGTGTAACTGGCGTGCTCAGATCGGTAGCACTTAATGCTGTGTTTTGGACAGTGAAGAGAACACTGTTGAGATTCTTTTTATCAGCTTCCATCCATGGTGTTCGGAGTCGGACCTTCTCTCGAACTCGGCGTTGGACGGTTGCGAGGATTGGCAGATGTTCTGGCGTGAGATAGTGTCGGTACCAATTGAGGGCTCCTAATAGTTGCTGGGTTACCTTGAGGTCGGTGGGTAGGGTGAGGTTGGAGTCAAGTTGGGGGTTGATGAATGGAGTTTTTTTCCCGGGATGCAGGGGCTCATAAGTTGTGAGTGAACTGAATCACCAAAAAGGTGATATCTTGTGTGGGCATGCTCAGGGATTTCTGAAGATTAACAGTCCACCACTCTTTTGCTAGGTAGGCTATGAGTTCTTTTGTGATGCTTTTGACCTGAGCCTTGTCTCGGCCCATGATGGCGATGTCATTGACATAGGACCAGATTTGTAGGTCTTTTTTGTTGAGAGGTGAGGTGAGTTGTCGGTAGAATCGGTCTAGGGTATTGTTAATGGCTCCCATAGCCAAGGATGGGGAATTTCGGTACCCTTGTGGGCACACGGTCCACTTATATATTAGTCCATTAACACACATGTTGAGTAGGCCATCCTTGTCGTTCAGGGGACTAGAGTAAAACATATCTTTTAAGTCCAGTGTGGTACCCCAGCATGGTCGGTGCTGGTATTTTGCCATTTCACACAGAATTTAGGGAAAGGTTGAGGCGTTGGGTTGCGTGAGGGGGACACACCTTTTGTTTGCTTCCCTGTAGTCGATGACGAGGCGGACCGCCTCTGGGTGACCCGGTTTTGCAATTCCCCAGCAGGGTGAAAGATACGTATTAGCACTGATGCAGTAGATACATCCCCAAGTCTCTAAATCACTGAGGAGCCGATCGAGTGCTTTGGCATGTGATTCTTTGGTGGGTATGGGGCAAAACTTCCAGGGAGTGGTGTTGATTACAACTAGGCTATGCAGGCCTTTGGGGTCGACTGTGATAGGAAGCGCCGCGGCTATGGCTGCTTTAAGGTTAAGTTCTTTTATTCCCGGTATTCCAAGGATGTCATGGGTACCGAGGGCAGCAGTTAGCAGTCGGGGTTGGTCGCGAACTCAAAACTTGACGACTGGTGTGGATATAATAGCATTTAATCCCTGCACTTGGATTGATCGTGTTGTGGGTTTGTGTGGTGTGGATGGTTTAATGACATTGATCTGTGCGCCTGTGTCAAGTAGAAATGGAATGGACATACTGCGATTTCGGTCGTTTGGGTCCTGGATGTGGAGGGTCGCATAAGGGCGTTCGTCCTTCGGGGTGTTGTTGACGGGTAGGGCTAAAGGCGGGTCTAAGTGAGGCGGGTTCTCGGGGGTTGTGGTTGTCCTCAGGCCACTGATGTTGGTCGTGGCGGCCGCTCCTCGTTTTTTGCCTTTTCCTGAAAGATAAAGCTGAGACTCTGTGTGAGAACGATTTGCCCCTGATCTCCTAGGCCAAGTATTTGTTGTTTGCTAAGGTCCGAATTGTTGAAGAGGAAACCGAACCTTGCACACTCCTCCAGTGTCTGCTGTGGCGGATTGGAACTTAGCTTGTTGTAGGGTGGTTGTCGCGGTATGGATACATTTGTCCCCCCCGCTACGGCCATCACATTAGAGAGCAACGGTGCGGATGTTGTCATGCTGTCTAGAAGAGGACTAACTCTCGGTAAGCAGGAGAGTACATGAGACATAGGTTGTCCGACAGCGGGGTCTAAGACGGTATTTAGGCTGGGGTGTTCTTTAAGGGACCCATACATGTCAACGGCAGCTTCTAGTATCTCCACTGTGAGGGGGGTGAGCCCTGGCTCACGCAAATACCTGTGCGCCCACTCTTTTTCTTTTCCCCCTTCTTTTAGGGTAACTGGATAGGTGCGGGACTCCCATAGGAGATACTGCATCCCCAATATGGCATAGATGAGACCAGCACTTGTGGTGGGTCCTTTGCTAAGGTGCCAGAAGTGGGGCTTGCCTAGTATCATGACGGCTGCCTGAGCCGGGACCGGAATAGGCCAGGCATTGTTGTCGTCTAGGAGGGGTTTAAAAGTCGGGAGCTCCCCTCCCCATCCTGTTTGCTGGGCAAGATACTGTGACTCTTGTTGGTCGATTAATTCACCCGCAAAGTCTATTACTAGACATCCGAGCCATTGGACTGGAGTTTCCTTTGGGCGCCGTTGGGATGTATCATATAACTCCTTAAGTTCCGCTTGGTTGCAGGTGCGCGTGACAACTACTTCCCATGTATTAGCCCCTGCCCCGTTGGTAGTTGTTTTCATGATGGTGACAGGGAGTGCTGCAATGGCGGCGACTTCTGCGTCGGGGGGTCAACTCGTTGTCATCGTGACGGGGATTAGACGGGGTCTGGTTTCGGGGCGGGTCTCCACTGGCAAGGGTGGATAGAGAGGCAGATACAGGGGCGGGCCCTTTGGTGGGGATCCACCCTCTGGTACTTGGGGATTATCACCGAATCCAAGGGGAGGCACCGAAGGCACGTAAGGAGGGAGCGTTACTTGCAATTTTTTGGGTCCTCCCACGATGGGCAGTGTCACCTTAACATCTCTGTCCTCATGGTTGACGCCATCTTTGGGTATTGTTCCCTCCTGTTTCTCTTTTGTCTTGATCCTTTGCCCGTGGCTTGCTGCAGTCACCGTCCTGAGCTGGCTCTCTAGGTCAGCGTTCTCACACTGGGTTTTCATGAAACTATGGAAAAGGACGTTAATCATTTTCCCCGAATCCCACTTGTAACCCCCTAATCGCCTTGGGGACCGACACTCGGATTCTAAGGCTTTTCTAACTTCTGTCAGCATTTTGTGCCCCCTCGATCCTGATTTAAGTAGAGGGGAGTGGAATTTGTCTGCAGGGGGTTGTTCTCCTCCCTCCTGTGCATACTGTATGCATGCTGCAATTTCTTGATTAGGGGAGGGGGGGTTCGCCCTTCTTGCGCGGCTTGACTTTTTCGAGGCTTGCTGCCGGGGTGGTGGCCGCGGGTTGAAAGAGGACCCTAGGGGAGGTTAGGATGCAACCTAGGGCAGCAGGGTGGAGGCCGGAGGCCAGAGACCATCCACTCCTTGCAGGAATCGTCTGTTGCACCCTGGCTATTTCCGATGGAATCCAGGGAGAGATAGCCTTCTACTCTGCCTTCTATTATCCCTCCCGCTTGATGGTACACAATGTGTGCCCAAAGCTGGTCACTCATCTCAACGGACCTGTCCCCCCTATTCCAGGGACAGGCATTTAATAGCTGAGCTGTGGTCCACGGCGATCCTGTTCGTGATGCCATATCGCGAATTGCCTCCTTTAATTGCAAGGGGATCTGCAAAGCGACTCGCTTCCCTTACCGCAGGGAGATTTGCAAGTTCCGGGTAGTTAGCTGCTGGACAGGTTTATCCCAACCTGTTTCAGTTTATAAGGGCCCAGCTACGCGGTGGAGTAAATAAAACGAGGGTACTTACAAAATGTAGTTTTATTTTCTTCTCAACAGCAACAACGTAGTATAACGGGGTTTCCCACTCTGGACTCAGCCCAATTCTGGATTAAATTGAGCTTGATCACAAGTTGAAGGGACCGACTCCTCATAGCCTCTAACCGCAAGGCCTCGGAGGAGGAGAGCTCTGAGTTCTGTGAGCTCCAGGGATGGGTTTTGTAGTAGGGCAGTATATGCTTAGCCAATTAGGTACCGTGATCCGTTTCATTACTCAATATGGTGCGGACAGGGGCCATGAGCATATTTGATTGACATGGACTATGAGCAGGTTTGATTGACAAAGACTCGCAAAGATTTTGGGCACCTAAATCCAAAATTGCTATCCAAAAATGTGTAACAGCCATAACATCATGGAAGTACCTAAATGTAGTAGGTACTTTCTTGTTTAGGCTGAAAATTCTCTAGGCCCTTCTCTAGGGCAGCGAAGTCCAGCCTGAAGGTCAGCAATGAACTCCATTTCCCAGCAGCCCCTGCCTGCATGGTGGCAGCAATTTTCATGTCCTCAGGCTGCGGTGACAGCCTGGTCCCAAACTGGGTCAGAGCCGTAATCCGCTGCCTGCATGCCCCTACTCAGAGTATGCAGGCTGCAGATAATGGTTCTGCCCCAGGTCTGGACCAAGCTGCCCCCACAACAAGATCCTAGCGGCTCTGGAGCAGCCCCCTGCCCTGCCCTGCTGCCTGCCTTGCAAGCGTGGCTGGGGCTGGTCTCCATGGCAACCTCAACCTTGCACTACCACAGCACAGATGCAGCTAGGGTCTCCATGAAGACCAGCCATGTGGGCAGGGGCTCCAGCCATGTGGGCAGGGGCTTCTGGGAAATGGAGTCCACTGCCGGCCTGCAGACTGAACTTTGCCCACCCATAAGCTAAGGGATAATATAATATAATAACTCTATAAAGGGCCTTGTTACACATTTCACTTTGAACTGCTCAAATGCTGTTTGGTGTTAGTACTAGGTCAATTTTGGAGAGTCACAACTTAAGGCTAAAAACCTTTTCTGATCATCCCCCACCTGCACTTCCGTGCATTGTCACAAGAGAGCTGGTGAGCCAAGAAAGACTTCTATACCTGTTCTAGGTGGCAGTGTGTGATGGAGGGGTTCGGAGGGTAGGAACGTGATGCTGGGAGGTGGAGAATTGATGGGATGAGAGTGGGTAATGAAATGGGGGCAGGGGAAGGGTGGTAAAATTAAGTCAGACAGCCACTGAAGGATAAAATAAAAAGAAATAACAAAAAATAAAAATAAATAAAGAGGAAATTAATTAAAAAGGTTTCATGTTTTAATAAACTTCTTCCCAGGGTGGCTGAGAGGTGGGAGCAGTGAGAGATGTTTTTGGGAGAGCTACTGCCTCTGCCTCAGGAAGGAAGCTCCAGCTCATGGGGACATGATCCAGCCTCCTACCTTGTTCCTCCCCCTTCCCCCTTAAACCTCACTCCTGGATTCATCCATGCCCTGTAAGCTGTCATGAGGTTGTACCCCTGGGGGTGGGAAGATCACACCCCTGGGGGCAGGAAGGAGAGATACCTTGATGTCAGAACTACCTCCAGGGCAATAAAGTTCAGGGGTGGAAAATTTGTCCACAAAGAACAGGAGAGTGGGAAAGAGTGCATCATAGGATGCTAGAGAACAGCAATTTGATCAGCTCATCTGCAGGAAGTGGCTACACATTAATGGAACATGAGCTGTGTAACACTGATCAAAGAGAAACTTGTCTTGGGTGGTCTAAGTTTAAACCACTTAAAGTGTGTTTTAAACTAGTTTCTGGTGTTAATGTGTGGATAATGCAGGAGTTAAGAGCTCTAGGAGCCACCTAAAATTAATGCGTAACAAGTCACTAACAATTTATAACATAAATGTATAAATATATTCTTAAAATCAAATTATATAAAGTACACAGTGGTCCAATATATTTTGTCTAATGTAGTGGCTAGAGTACATAAAAGGATGTCACGTATTAAGAATGAAAGATTTTGCACTTAAACCATACTAAGCTACCTCTGACACACATTATATGACAGCCCAAGGTATAGAACCCATCCAGGACTGCTCCAGTCCTGATGCTAACAATTCCTGATTGTTGGCATCACACCAGGAATGACTATGGTCTGATGCCCACTGGGCTGTGGGGTGGGTGAGTTGAAAGTTTCCTCATGGAAAGGGGGGACACTCAGCTCTCTCTGATGGAAATCTTGCAACCCTTACACCCAGAAATTTAAAACTACTGTCATATTTAAAATACCAGGGCAGTTGGGAGCGGAGCAGGGAGCCAAGAAAACCCCTGATACGGTTCAGGTGTGGTCTTGGCCACACGTGAGCCCTTGCAGCGAAGGGGGAGCAACAGCAGCAGCAGCGGTAGAGAAGCGGTAAGTGGGGTAGTGCCGGCAGCTGCAGCTGATCCAGAGGGGAGCCTCCCGGATCGCTCATAGCTGAGCCGACAGGGAGCTGTGCTCCTAAGCTGCGCGTGAACAGAGCGTGCAAACAGGGAGCCGGCAAGGGGACAGGAGGGGGCTAGGAGCATCCCAGAGGAAGCTCTGGGGAGTGATACCAGCCAGCCGAGGCCGGTTGCTGGCTACAGAACCGCGCCCCCGCCCGCAACCTGGGAGCTTCAGAGGTCGAGGCTGCCGGCAGGCACTTCCGGGGAACTGGGACTCCTGATTGGCAGCTGAAAAACTGCGGGAATACTGCGGGAATTTCAAATTTAAAGTGGAACTTACAAGCGGGGACTGACTCACTGCTCGGCACTTGGAAACAGAGTGGGGAGCCAAGAAGACCCCCGATAGGGTTCAGGTGTGGTCTTAGCCACACATGAGCCCTCACAGCAAAGGTGGAGCAGCAGCAGCAGCGGTGGCGGCGGAGAAGCGGTGAATGGGGTAATGCCAACAGCTGCAGCTGATCCGGAGGGGAGCCTCCCGGATCACTTATAGCTGAGCCAGCAGGGATCTGCGTGCGAACAGAGCATGCAAACAGGAGCGCTCTGTAAGGGTGTGCCGACGTTTGTGCCGGCGTTCGCGCAGGAGGAGAGCAAGGAGGAAGTGAAGAGGGACTTGACAGAGGGAAGACCACTTTTTCTAGGAACATGGTGAGTACTTGTAGTGCCACTGCCAGGGGCCTAGCCCCTTCCTCTCCCCCTCCCTCTTCCCTGGTGCTGCCCCCGCAGTGCATCTCTGAGGCCACCACCCAGACCGAGCCCCTTGGGGGCCCGCTGTCTGCTTCCCTCACCCTGGCTGGGGGTGGTGTCTGGGCGGGACCCCGGGGGGTGAGGGAGATGTCGGGGGTGTCCCCTGGCTGCCCCTCTTATGGCCATCTTCAGGCCCTGAAGGAGGGGCTGCGGGAGCTCCAGGCAGAGGTGAGCAGGCTACAGGGGATCCGGGCAGCAGAGGATGAAATTGACATGTACTTCTGTTATCTGCAGGGCCAGAAACCTACTGAGGAGCCCCCCAGACCCAGAAGAGCGACTCGTCAGTGGCAGCAAGTTCCCCTTGGACCCAGGGAAGCCTGTGACGCTGCAGAGCCTGTACCTGAAGTACCACTTGGGAACAGGTATGTGGCCCTGGACACCCTGGAGATGACTGCTGAGGAGCACCCCCCTCGCGGTGCTGATAGTGCACCCTCATCGCGAGCGGAAAGGAAGAAGTGGTCCCAAAGGAGGAACAAGCATTGAGTCCTGGTCATCAGGGACTCCATCTTGAGGGGCACGGAGGGTCCCATCTGCCATCCTGATCCCTTGAGCAGAGAGGTCTGCTGCCTGCCTGGAGCGTGGGCTCAGGACATCACGGAGTGCATCCGGAAGATTCTTAGGCCCACAGATTGCCATCTGTTAGTGGTAGTCCACGTGGGGACCAACGATGCTTCGAGAGGCCGGCCAGAGACATCACTGAAGATTTCAAGGCTCTTGGAAGACAGCTCAAGGCGATTGAATCACAGGTGGTGTTTTCTTCCAGTCCACCAGTGAGTCGACGGGGAAGGTGACACGAGGCGTGTATCGTGGCTGTAAACCAGCACCTTCGGGGTTGATGTTATGATGCGGGCATCGGATTCTTCGATCATAGCCCGCATTTCTCAATGCAGAGCATGCTGGCGAAGGATGGACTTCACCTATTGCCTAAAGGTAAGTGTTTCTTTCCTTCTAGGTTGGCTGATCTAGTGCGGCGGGCTTTAAACTACCTTCACCAGGGGACAGGCCTGTCAAGAGAGGAGAGAACGCTCTGCCACTGAGCCAGGTACGTTGGGTGAGCACAGGTGGTTGTAGCTTGGGGGGAAACAAGTGGAGAGGGGGAGGCAGCAGTGGGTAGCCTCAAATGCCTCTATACAAATGCTCACAGCATAGGAGGTAAGCAGGAGGAGCTGTCTGTCCTGGTGGCTGTGCAAGACCCAGATTTTGTTGGGCTCACGGAAACCTGGTGGGACTCGACCCATGATTGGGCTGTAGGCATCGATGGCTATGCCCTTTTCAGGAAGGACAGGATGGCGAAAAGAGGCAGAGGGGTTGCACTCTATGTCAAAGAGCATTTCCCTGCATCGAGTGTCAACTTGGGGGCGACTGAGGACCAGGTGGAATTGATTTGGGTCAGGCTGCAAGAAGGACGAGGGGAAAGGGACTTAATGGTGGGTGTCTGCTACAGACCACACAACCAGAGGGAGGAGCTGGACCTCCAAATTTCTGGCTAGCTCAAGGAGGCGGCTAGGACAAGGGATGTCATTGTCATGGGTGATTTCAATTATTCAGACATCTGCTGGGAGGAGCAGTCGGCCAAGTCTGAGAGGTCCCGGAGGTTCCTGGCAGAGCTGCAGGACCTCCACTTGGTCCAGGAGGTGCATGGCC
>JAGPOW010003316.1:136333645-136352411 GCA_030014935.1 Caiman crocodilus
GGACCTGAACCTGTTCAGCCTCAGTAAATGGAGGCTGGGGGGGGGCGCTTACCGGCAGCCTATAAACTGCTGAGGGGTGATCAGCAGGAACTAGGGCACGCTTTTTTTTCCTGGGCACCACCAGGGGTAACTAGGACCAATGGTCACAAGTTACTGGAGAGCAGGTTTAGGTTGGACATTAGTGGGCACTACTTCACAGTTAGGGTGGCTAGGATATGGAACCAGCTTCCTAGGGAAGTTGTTCTTGCTCCTACCTTGGGCATCTTCAAGAGTAGATTAGATAGGTACTTGGCTGGGGTCCTGTGACCCTTGCACTCATTCCTGCCATTGGCCGGGGGTCAGACTAGATGGCCTGCTCTAGGCCCCTTCTGACCCTAGATATTATGATACCAGGTTGGTGGTTTGGGCATTATCCTGAAAAGTAGAAGATGTGGAACCACTCAGGGTAAGGTGGGCCTGGAATCCAGATCTCCTATATTTTAAAAAATGTTTTACCAATTGGCTGTTATGCAAAGGGTTAATTATAGTCTGCTACATTTTCTCCAATTGAGGAACTGGGGATTTATGCAAAACATCTGTGATTTCCAGATAGAAAAGAATTAAAAAAAAAGAAGATTTAGGCCTTTTTGAACAATTCCTGAGCAGATACAGTAGGCCAAGTCTAATCCTAGACAAACTTCTCAGGGTAATATGGAGACATATAAGGAATCTTGTGTACAGGGTGGATTAAGCTTTCATGTGGTAACTCAAGGCTCAAATTCAAATCCATGTATTGGGCATCTTAAAATACTTAAGTGCAATTCTATTCTATTGTGCACATATCCTGAAAAATGTATTAACGCATCTACTTTGGTAATACACCACCATTTTCACCCTTAAGTGACCTTAAATTACAAAAAATAGCAACGAGCAGGAGGAATCACCTACCTTTTGCATTACATATTTTTCAGGGACACAAATAATATAAAATAGGTTCATACATGCAGCCCACAGTGTGTGGCAGGCTGGGGAGGAGCTGGCACTGCTGATGGCCAGAGGTGACATGACTGCCAGAGGTGACATGACTGACTGCTGCTTGTGGCAGGGTCTAAGATTATTCAGTGACTAAGGCAGCCTCCGGCCAGGGATCTCTGAGCTGCTAGTGCATATAGCAGCTGAGGAGCTGTGTGGGGCAGTGTGCTGAGCCCTGAGGGCCACTCCTCTGGTGACATGTCACCAGAGGGTCCAGGGTGGGGTGGGGGCCCAGGCAGGCTGCCTCTGATGGTGTAAACTGCAGGGATGTGGCCTGCATCCCAAGGCACTACAGTATAGGTCAGCTGCCACATAAAGGGCATGGTCTTGTGGGGACATTCTGACCAACAGTTGTGGTTGGTCATGGCCACCCGCTGTACCCACAAGGCCTTGACCCTTATGTGGCACTGCCACCCTGACCAGAAGTGCCCTTGATCCCTCATCCTGCCTGACAGAGACACATAAAATATAGGCATTCATGTGCCCACTCTGCTTGAACTGCCTCTGGATCTCTGCATCTTCCTCAAGCACCAGAAGTCCCCAATCTGAATCAGGCTCCAGTTGGGGACCTGAGTGGATGGCACAGATGTGTACATGTGGGTGGGGCTGGGCCTCAATAGGGAAGAGAAGGAGGAAGATGACATGCTGTGTCTTTCACCAGCTCTCTGGGCCCCTGCACCATGCCAGCAGCACCCAGTGCAGAGGCATGGCAAAGGACTGCAAGCTGTGCAGCAGAAGCTATGCCCCACAACACCTGCAGGGCAAGCTGGGGGGGAGTGGGGTAGGTAGCAAGGAGCTGATGCTGGCCCTGCTGCCAGCTGCCCTGGGAAGCTAACAGGGATAGCCAGCAGTTGCACCAGCCCTATTCAGTACCCACATGGCCCAATGCGGGTGCCCTGGCAGCTGTGTGGCCCAGCAGTGGCTAAGCAGCAACTCAGGCTTGCAGGCAAGGCAGGTAGAGGCAGCCAGTGGCCTGTCCAGGGGGCCATAAAGGGTCTGTAGTGCTCCTGTACAATGTGCAGGCTTCGTCAAGCTCCTGTGAAGTGTTCTCCAGGACACAAAATAGGGCTTAGACCAGCCCAATAGAAGCAAGGCTGAACTTAGTACTGGATCACATTTACATGTGCATTACAGCGTTACAGCACATCTAAACTTAGTGCTGGATCACGTCTAAGTGTACATTACTGCACATTATGTAATTGCACCTAAATCTGATACCTGTAAATGCAAATGCAGGTATGAAATTTAGTCATGATTATCCACTTTTACTGCTCAGTAATTGCACGCATGCGGAGATGCACACCCGTACCACGCTGTCAACTAATGTGCAGTTACACATCTTGTTTAGATGCACCCAGTAAGGACAAGCATAGTTTCCAGAGGGCTGGGGCAAGAAGATTTTTGGCCACCTCACCACCTACACAGTACCTTCTCTCTTCCACACTCAAATGCTCATCAGCCACAAGAGTCTGAAACCTCCATCCTTTATCTCACGTGCATAAGTATCATCCTCACAAAGTCTCCAGTGTGTGGACCTTTTGGCCCATTTATTTTCTTTAATTGAACCAAAATACTTTTTAATCTAAATATCCTGAAAATATTTACTTCCAGTTAGTTCTCTGTCCATCACATACAGATCTGTCCACTCAAAAGATACTAATCAAGAAAATGTTCCAGTTATTCTGCTAAAATTAATTTTAAAAGTTTTTAATTACATTTTAAGGGCTAAGCCAGACTATAACTGTGTGGCAAAAGGGAACCACTGTATTGCTGTTCAGTTTGGTGATTCCTTATTACCATGTGCAGCCAAAAAGGCTAAATGGGTCTTACATTTCTAGTGGGGAACATCTCGGGTGCTTGGTGTGACCATGTCGTGATGTACACAGTTGCTCTAAATAGTTTCATAAGTAAAGCAACAAGGGGAAAGTGGCAGTCTGGGCCTGGCAATGAGCCAGAGACTGCTCCTTGATTGGCTACACATATTTTGTTTAATTTTATTGGCTGACTCTTAGTCCCTGTGATGATTGCTATAGTTTTGTAATAGTTTTGGTGTGAGTGTAGCTCATTGCTCCAAAGGAGAAAGAGTGAGGTTCTGAGAGAGAAGGAGAGAGGGAGAAGTAGTCCCAGGGTGGACAGAGTAGGGAAAAAAGAATAGTCTGGCATGGAGAGAAAAGAGTCAAGTCTAAGGAAGGACAGACAGCACTGCAATGGCTCAATAAAGACTGCTTGTTTGGACAGGTGAGTGGTCTGCTGCGCTATTTGGGACGTCAAAATTCTGATCCCATAGTTCAAGGGAACAACACCGTGCCCCCTTCCCAGGACTTGAGAGGAAAAAAAAGGAGAGTCTTTGATACTTGGGGTGCTATGGATCACTAGAGAAATCAGGGACAAAGAGCCAGAGCCTCACGTCAGAGGCTTGCCACTTGTTAAGTCATGCTAGAGCTGATTTCAGAGAGTCTTCAAGGACAGAGAGACTGAATAAGGCCCATTCTTGGGGACTCTCAAGGAAGAATGTGTGCTGAAGTGGGGTGATCTGTGATACCATGTGGTAAACTCAGAGTTTTCAAAACAAAGCAAAATAAAGTATGTTTTGTTTAAACTTAAATTACCACTGAACAACTACTGACTTTTATGTGGTTTGCACTAAAACCAGAACAGCCTAAGTTTACTTAAAAATGAGTCAGTTTTTAGCCTTTTTTCTACCTTAGAGAACACATAATAGCAGAAAAGTCTCCCAATGTCTGAAGAAGGGTGTTTGTGTCCAAAAGCTTGCAAAGAACTTTTCCCCAACTATTTAATTGGTCTAATAAAAGAGATCATATCTACCCAAATAACCCTGCCATGGGCTAATTCAGATTCTCTCAAGCCTCAGCAAAGCTCAACAAATCCCTTCGTGCATCTGGTGTCAGATTTGTCATCAAACTTCAAACTATAAGTGATCAGACTGTAAGTCAGTTGGTAAGAAGGCACAATACTTTTGTGAACCACATGAACAGCCAGTTCAGTGTGTGAGACTCTTCCAACTGATGAATAGCGTGCTCACACAGGGTATGTGAGACTTACTGCATATAGCAGCCAAATCATTTCTTTGTTTTGTCTCATTAACCTAAATGTTCACGGACTAGTAGTGTGATGCCCATCCTTACTACAACCAGGCAAGTTGTTATAAGAAACTATTGGGTTGCTGCCAAAATGAAGAAGAGCCATGGGAATGCAGCTGCAAATCTCTCACAGTGAGAGTGCCAGCAGTAAAAAATAAGTACAGAGCACAGGGAGAAAAAGAGCAATGTAACCATGCCATAACAGTATAGGGGAGCAGGAAAAAAAAGTAAATTCACAGAAACGAATACAGAAAAGGGAAATGGAGGAAAAATAATAATTTTATCATGCATATTTTATTTACCTGATTCAAATTATTGGATTATTATTATTAAATTATCAAATTATTAAATTTACTAAACTGTCAGTAAGCTATTAAATTAATTATAAAATATTAAATTATTATTATAATTGTTCTGTTTCCCTGGGGGGGAGAAGGGAAAAGGAATCAAAGTGGAAGAAATGGTAAAATCAGGATCTAGGGAGAGAAGGTAATGAAGAATTTTCTGACTAATCATGACCATTGGTATGTGGTAACAGAAAGGATTTTTTAAAATCTGGTGAAAGCACTACATAATACTTTGATGAAACCATAGCAGCATGTGGCCACAGAAATGGGTCGAATGTGATATAGTCAGAGTGACCATGGCTGAAGGAGCAAGCACAAGAAAGAAAATATTAATTGTGAGGAGTTTAATCTTTTGATTCAATATCTAGGTTATTACTTCTTAATTTAAAAAACGAAATAGCCAAGGTGATTTTGAAACATGCATCTAATGGTCTCAGACCTAGGGTCTGAGAAAGAATTACTGAGCATGCTCAATATTCATTAAAGTTAGGTGACAGACTCTTACTCCAGTTTTATACTAATGCAACTTCACTGATACTGAGAGAGTTTCTCCAGCTGAAAAGCAGGAGGAAACTAGATGCAGAACCCTTAGGGGTTTTTTTAATACTCAAGGACAAATTTACTAGTATCTTCCATATTCTTTATAGCACTTTTGCAATCCCAAGCAAGGCAAAAATTCATATGATCACAAAATCAGCAGATGCAGCTGGTAAATCTACAATGTAGATGTTACGGCTTGATCTAAAAAAGGGACTTAAGATTCTGATTCTCATCCTTTAATCCACAGGTATGAGTTACATACCTAGGCTCTCTACACAATGCATGAGGAAAGTAAGATGCACACAATCAAATCCACAAAAAAGCAGATTAACTAGGCAGTTGCCTAAATTAGTCAGTAGGAAATGCTGTGGAGAAGCATGTATCTATAATCCCACACACTTCTGGATTTTAGAGGCCTTCCTCAACCTGAGATTCATAGCACATTACCTTCTCCTGGATTTACATGCCTACACCCTTTCTTTCAAAATCTGAGCAGAATTCAATCTTTCCTTCCAAGGTACAGCAACAGAATTTGCCCTTTCTGTAGCCAGATCTGGGTTCTGTGAGTGGTTGTTATGCAACCATAGCCTTAAAGGCTAATCACAGCTGCCAACCTCCCTTACAGCCATGGCCGTGTCTTGCGAGTGTTACTGTGCAATCATTCCCTTGTCAGAGCCTCAGCCTTCTTGGCCGCTGCCCCTTTTCTCTGGCTGGGCTTTCAAGCCTAGGCTCAGTGTGATGGACCTGGCTTTTGGGTCCCAGCTTTTGTCTCAATTACTTTAGCCTCCTGAATCTGTCTCCACCCTCTGTTGGACAGTGAGCTTTTTTTGACTCTGTCTGGATCAACTGGCCCTGTTTCCTCCCTGTTCGTGGCGTTGAGCCACCTTGGCTCTGTTTAGGACTTCTGGCCTTGCTCAGTGAACTGAACTTACTTTGGCTGTGTATTGGCCCCCTGATCCTGTCTGTCTCCCACCCATGCTGGCTTCAACTTCTTCCTTTAGGCTTCATTCTTCTGTGTGTTTTGAGTCCTTAGCCCCGGCAGGACTCAAAACACTTTCATTCCCTCGGGCACAATTGAGACCTCTGCCAATGTCTGATAGTCCCATCCCAAACTGCCAGTCTAAACTGTAAGAAAAGAATAATCCTACTTATTACAACATAAATTAAACCTACTCGATGTCCAAGTGTTAACAGTTGCTTACAGTCAGGGCAGCAAGGCTTCCCCTTACTCTGAGTTGTATCTCTCTATGGGTTATCATCAATGGCCTACCAGCAGCTCTCAGGGCAGCGCAAAAGTTAGCTAGACTTTCTCCTGTGGGTTTTCTGACCAGAGACTTCTCCTTCTGTCTTGCAGGGTGAGCCCCTTGTCCTGACTCAGGCTATATGCCAGGGGCGGACAATTAGTTCAGAAGGAAGGCTGCTTACAGAGTTTTGGCAAGCTGTCAAAGGCCACATGGGTAGCCCCGCCCCTTGACAGGTGCCATGCCCCCATGTCACCATCTTAGGGCTGGAAGCCCTGCCCCCTAACCCATGACCTTTGTCCTCAGAAGACTCTCCCCTTGCCCCTGGAAATACTCCTTTTAGCAAGGGGTTTTGCCATTTCAGAACCAGAAAAATACCAAATTATATACTGAAAATCAAACATCTACAGCATTCACTAATTTGATTTAAAAAAATATTTTTGCCATGATTTACATGTGTTTGCATAGTGTACATAGAGGTGATCGCATTATAACTTAAAATGAAGTCTTACTTTTGTATACTGTGGGGGGTGGGGAGCATGGGGTTGGGTATAGTTTTGTGAGGATCTGTGGGTGTGTAGTTATGTGGTTGGGGATTTTGTGAGGGGGTGGATAGATGTGTGGGTGTGGGGTGAGGGAGCATGTGTGCATATGTGCAGAAATGCATGATGTAGGTGGCTGTTGGTTTTGTGGGGGGGGCTATGTGTGGGGGCTGAGGGTGGCTAGAGTGTGTGGGAGGGTGTGTGAGGGGTTTTGTGTGTACGGTAGTGAGAGAGGTGGTATGCATGCATGTGTATGTTGGGGTATGCTTGTTGGACTTGCCCTATGAACACACACACATACACATGCATATGCACATGCACACGCACTCTGTGCTACCCCCCACTACACACAGACATACAAACACACGCACATTGTTCCTGGCCCCAGGATACAGGTGTGGGCCTCGTGCTCTGGCAATGCAGCTGGGATCCACGTGGTGTTGGCTACAAAGAGCCAACTCATGGGATCATAATAAATTCTAGTTTATTGGATCGGATGTGAAGTTACCAATAAAATCATAAATGCAAACTTTGAGTTACAGGTGATACTGGTCACCTTAGGACATATGCACTCATTCATTCAAACCCATGTAGTATAGTGTATAATAACTGCTGTAATGATGGTGGGAACACTGGTGTCAGTATAACTACCTCTCCAAGGCCCTAGAGTCTGCTGTTGATGGTCAGCTTCTTTTAAGGCAATGTCTTCTTCAGAAGGCAGTCACCTGCTTGTCCAGAAAGGGTCACATTTCACTGTCTTTTATCCCTTTCTGGCAGACTTGTGTAATCCGTCAGCATCATCTTAGCTACCCAGTCTGGAGGTCACTGTCCCACCTGGGTCTTGAGTAGTACCTGACAGCTATTAGTCACAGGGGTCTGCTGGTACCTGAAGTTTTGGGAGTCTACCCTTAACCTACTGACTTAATGGCTGTATTGTCATGGGTTACAGGAATAGTCCACAGAGTGAGTGTTCAGTTCCAAAAATCATTCTTTAGCTTGATTAGCTTAAAATGGAGTTCTTTTGGCTAAGCTATTGTCTACTGATGATCATAATTCACTCACATTCACTCAATAGAATTTATCACTTTACAATTATAATTTCAATGCAGTTTTAATAATGGTCCAGGGTGTAACTTCATTCTATAGGGAATACATTCCTTACCAGTGTAAAAGTATAAAATATAAAATACAAAATGCTGTGGTAAAGACAAGACAGATGAAATATGAAGATGCACTGTGAGAAATATATAAAAGTACAGTGTGAGGTAGTGAGGATCAAAGGTTACTGGGGACAGTAAGTGAGTTAGATTAGCACAAGATATATTTACAGTCTCTGAAGTGGACATTTTAGGTTTTTTGGGGTTTTTTAGTGACACTGAGCTTAATTGATATGTAAATGTAGTTTCTAGGTTTCTCCTAGGGAAAGCCACTTCAGATTTCTGGCTTGCTCAGAGTCTTGCCACACCTATGCAATGGGTGTGCCAGGTCTCTGCCAATACTTAGAAGAAAAAAAAATGCGAAAAAGGGGCGGTGGGATGGAGACAGTGTGCAGGCAAGAAGGGGTTCATTATATCAATGTCAAGAAGGGAAATGTACAAAGGGGGATTTCTGCTACAAAGTGGTGCTGGAATAGGCATGCAGGGAAGTAGTGAAAGTGGCAGAGGTTTCTAGTTGGAGTGAGGGCAGGGTAGGATGAGGGCAGGCCTGGGCCAGCCTTGCTCCTGGGTCCTGCTAGCTTCCCCTGGATTCTACTGTCCCTGGCTTCTGTCATCTTTGACGGGCAGCCTGAAGCAGATAAACATTAATTTTCTAAACTTTTTAGGTGCCCTGTGGGCCAGATAGAATGGCCTGGTGGGCTGCATCTGGCCTGTGGGCTGTATTTTGCCCACCCCTGCCCTATGCTTTTATGCTACCTAAGCTCTGTCCCTTCCAGTCAGCTGGTGCTCCAGCCTCACAGAGGTTTCTCAGAGTCTCACAGCCAGTTACCATGGCAGTTTATGATTGCCGCTTTAGCAGCCAAAGCCAGGCTCTGCCCTAATGTCCTACTGCATAGCAGCAAACTGCAATAGGTAGTCTTGGCCTTTTATTCTTAGCTGCTTATTCCAGCTCTCTGTCTAGGCAGCAGTATTTCTTTGCTCCCTTCCTTCTTGTGGCTAACTCCTCTCAGCTGTCTGGGCTTCATCTGCTGCTCTTTGCCCCATTAAGGTAGCAGGAGCTCCAGGCTCTCTGTTACATACCTCCACACTTCCACTCCCCATCATCATCCACACACCTACGTACTTTGTATACATGTGCACATGTAATAGCTTAGTAGTAGTGGTCATGAATTCAGCAAGATTGTGGGGACTTGAATTAGATTCTTTCTTCTCTCTGAAAGAATTCCAACCTACATTTCCCCCAACTACAAAGTGTGATCTAACCACTAAGTTGTTCGCTTCTGGGGGGGAAAGTGCTGAAGAAACTGCTCCACTTCGCACATACATATAATTAAATGTTCATTGTCCTCGAGTGAGAGCAAGTTAGAAGGATAACAACTCTCATGCCTGGTGATTGTGGCACTTTTGTGGGATCATTTCCCTGTTCCACTGTATCCTTAAGATTAAAGGAGTGAAATAAGCAGTGGAGCAAGGACTAGAACTCTCCATTTATTTTATGGATATAATAGCTAAGTCTATCTTAAGGGGATTTTCTCTGAGGCTAATAGTCTAGTAAACTATTGCAAGATCAACCCTGTTTTACATAAAACTACAATAGATAACTAGTGCATGTCAGAAGGGTCTTGTTAGATCAAATTGATTATTTCATTTCAGTGTAAGTTAAGATTTTGGCAAGATGCCTATAGTACATTGGTATCACAGCTTGCTGAAAAACAGATCTCACCGGTATGTTCCTAAATATATAACTTATTCCTAAAGTTAAACAGTGCTCTCCAATAATAACAAAGAGATTTTGACATGAACAGCTGGGAAATTAAGTTTTAGAGAATCAATAAATAGTGTTAGACATATATTTCTGTCACTTCAACCTTTCACAAAACAAGTTTGCATTTTCAATGAAAGTTGAGTCTGTCCTTGGGGTGCACAGATGGTTCTGTAAACCATATGGCACCAAAATTGCTTTACTGTACGTAGTTGACATGGTAACAGCTAGTCATCATCAAACAATGAGACGTATTATGAGTAAATTGTCTGTTCCTAATGTTCCACTGAGAACATTTTATTTACATCTGAGAAGCATGTTTAACCAAAATTAGATAACAATTTACAGTATCTCTTTAGACTGGTTTGTCCACAGAGCTAGAATAAATGTAAGTACATGGGCTGTTTTAGTACAGGGCTGAATGGGAGTAACTGACATTGCATTCACAAATAAAAAAGCAGTCATCAACACCTGGGAGATAATAAATTATCTTGTGTTTGCAGCTTGGTTTGAATCATATATCATTATGTTGTTTGGGAGAGTTGAGGCTGAAAGTAAATCCCTTAATTAAAATGTTAAAAGCTTGACTAAAATGGCAGAAACTGCTTTGGTTTCTTTGAAACTAAAAAGTTGCAAAAAGCAATCTGTGTGAATGCCCATACCAATATTTTTTTAAAGGGTGTATGAAGTTGAGCTCCTAAATCCAAAAAGGTTCGAATTCATGTATTAAAATAAAGATTTTTCTTTTAGACACAGATTTTTGTTAACTTTTGCCCCAAAGTTTTTATTTGAGTATATCAGAAGTAATAGAAGTAGAAATGGTAGTAATATGCACCAGCAGTAGTATTTAATTGAAGGTTGAGCAAATTTAGATGATAACTTTGTCAAACTTAATCCTTGGCCTGAAATTTTCCCTATTTGGTGTCTGCCTCATTTATTTTTGAGAGTAGGAATACAGGAAAAACATTTTGGCCATGTTAAAAAAAATCTTATAATTCTTTCACTGAAACTTGAAATTTGGTTTCATGGATGTCTTTTTTCTGCTTCTATTTTTTCAATAGGTCAGTTATTGGTCTTTGAAATCATAAGTCACGTATACTTGTGATTTCAAAGACTTTCTAGAGTTTGGAAGCTATTTTTTTCAATTATTATTACAGGGCAGCTGGGACTGAATATATTTTTTTCTGTAAGTTCAGGGAATGCCATTTTCATAAACAAATTGGAGTAATGTGGGCTGGACAAAACCACTATAAGTTGGATAGACAACTGGCTCAATAACCACAAGCAAGGGTTCTTTCATAAATGGATCCATTCAGAATGGAAGGAGGTTTTGAGTCCAGTCCCACAGAGGTGTGTCCTGGGCCCAGTGCTGTTTAATGTATCTATTAATGATTTGGTTGCTGGCATAGGGAAGTTCTTGAGCAAGTCTGTAAACAGTCTGAAACTGGGAAGGATTATGACTATGTTGGAGAACAGAAGTACAATTCAGAAGAATATCAACGCATTGGAAAGCTGGGCTGAAGCTAACAGGATGAAGCTGACAAACGTAAGATGCTAGACCTCAGGAAGAATAATTAAAAATGCAAATACATAGTGGGGAAAATATGGCTGGATAGAAGCACTAGGGAAAAGGACTTATTAGTCTTGGTAGACCACAGACTCAGTGTAAGTCTGCAGCATGATGCAGCCACACAAAAGGTGAATGCGGTATTCAGTTGCATCAATAGAAGCAGTAAGTGCAAGACACAGGAGGTGATAGTGCTTCTCTATTCAGAACTGATTATGAATAATTTCTAGAATTTCTAAATAATTCTCAATATACAGTCTTGAGCTCCAAATTTTAAAAATACGTGGAGAAGTTAGGGAAGGTCCAGAGGTAGGCAACAAAGATGACTGAGGGTTTGGAAAGCAAGTCATACCAGGAGAGTCTGAAGGAGCTAGGCATGTTTAGCTTGCAGAAAAGGCACTAAGAAGGGGATATTATAGCAGCCTTCAAATACTTGAAAGGCTGCCAAAAAGAAGAGAGAAAGTACTTTTTCTTTCTTGTTGTGAGAATGACATGTACCAGTGGCTCGAAGTTTCTACAAAGTAAGTTTAGATTGGATATTTGGAAACATTTTTTTCACTGTAAGAATATTGAAGCAGTGGAATAGACTGCCTAGGGAAGCTGTGAACTCTCCATCACTTGCAGTGTTCAAGAAAAGGTTGAACAGTCCATAGTCAGGGATGATCTAAGCATAACTATTGCTATTTTCTACCATGGGTACTTCCCATGCTTCTGGGCTTTGCTGATTGCTCCCCTCCATTTCCCCCCGACACTGCACTAGGCAGCCTAGCCATGGCACCCCTCACCCAGGCAGCTTCTCTTGGCCATCCCACACCTACCCCTGAGAGCACTGCCACAGGTCAACAGCACTGCTGGCCTAGCCACACAGCTCCTCACTACCCCTGAAGACCTCCCACTCCCTTCTTCAACTGCAGGGAGAGGCACTTCTGGGTGGGGCCTACAGGCAACAATGCAGTCCTGGGGTTGCTGGTGGGACTGAGCTCTGCATCAGAACCCCTTGACCTGCCACATTCCCAACACACAGACACCTTCCCAGTGCTGACAGGCACCCACATTGTGTCACAGACACATATAGCCATGCCCTAGACACACACACAACTCCACACAGACATACCTCACACCCCCTCTACACAGAAATCCTCTCCATGCACCCTAGCTACACACACACACACACACACACTACTAGCCCCCACACACAGCCCCCTGAGCAGTCCCTAAGCCCTGGCCCCCCAACCCATCCTCCTCATCCTATAGACTTATCTGTATCACCTGTATCCAGCTGCTGGGGCTGCTCCTACCACTCTGCCTAGCTGTATTGCTGGCCACATGTGTGTATGGGCATACATGCACATGAGACTCCCAGCCTCCAATCAACCTCCCACCACTCCTCTCAGCCCCAAGCATCTCCTTGCAGACTGGAAGGCTGACATCCCGCAGGGAGAAGCCAATGGTTTCCTTGTTCAAAAGCTAAAGTCTGGATTTTTCTCCTTTAAAGAGGAAAATCTGCAATTTTTTTTCAATGGGAAAACCCAGATCCTTGGTTGGTAATCAGCATAACTTTCTTCAAACAGTTGAAGTTTGTTCATCAGTAGTGTAAGGATGACCAGGGAGCCTATGAACAGGGGCTGCAATCAGGGTAAGCAGTTTGCAGGCAGTTTTCAGGCCAAGTCCTAGGCCAATTTGTGTGCCACCCCCTTTTTTTGAGAAGCAAGTCTTTCAGCTTGGCTTGAGGAAGCTAGGAAAAAAAAGGAACTCTTTGGGGCCAATGAAAAGTAAACAGGCCAGTTCCAGGAGAGTTCATTAGAGAAGGTGTGTTTGGAAGAATGGCAATTAGAGAGAGAAGACAGATTAAGAGACCCAGGGAAATGGCTGGAGGATATTGTAATGCCACTGTCTCTGATTGCACCTGTGAGTTTTCTGCCCAGGCAGGACTGCTCATCATACATGCTTCCACCAAGGTCCAGGTTTGGCACTGTGGGGACTGAGGCTTGCAGGTTCCTTCCAGGTCAGGGAATGCCTGAGGCAAGAGAAGTGTCTTCCGGTGGTTTCTGTCAGGGAACAGGCAAGAGAGCTACAGATGGAGGTGGCAAGACTCCAAAGCATACTCTGCCATGAAAAGAGCTACACGCATGATAAAGAGGGCTGGTAAACAGACCTTACAATGAGAGGCTGAGAGCTATGGGGCATTTCAGCCTGGAAAAGCATAGGCTGAGGGGTGATCTGATGGCCACCTATAAGTTTATTTGGGGTGTTCATCAGGATCTGGGGGAACGTTTGTTCACCAGAGCGCCCCAAGGGATGACAAGATCAAATGGTTATAAACTCCTCCAAGAACATTTCAGGCTGGACATAAGGAAGAATTTCTTTACTGTCCAAACCGCCAAGGTCTAGAATAGCCTGCCATTGGAGGCACCTACTTTGAATGCCTCCAAGAGAAATTTGGATGTTTATCTTGCTGGCATCCTATGACACCAGCTGACTTCCTGCCCCCGGGGTAGGGGGCTTGACTCAGTGATCTTCCCAGGTCCCTTCCAGCCCTAATGTCTATGAAATCTATGAATTCATTGAGTCAGTGCTAGAGAAGACCTCCAGGATTATGGAGAAAGAAATGTCAGATACAGCAGTAGAGAAGAGAGAGGACATGGATACCCAAGAGGGAGGAAGCTGGAGGCTTGTGACTTCTAGCAGGAAACAGAGATCTTCACCTTCACCTGCAGTTGTTAATCTGGAGAACAGATCTGCAGCCTTAGCAGCGGAGAAGAAGGAGAACAACCCATTGGTGGAGGAAGACAGGTCAGGCCTCATTAATGTGGGAAGGATTGAGCCACCAAGAAGAAGCAACAGGTGGTGGTGGCTGGAGACTCCTTTCTGTGGGGGACAATCTGTTGACCTGACCTGTTGTCTTGGGAGGACAGCTACTGACCTGAAGCCCAGATCTGAGAGGTCAGATCTGAGATGTCAGTCACAGAGGGACTAGCAAGACTCATCTAGCCCTCTGACTACTACCCCATGCTGCTCATCCATATAGGCACCAGTGATGCTGCCAGGGGAGACCCTGAGTGTATCAAAAGTGACTATAGGGCTCTGGGTACAAGCGTGAGATGGTCTGTGGCTCAGGTTGTGTTCTTGTCAATCCTTCCTGTTGAAGTAAAAGACCCAGGCAGGAGCAAGTGCATCCTGCAGATCAACACTGAGCTGTGCAGGTGGTATCACGAGCAGCAATTTGGCTTCTTTGACCATGGGATGTTCTTCCAAGAAGAAGGATTGTTGGGAAGAGATGGGATCTAAACTAGATTCTGCAGGAGATGGAGACCAAAGCCCTGAGGGAAGTGGGGAAGTGGGAGACTTAGAAGAACAGCAAGTAGGAAGTGGAAATAGGGGAGATGCTCTCATACTTTCTGAGAAATCAGGGCAATAACCTAGTTACCTCAGATGCCTGTACACAAATGCATGGAGCCTGGGAAAAAAAGCAGAAAGAATTGGAAGTCTTTGCACAGTCACAGAACTAAGATGTGGCTGGAAAAATTAAAACTTGGTGGGATAGCTCACATGACGGGAACACCATCATGGATATGTGCAAACTGTTCAGGAAGCACAGGTAGGGGAGAAGAGGAGGAGGAGTTTCACTTTATGTAAAAGAGCCATATGATTGCTCAGAGTTCCAATATGAAACTGCAGATAGGCCTGTTGAGAATGTTTGGGTTAGGGTCAGAGGGAAGAGCAACAAGAGTGATGTCATGGTGGAGGGTCTGCTATAGATCACCAGACCAGGAAGAAACGTTGGATAAGGCTTTCTTTAAACAGCTAGGGGAAATTTCCCGGTCACAGGCCCTGGTTTTTGTGGGGGACTTCAAATACCCTGACTTCCATCAGGAGGGCAATACAGCAGTGCATAGGCAATCCAGGAAGTTTTTGGAGAGTATTGGGATCAACTTCCTGGTGCAAGTGCTGGAATGGCCAGCTAGGGGCCATGCTCTTTTTACCTGCTGCTCACAAAAAGGGAAGAATTGGTGGGGAATGTAGTAATGGATGGCAACTTGGGTAGCAGTGACCACGAGATGATAGAGTTCAAGATAGTGAGGAAAGGAAGAATGTAGAGCAGCAGAGTAAGGACCCTGGACTTCAGAAAATCAGACTTTGACATGCCCAAGGAACTCATGGGCAGGATCCCCTGGAAGGTCAGTCTTAGGGGGAGAGAAATTGAGGAGAGCTGACTGTACTTCAAAGAAGTCTTACTGAGAGTGTAGGAACAAATCATCCTGATGTGCAGGAAGACAGAAGGTCAGCTTGGCTTAGCAGGGAACTCTTCAATAAACTAAATTATGAAAAGGAAGTTTATAAGAAGTTGTAAAATGTACAAATAATTAGGGAAGAATATAAAAGCACTGCTTGGGCCTGCAGGGATGAAGTCAGGAAGGCCAAAATGCAATTGGAGTTGCAGCTAGCAAGGGATGTGAAGGGTAACAAGAAGGGTTTCTACAAGTATGTCAGTAGCAAGAGGAGGATCAGGGAAAGTGTGGATCTCTTACTGAATGGGGGAGACAACCTAGTGACAGAGGATGCAGAAAAGGCTGAAGTGCTCAATGCCTTTTTTGCCTCAGTTTTCACAGGCAAGGTCAGCTCCCAGACTACTGCACCAAGCAGCACTGTTTGAGGAGGAGGTGGAGCAGCCCTCAGTGGTGAAGTAACAGGATAGGGATTACTTAGAAACATTAGATGTATACAAATGCATGGGGCTGGATGGGATGCACCCGAGGGTGCTGAGGGAGTGGGCTGATATAATTGAAGATCCATTGGCCATCATCTTTGAAAATTCATGGTGGTCAGGAAATGTCCTGGATGATTGGAAAGGGGCAAACATAGTGCCCAAATTTAAGGAAGGGAAGAAGGATCCAGGAACCTGCAAACCAGTCAGCCTCACCTCAGTCCCTGGGAAAATCATGGAGCAGATCCTCAAGGAATCCACTTGTAAGCACTTGGAGGAGAAGAAGTTGATTGGGAGCAGCCAGTATGGATCCAGCAGGGGAAGTGCAATCATGCCTAACCAACCTGATTGCCTTCTATGATGAGGTGACTAACTCTGTGGATGGGGGGAGACCAGTGGATGTGGTGTACCTTGATTTTAGCAAGGCTTTTGATGCAGTTTCCCACCTCATTCTTGCAGGCAAGCTAAAGAAGTATGGGCTGGATGAATGGACTGTATGGTGGATAGAAAACTGGCTGGAACATCAGTCTCAGAGAGCAGTAATCAATGGTTTGATCAATGGCTGCCAGTATCAAGTGGAGTGCCCCAGGAATCAGTTCTGAGGCCAGTTTTGTTCTTCAACAACAACCTGGAAGATGTCATAGAGTATACCCTCACAAGTTTGCAGATGACACCAAGCTGGAGGGAGTAGTAGACATGCTGGAAGGTAGGGCTAGGATTCAGAGTGACTTAAACAATTGGGAGGATTGGAACAAAAGAAATCTTATGAGGTTCAACAAGGAAAAATAAAAAGTCCTGCACTTAGGACAGAACAGTCCCATGCATGAATACAGGCTGAGGGCTGACTAGCTGGGCAGCAGCTCTGCAGAAAAGAACCTGGGAGTTACAGTGGACAATACGATGAATATGAGTCAGCAGTGTGCCCTTGTTGCCAAGAAAGCTAATGGCATACTTAGTTGATTTGGTAGCTGTGATGCCAGTAGGTCAAGGAAAGTGATTATCCCTCTCTATTCAGCACTGGTGAGGCCACATCTGGAGTACTGTGTTCAGTTTTTGGCCCTTCACTTCAGAATGTGGACAAACTGGAGAGAGTACAGTGAAGCACATCAAACTTGGTGTGGAGGCAAGGGGAAATGATTAATGAGCAAAGACTGAGGGAACTGGGCTTAGTCTAGAGAAGACAGAGAGGGGGATTTAATAGCAACCTTCAACTACAAGCACAAGTCTTGGGTATTGCCCAAGTGAGTGGCACTGGAATGGAGCTACATTGGTGTTCACCCTCCTTTCCCCTTCCCTCCCACACCCTACATTTTCCCTGTGGCTGTTCCAGTTCTGGGCTGACAGCAGGGAAAGCAAAGCAGCAGAAGCAGCAGCCAGTGATTTGTGGATGGGGAGAAGATGTCACCTCATGTTTTTTGCTTTCGAAAGCAGCTGTTTAAATAACTGCTTTACACACATCAGTATCAGTACAGAAAGTGACATCTTCCCCAGCAGCAGAGAACCTCTGGCATCTGCTCTAGCCTATGGCATAGTCCTGGTCTGTTACTCCTCTCTTGCTTGTTCCTATTCTCTACATAAGTGTACAAGCCCCAAAGAGGGCCAGGAAGATGCAGGCCGATGTGGCCACACCATTCAAAAAGCTGGGAAGGAATTGTGTTTTTCTACAAATACAAGACACATAATCCTGCCAAAGCCCCCATCTCTGCACAAGAAACAATGTAACAATTCCACCACTAGAGGTGAACATGGGGATACAAGCGTGCAATGTTTTCCTCTCTTACTGTAATGCCTTCTTCTTGCATTTGCCAGGTTATTGTAGAAACTGTTAGCAGTCCATCACCCAGTAGAGATAATCTGGTTTGAATTTGTCGGGCTGTGCAACACTAATAAAGTTTGGGTTAAATTTATCCATGAACGTCTTGGGTACAGACAGATTTTCAGACCCCCACTCGTAAGTCATGTTGGGTTGGGGGAGACAAAGCCTAGTTGCACCACCTCTCCCTAGCCCCACTCCCCCTCTCCCAGCTCCAGAGGTGTCAGTGAGGGAAAGAGGAAGCAGAGGGAGGAAGCATCTCTGAGCTTCCAGTTGCGGTTTGTTTCCTGGCCTGAGCTGGAAAAGCATTGGAAGAGCCCCTTCCCCACCACCTCATTGGTACCTGAGGAGGGAAAGGGACATGAGTTGTCTCTCAGCTCAGGCTGGGCACCAAATCCCAGCCAGCAGCTCAGAGTGCTTCCTTCCTCTGCCTCCTCTTCCCCCCACCCCTCCTCACCCTGGAAAGATGTGGGAGTGGGGCTAGGCTGCATCAGCCCAGCCCACTGCACAGAAAGTTAGCCCTAGGGAACACTAATTCTATAAGATGCTCTAAATTTCCCCCTCTCCCAGGTATTCATCTAATACATCATTTGAGGACAGTTAGTTTTTCACATGATCGGCTACTTTAAAAGCATTCTGCAGCTGTGAATTTGTGTTCCGACATGGCAGAGCACTTCCTGGGGCCTGATCATGAAAAAAAGTAACTTGTGTAAGCACCCCTTATTTTAACAGGCTTTTAATGCTGGCTGCTTATGCCAACAATCTAAGTAAATTTTACCATATCCCAACTAAGATTTTCTTGATAGACCCCTTCACAAATACCCAAATGACCTCTCAAACTGAGGCTAGTGAAGGTTTTGTTTCCAATTAATAGTATGCACTTGTCACAGGCCAGCTGGGCACTGTGAGTATGTTCATTTGGATCAAGGAGGCAAGTAGGGAGTGGAATAAAGGCAAATTTACTATAGCTTACACACATA
>JAGPOW010003316.1:136352511-136365682 GCA_030014935.1 Caiman crocodilus
TAATATTAACTAATATTATCTATTTAGGCAGAATACCAAATGCCTCCAAGAAGCACACATCATTGCTTATTAAACCCTCTGGTTCTGGCTGTCACAGCACTGAGTTCTGATTCTTCCATCATTTCATAAAGTTCACAACAAGGAGCAGAAATTATCTGATCTATACTATACATCTCTTCATTTATAACCTAACAGATAAATTTGGTGTTCAAACCCCATGTAATTTGAGTGGCGTATGTATACAGAATCTGTCAACAAACAGAAGATTCCATGTGGTGCTAAACTCCTATTTATCAAGCAAAGTTTAAAGTGGTAGTTAAAAACAGATACTATTATTATTGCCTTTCCCATTAGACAGCCTTAATTTTACTAAATGATGGCTCAGCCATCACACACATGGTTAATTTAAACAAAAGATCAGTGTGCTATACTGAATCCATTCATAATAGAATTTCTAATTAATGGCAATGATTCATGATGATATTATAACTCTGGAGTTGGACAGCTACTGACTATCAGATAGAATTAATGTAAGAGTCACATAATAGAGTACAAAATAACATTAGCTGTAAGGACAATACAGTGGGGCTACAGCTCAGCCATGAAAAAGTAACATTAAAATGTTTTAAAATAAGGTTTTTGTCGAGTGTTTATATTGTGATTAGTTATTTATTTTCCTTGCTAATCTGCAACCTAGTAAAATTCTCTGCACCATATATTTTCTTGCTTAGGTCCATTGACTCTAGATAGATGAGAAACAATAGTGATGGCATACCTAAATAAACTATATTAATTTAGGATAAAGCTGAGACTCTAGCTCTCTGCATGCAGTATGGTATGCATTTCCTATAATGCAACATTAATTTGATATAAATTCATGTGAGATGGTGATAGTCAAACCAAAAGGCAAATAGAAAATTGACTCTATTTTAGGGCTAAATTAAAGTGTGTCTTGAGACCCATTGTTTCATCCTAAAGCAAGATGTTAATTTCATAGAACTCACAAGCATAACAGAATAGCAAATATCTTTTAGTCTGATCTCATCACTCCTGAGTATGAGTAGGTATTAACTTTAATATATGAGACCTTTCTCTCATGAAAGTCAAACTATACTTCTGTGTTCTTTAGGAATACATAACACATATGCTCTCCATCCAGAACCCTAACTACCAGTAAATCTTGATTAGGGAATTTGTGTTTTATATAGTAGATCTGAATACCATATGGAGGGGAGAAATTGATGAAAGTGGAACATCATGCTCACAGACAAATAGCAAATACTTTTCACATTGTGATACAAATGCAGGACTGTGTTATATCATCTTTACTCATGCAAATTGGCCCATTGATTTTTCAGAAGTTTATCTTCTATAGTAAAGGTTTCAGAATCAGGCCATATATATCTATATATCTATATATCTCTATATATTAATGACAGTGCAAAAACACAAATGTAAAAAATGCCACACTACTGCCACTGTTTCTGACAATTCAGTAACAAAACTCCCATTACTGCTCTGGTACAGAATCAGACTACTACTGCCATTTTTTTATGGAGTCCAGTCTTGTTGGGCATTAACCTGTTTTTCTCTGATCCAGAAAAAGTACTTGAAAGAAATTGTGCAAATAGCCCTTTTAGATCATAGGGAAGATCATCCCTGACTAAACCACCCAGCAAAGTGTCTAAATCAGTGGAAATTCTCACATGTTTAAAATTAAGCACATTGTATTGTGCTTCATTAGACTAGGATCAGAGTTTTCAGTATGGCAGGGTGTTGCTCATAAAGAACACAAACATGGCTATGTGTGCTAGCACTCAGACAGACCGCTTTCGTGTTTACTGCCCAAGTTTTCCCTCCATGCTCTCCTTCCACTCACTGAGGAATAAAAAAAAAATAGAGGAATTTCCTTATTCTATGAACAAGCTTTCCACACTTGGCTCATCAAAAGAAACTCCATGGTACGTCTTCCTCCAGTAAGGGGACCCTCACCCAAAAAGGAAAATCTATGAAATCATTAATCATAGCAGTCCTCATAACTTAGAAGACATAGTCAGAAACATTTAAGCCCATTTTCCAAAACAAATAGTTGGCTTTGGTGCTTCTGATACCTTTTTGCCACTCTATAACAACCCACACTCGACACTTGAAGCTACATTTGAGGTTCATTAACGTATTAGACTCTGGTCCTTGTCTAACGAAGCACAATACAATGTGCTTCATTTTAAGCATGTGATGATTTCCACTGATTTAGACAATTTTCTGGGTGGTTTAGCCAGGGATGATTTTCCCTATGATCTAAAAGGGCTATTTGCACAATTTCATTTACGTATTTTTTCTGGATCAGAGCAAAACGGGTTAATGCCCTACAAAGGTTAGCTTCTTTCAACCTGCTCTTATTTCAGTCATTTTGGACAACTATAAAATATAGGGTTTCTTCAAAAATGATTTTATGCCAGGTGTTTTATGTGTCTTTCTTTACATGTAAATTTTTAATCAATTTTAATTATCTTAGCCTCACTTGAGCTCTCTATTTTCTTCTCTTACATTTTAACCAATAGTTTATTCAAATGTTTGTGAATCAGTTTTATGTTACTGCTTTTATAGCAGTCATTAAGAAACAGGTTTTATTAACTTAAGAAATTTAAAAAAGGGGGTTTTAGTTTGTTTTTCTGTTTGGCCAGCTAATCTCATTGCTAATCTTTTTTTTTTTAAATTCAAATCTGAACAAACTTTGCATTAAGTGCAGCCTGATTGGGCAGAGGAATTCTAGTATCTCCCATAGTGCCAATTCATTAATTCCTTACCCCTCCATACCCATTTTGCCTTTCTCCTAATCCCACATCAATTAATTCTGTACCTCTCAGCCCCATATCAATTAAATTTATGCCCTATCCCAGCTTGGTTTACCCTATAAACCAGTAGGAGGATTCGAAAACTGAGTCTGTGGGGAAATCCTGTCCATATTTGTCAAGCCTGTGTTATGCAGGTCAGTTGTAAGTACAAGAAATGATTTTTGCCAATTACATGTATGAATTGTTCATGTGGATATTCTATGCACAACATCCGCTGTACAATTAGTTGGTCCTCCCTCCCCATTAGCCATAGCCACTTGTCTCTTTCATCTTGCAATAGTCATTTACTGTAGTTGCATGAGTACAACGGAGACAAAACCTGTTAAAAACCTTCAAATGCTACTGGAGTAATAATAAAAAGAGCAATATTGTATATTATTCTTGCACCTTGCCTCCCATAGCACATTACAAAGTGTGAAAAATACTGCAGCAATGGCAGAAACAGAATAAAAAATACATTCTCGCTCCAGAATTTCTAACTCTGTATTAATTTTCTGTGAACCTTTATAAAAGTTACATTTTCATCTTCTGCAAGATTGTTCACATAAAGAAAATATCTTGTTACCATGAAGGTTTGTGCTGGAAAGGTTATCATGGACAGCTTGAAATCAGTTTGATTTCTTCCTTTTTCATTAATAAAAATGTCTGCTATTAGGACCAGCTGTCTAACTCCTTGAAGCCAATGGGAATTTTTGTGGATCAGGGAAGCAGAAAAAGTAGCATGGATTTAGAAGATAAAACACATACTATGGATATTGAATAGTGAAAAGCATAATGGAAGCAAATGTTTTGTAAATAATCCATAGGGCAAAATACACACACACAAAGGACACAATCTTATTTCACTTTATGTGCCCAAATGGAAGTTTTTCAGCAACCTAACTGCATTTTTGGCACTTATGCACAGTTTGCAATTTTATTACTATGCATCATGTAATCATCTGCATAGCTATTGAGCACGGTTATATAATGAATAACAGAGGCATAACAAGCAGGGTTTGTGCCCTAAGCAAATCCTGCAGAAGAACAGGGCAGAGAGGTGGGGTTTCAGGAATGGGGGACATATGAGTGGGAGGGATAAGGACATTCATGATTGCAAAAGCAGGGGACAGGCACACAGGTTCTGAGAGCAATGGGTGCATGCGGGTTCTGAGATTGTAGGTGAAGGGAAGATGCACCTGGAAACTCCCAAATAGTCCCTGGCAGTGCTGCTGCCACATGCTCTATCCATCCCTGGTCTTGCTCAGTCACAGCAACATGTCCACGCACTGGCTGCTGCTTCTTCAAGAGCAATGCAGACTCCGCAGGGATTAGGGAATGATTATGATGCCTGTCCTAAATTGGTACTCAAGGCTGCTGCCCTTTTCACCCACTCCTAGCTATGCTTCTGCTGGACACAACTATGTATATGCATGCCTGAGTGAACCAGCTGAAAAACTACCCCAGGTTTTAACTTCAACAGCTGAATAGTTAAAGCTTTTGCCCAGGAAGCCAAAGACCTATTTCACCATTTCTTGTGCCAAGAGGGTTTAAAACTACATTTCTTTGACTGTCTGTCACAGCACAGTAACCACCAGGCCACAGGCCTGGCATGATTCAGTCCTACCTACCTATAGCGGCTATAGCTGAGCCGCTATATCTTTTCATTGCTTTTGGGTAGAACAGATGGAGGAAACTAAGGGAAATTTCTGCCACTTTGGAAGCAAAGACTGACGCTAGAATCCAGGGCCTACCTGCTTCCAGAGGAGCAACTATTTCACTGAGGCATGCATTCCCAGGCTTACTCTCTTTCTTCCGGGCTCAGGAGGCCAGGTTCAAATGGAATGCAGTTCTAAAGACTGTCTTCCCCAGCAGGTGCATGAATCAACATCTCTCTGATTTCTGAGCTTGGGACTAACTACTAGGACACAAATTAAATGCTATCCAGAGCCTGCTTCAGTTGGCTAGGCTATTGTGCTGAAACATGAAAGGGCTCTACATCTGTATCCCCATGGTTTTGCCAGGCTACAGTTTCAAGAATTAAGCCTCAGGTAAATATATAGATACCCATATAACTTTTCAGCTACAACTCAGGCTACTAGGTATGCACTTATATGTTCATACTTAACATAGAATAGGATCACAAATTGTGTAAGTGCCCCCAAAAAACAGCTGTTATGTTGCTGGATAAAAGCTATTTAGGTGCATAAAGTGAAATAGGCTACTTCCTATTTCATTTCATTTCATATATTCATTTAGATTTATCAACCTGTTTTGTCTAGTGGAGTTGGTGGGAGGGAAATCATAGTGTTTCTTTGGTGTTTCTGGAGTATTTTGAAAGAAATTGGTAGAGTCAGAGTAATCCTAGAAAAAAAAAATCCTAGAAAGATTCATCAAGGAGTTTATCTGTGCTAAGCTTTCAGAAGGTGAGATTCTGAATGACAACCAGCATGGGTTCATTGTGGACAGGTCTTGCCTTACCAACCTCATCTCCTTCTATGACCAGTTAACGTGCCACCTGGACATGAGAGAGCAGGTTGACATTATATACCTTGACTTCCAAAAGGCCTTTGATATAGTTTCCCATGATGTCCTCACAAGAAAATTGGAGGATTGTGAGCTTAATTCTGAGACAGTCAGGTGGGTGAGAAACTGGCTGCAGGATAGGACCCAGAGAGTTATAGTGAACAGATCTGTGTCATCCTGGCAAGAAGTGGTTAATGGTGTCCCACAGAGGTCAGTGCTTGGTGCAGTACTTTTCAACATCTTTATTAACAATTTGGATGTGGGCATGAAGAGCTCATGGGCCAAGTTCACAGATGACACCAAGTTATGGGGAAGCGTGGTCATGGTTGAAGATAGGCTACAGATACAGGCAGACCTAGACAGGCTGACAATTTGGGCAAATTGTAATTTGATGAAGTTCAACATCAAGAAATGTAAAGTGCTCCACCTGAAGACAAGCAATGCCCAATATACTTACAGCATTGGTGGCACCAAACTGACTAGCACCATGAATGAAAGGGAGCTGGGAGTAATAATGGACCACAGTATGTGTGAGTACAGCTCCACTAGCATCAACCCACTCTGGAAAAAACTTTCTTCTGCTTCATTCTACCTTCCCAAAATACGGTATGTGTCTTATTTGAGAGGGTATAGTCTGCAAGAAAAAATTGTGTATCAGGTAAGACATGAAACATTCAATCTTTCAGTTGACTTCACATGGGTGATTTTACAACACATGGGTTACAAAACTGATTTAGCCTACACAGGTTAGGTTAACTTGCAAAGATTGAATCAAGTAAGGCTCAGAATTTTTGAATGTCTGTCCCTAGCCTAGAAGCTATGCCTAAGTTAGTTTTGGGGGGCTGCTCCAAGAGACTGAATAAGGCTCTTGAATTCCATGACAATAGGCATGTGCTGTGCTAAAGACCCTGATCTTTTTAATTTACTTAGTGCAACCCGTGTAATTCCTATCTTCTTTAGGGGGAAGTAGAATTCACTTCTAGGGGCTCCAATGGGGAAGAATTCTATTTCACCCAATATACATTTGTAGAAAGTTCAATTTGCAGCTAACTTTGAGTTACCTGACACAAGTGTCCCCAGTCTAGGAAAAGGGAGACATCTGCATGTTTCTTTTTGGAGGGCAATCCGATTACTATAAAATAAATGGATAATAGAATAGATCTCACACTGTTGGATGAATCAATGCTGGTTGCAAGTTTTACTTTGGTCATCCACTGAGTAAAATAGAATTAACCCCTAAATATCTAGTCAGTGAAATAGAATTTAGTTGTAGTCTTTGGTACACTTTTTAAAATGAGTGTACCCTTATGCACGTTCAAAATATATTATTTTACTTAAGATCCTTCTGCACCCTACTCCCTTTCCTTATCCCATAACAAGAATTTTTGGAATGTTTCAATACTTGATAGTAACTAAGATCAGCTTTTGTTTTTCCATTTTATGCTAACCATCAAAATAAATGCCTCAGTGAATTGTATTACAGGCTAGCAAAACAGCTCTCCCTTGTGCCATATAGTTTAGAATAAGCTATATTTTGAAGTTCTGAAATCTGATGTTACAAAAGCATTCCTCCGTAATGCAAACAAACCTCTCACCAAATGTACTCTGATAGTTTTCATCATAGTGAAATCGCTCATTTAAACGGGTGAGTTTAAAATGATACCAGCTTCACAATACATTATTTTAGGTGACAAAAAAAAGTGGATGTGTCCTGAAAATCAGCAGCAGGACTTATATTTACTGCTGTAAAGCTGAACTTTTCACCTTTGAGAAACAACACAAATGGAACTACCTATGAGTCTCAACTGAGAAGCTAAGAGAAGAAAAAGCAAATAAATCCAGGACTCAAGGGGAGTGAGTGATGGAGAGAGAAGAAACTCATTTTTTTCCATTCCCCCTGCTGTTTTTACCTACAGTTCAATCTTTCTTTGAACACAGACCAGCACTACCTAAAATGCTCTTGTTGCCACTTCCATTGCCCAGCAACAACTTCTGTCACTAGCATTTAAAGAAAGAAATGAATTCCTGCTATTATTTCAATTCCACAATCTTTTGCAGCTATAAGAGGGTTTACAATCTGGGTGGGCTGCAGGAAGAAACTATATCTGGCTGTGATGACTTTGTCTTGTTTAGTATCAGTTACAGACCTCAGATGTGGAATTATATCATAATGAAAAAATGTATATTCTTGTGAAGGCAAAATATAGGACTATTCAAAAAATGTGCAGATTTCTTTATAGAAAAAATAATTAAAGAGTAGTTAAATAGATACATCTAATACAGTTTCAAAATAAGTGAGTGTCAGTTGCTGCAGTAAGCATAATAGGAAGAACTGAAGTGAATGATAATGCATAGCAAATACTATTATTATTGCTATTATTTAATATTTGTATTGAAAAAGCATCTAAAAGCCTCTACCAGGATAGTGAGCATATTGCGACAAAAAAGTTCTTAACCATAGACGTTAAAGTACAGAGACCTTATTCCAAGCCTGTTGCAGTAATTCTGTCACCTTTAAGGTGACAGGAGCAGGAGGGGGAGGACTACAATTTCAAGGTCCAATTTAATATAAATTAGAGCAAATGTAAAAAATAAAGGGTGCATCTACATGAGACATTTACTGCACCACTGCTTAATGAACAGTGTAGTAAATGCCTCCATTTCCACACATTTGCCCTATTAGGGCATATGAAACCAATAAACTCTACAACATGGCAGTACTTGTAAATACAAGTCCAGAGGGTTTTTTTGTTTTTGTTTTTGTTTTTTTTCATGTGCAACAGAGCATGTGTAGATGCTGACCTGCCTGGCTGGGGCACAAAGGTTCTTCAGTGCAGGTGTTGCCTGCTGGCTAGCCCCACACTGAAGCACCCTCAAGCCTCAAGTCAACTCCTCCACAACATATTGAGCTTCCTGCTGGCTAGGGTTGCTGTGACCTGGCTCAATATGCTTCAGTCCCAGCACACATGCAGACACGTACCTGGCAGCAATACACTCAGAACTTATTGTTGTGCATTAATAGGCACATGTAGATGCACCCAAACACTAGAAAGGAAATAATTAAATGTTCAGCAGTAAAAAGATGTGCTAATAGGATAGCTAGGTGCATTATGCAATGACTTGACATTGTAAATTTTTACTTTATTTATTTGTGGAATATGGGAGGTTTTACCTTCTGGTGTCAGGTATTGGAATCTCCTCCTCATGCTAAAAAAGTATGTATGTTCAACCACAGCTATAGCCAACTGGCATGGGACATCCTTGAGAAATGAAAAATCAGCATTTAGATGCCTTTTGCCTGTGGGGCTATCACTTAGATCTCCAAATCTCTGGATCTGTCCTCCTGGGTGTCATGTGAAAGTCAGCACTATTACCATTCAGCAATTAGGCACCTACTCTCAGAAGTACATCAAAGTAATTTGGATTGCAAGTAAATTGATAAGTTTAATACATATCTCAGAGTGAGATGAACACTCTCCACTGAGACTGTTCAGAAATGTCCCTATACTTAGCATTTTTTTGACTGTCTCTAGAGGCACCTATGCACATGATGGGAATCTGCTCCGATGCATGCTAATTAGCACACATCAGAGCAGACTCAAATAATCAAATCAGCTGGATTGTGTTAATTAATGTGCTCCAGCAGCCTTCATGTCATGTCTATTCAGAGCCACACTTCAAAATGAGCTTTAGTTCAAGCATCCCCACTGCCATTCAGAAGTGCAGGATGCTGAATGCATGTGACACTGGGTGCTTTAATTAAAGTGGCTCTGAGAGCCTCCCCACAGCCTGGAGCACATATCCAGATGCCCAAGGTGTCTCCATGCTTTCTAGACTATTTTTCAGAGTTTCCTGACTTTTCTCATTAACTGTATTGGAGTCCTAAATGCCTAAACCCAGTAATATTTTATGAGATTAGCATTTGAACTAAGGCACCTAAGTATAGACCACCCACATAACCAAATTAGATTTGGTCTTTAGAAAAGAAGATTACATTTTTCAAGAGATTACTGTAGATTACTGTCAAGGATAATATAAATAGGGGATAATAGAAATTGCCATGGGAAAGTTAAGACCTGGGATTTTTGGTTTATTAAATCATAGTATCATAGTACCTAGGGTCAGAAGGGGCCTAGAGCAGGCCATCTAGTCTGACCCGTCACCAATTGGCAGGAAACGAGTGCCAGGGTCACAGGACCCCAGCCAAGTACCTATCTAATCTACTCTTAAAGATGCCCAAGGTAGGAGCGAGAACCACCTCCCTAGGAAGCCGGTTCCACGTCCTAGCCACCCTAACTGTGAAGTAGTGCCTCCTAATGTAAAATAAATTGTTTTAATATCAATTTTATCTTATTAAAATATATTAAACCTCTCTAATGGCCATGTTAAGGTAGCAATCTGTGGTCAAATACATACAGAGACAGCTCTTGTAAGTGAAGGCTGAAACCAGGAACCTTACTAAGTCACCCCCTATCTTCTGGAATAAATAAGACTTACTAGGACCAGCCACTAAAGGATGATATACTCACAAACTTAAACCAGTGGCATATAGCCCCACAATTCATAATACTTATAATAAAATAATCATAATAAAATCATAATACTTCTTTTTTCACCTCATTTTAGTAATTATTAATTGAATAGTTAAATGATTTTCTGAAGGCAATGTTGCATTAGAGAAAAATCACATACTTCCAAAAAAAGGGAAAAAAACACTCCAATATTTTTTATAGAAATTTATTATCACAGGATAGATTTTTTTCACTCTTGAACAACCGCATTACCTCATCTGCACCCACAATTTCAGAAAATATCTTTAAGTCTATGAGCTGCCCCACAAAAATAAAAAAAAATACTCAAATGCTAAAAGTTTTGCTCATTCTTACATCCTCTGCTGGGTTGGAACTTACTTTTTTTTAATGTAGTATATTCATCTAACTCTAATAATACTATTTTGCAAACCCACAATTTGCATCTAAAAATAAGATCACTGAGCCTTCATATGAAATTTCTAGTGCCTGGAAATAATTTGTAGATACAAATGTGAAGGTGCAAAAATGAAAATGAAATTAGGCTACCTTGCAAGACTATTGGGAACATAATACCTAAGTCTTTTTCTCCATGTAAATTGTGTCTCACACTTCTGGATCACCAAACACTTAATTGTTGTACTGAGGCCCTGTAAGCAATGTGATTCAGTCACATCATTATTCGCTGTGTTGAAAGTAACATTGAAAACAGCTTTAACTTGGGCAAAGCCCCTTCAGCACATCCACACAGGGAGGATTTGTGTAATATGGTTTCCCAAGACAGGAGCAACCAACCATCAGAAAAAGAAGAATAACACTGAAAAGTAGTTGATTACTGATTTTTTTTTTTAAGTACAGGAAGCACAGTAGTTGTCAGTCATCATTTGAGAGAGGGGGCAGTTTCTAACTGGAAATTTTGTGCTATGTTTTGTATTTTTAACAGTTTAAATTTTCCTGTTAAAACTATTATTTAACAATGATATACCAATACTATTTACAGGCCATCTAGGTCAGGGTCAGACTCTTCATAGACATATCTAGTCTCCTTACCCTGATTTAAGAAATAATACATTATAAGATAGAATGCATGCGTTATAATACTGTTCTTGAAAATTAAATATTCTTTAATTTCTTTTTGGTATTTCACATAGAGCTTCAAAAAAATCCACTCCATACAGGAATACCAGCCACAGGTTTGGTAATAACACCCCACCTTGTGCTGAGCTTCATATGCTTCATCTGACTATAATGTTAAAATAACTGCTTGTTTTAAGTATATCTGGAGCACTCAGCACAGATGGCAAAATTGCACAGCCTGCTAGCAAGTTGTAATCTGGTGCAAGATAAGGGGGGCAGAATGAACAGAATATAGAAAAAAATAACTCAATTTCATCATTCAAAAACATAAATCACAGAGCAGCAATATTCTTTCTGAAACTACTTAATGATCAGTTACTAAAATAGCAAAACTGAGACTGTCAGCCATACAGCTGCAACGTCTCAAAAAGGATCTCAAATAATCTTGCTCTTATTTCAGACTTTCATTTAATATGGTACATCCTGCAATATCACCTGGTTCTCTTTGCATGAACGTATTAGAATATTCACTTGGTAGAAAGATATTACTTATTTTATGTGTGTGTGATGTTAAAATTGTTTAGTGGGAAATTTATTTTGAGCTTCAAAGAGGAATAATGTCTGGAGCCCATACTTGAGCAAAATCCCAAATGATTTAGCTGTGATAAGAAATGTTTGTTTCATAGAATCATAGCAAATAGCTTTGAAAGGGGCCTTAGGAGGTCATCTAATCCAACACCCTGCTTAAAGCAGGATTATCCCTATATGTTTGTTTTATTATAGTGCCTAGGGTTACTGATAGTCAAACCCCAAAGGTTTGAAATTGAATATATTCATATGCATACTGAGTTTAGTTTAGTGCTAGAGAGTTTGCACATTTGTTTTCAATTGCAGAGTCTAAAATTACTCATTTGAAAACCAGATCCTTATACTGTAGTTCCCTTGGTTCATGAAAGACACTTGAAGAGAGAACTTGAGAACATCATTAACTACAATTCATTCTTGGTACTTTCATCTTTTCAGAGCTTATTTAAACTTCAAAGCCTTGACCCATTCAAATGATTTAAACGGGTGCTCTGAACTTGAACAAGATACATGACAACCAATAAAATTACTCATAATGTGTGCTTTCTTTCCTGTGATGTCTTCTAGATGGAAGCAACAGAAAAAATGCTTAAAATATCTGGAAGAAAGAAGAGATGGTAGAATTAATTGCATGAAACAGTGCTGTGGACTTTACACCTGAGGATATTTTCATTCCAGCCTAATAAGTAGTCACTTTATGTGTTCAGCATTTGTTCATACGCTAGAATTTTTCCATAGAGTCCTACACCATAAAAATAGTCTCCCCAGTGGCCAAAACCACACAAAACCACTGAAGAGGAAAATGGTGATATGGTTCTGTTGTATCCACTTATTTAGATTGAAGATGGAAAGATGGACCAGAGTGTATCCACTCACTGAAGGAGACAGGAACACACTAATTTTTTTAATCAGACCCAGAGATCTTTCATTTTGAGGATGGGAATTCATACTCAAATGATCATGCTTCTTTTCTTTTCTTTTCTTTTCTTTTCTTTTCTTTTCTTTTGTTTTCTTTTCTATCCTTCTTCTTATCACTTCCAGATATTCTGCCATGCAAGAAAAAAATGTTACTATAAGAAACTGTGCTAATACTAGTGTTGCTACTCCTTGCAAAATTATCATTAATCTTGTGATGCTGGTTTGTTTGTTTTTTTAAGTTTGAGTTCCTCCAGTCATATGAATGAAGAAGAATCACATTTATAAGTGCTAATAATCATCATCATTATCATCATCTAGGCCTTATAGTAATGTGGATCAATGCAGACAAATAAATGCAGATAGTAAATTCATATTATAAAAACACAATGTGGCATTTTTTAGAGTCCTAGCCCACAATTTTAAAAAACCTCAGACTAGCAATGTTGTAATACAGGGGTGTCAAATATTTAGCCCATGGAGTTTTTACTTGGCCCACCAGGATAGCAGTTAGCTACCAGAACTTGGGCCTGTGGCTAGGGGAGATTGACCTTCCACAGAATGCAGAGCTCTGGGCCCTGCTGGACAGGGGTCCCCTGCGTCCAAGTCGCTGACTTGGACGAGGGGGTGGAAAGCAAGTTGTCCAAGTTTGCTGATGACACCAAACTGTGGGCTGAGGTGGGGACACCAGAAGAGAGGGAGATG
>JAGPOW010003316.1:136365782-136385837 GCA_030014935.1 Caiman crocodilus
TTTCCCGGGCACCACCAGGGGTAACTAGGACCAATGGTCACGAGTTACTGGAGAGCAGGTTTAGGTTGGACATTAGGAGGCACTACTTCACAGTTAGGGGGCTAGGAAGTGGAACCGGCTTCCTAGGGGCATCTTCAAGAGTAGATTGGATAGGTACTTGGCTGGGGTCCTGTGACCCTGGCACTCGTTCCTGCCATTGGCAGGGGGGCAGACTAGATGGCCTGCGCTAGGCCCCTTCTGACCCTAGGCACTATGAAACTATGAAACATGGTTGTTGGCAGCAGGGAGGTGAACGAGGGCTGTGCTGATACAGCCTGGCTCTTCCCACCACTGCTGCACTCTGCTGCTAAACACACACATCCACCACTTTGCTGTGCCCTTGCTAGACCCCACCATGAGCACCAGTTGGCCCTGCCACTGCCAAACCTCCTCTGTCATCCCTGGAACTATGACACAATCACTGCTGGACACTGTAGCATTGCAGCTCCTGGCCTCATAGATCGAGCCCTTGAAAAAGCCTAGCAATTTGTATATGGCTCAGAGAAGTCCAGTGCAGATCAGGCCCTGGGCCTGTGGTGAGTTTGACACTTCTGTTGCAGTGTATAGTTAGATGGTGAGCCCTAGCACCATTACAATGTTACAATGTTACACCATTGGTCTGTTTGTGATGGTGGCAAGTAGTAAGCTCTTTCACATGGCCTGCATAAGGTTATTCAGAATAGAATTGACTGTAGAAGGTACACATATAATGAAATTTCTCTCTCCCTGGAACAACTCACTTAAAAAGGTATGGGGAGGGGTACAAAATAGACAGTCCTACTGTATACACTGGCTAAAAGAACTAATCAGTCGTGCAAGGAAGTGTATACTATGTCCTCTAAAGTAGCAGTTGGCTATGTTTTATGGAGGTAAACCAAAATAATCCAGCTTGGGTCTAAGGTCTAAGAACCCAGTTACTGCTGCCACCTAATCACAGCCCAGGCAGATCCATGACAAACCCTATATTGTTGTAAACTACTCTGTCCTCAAGGTAGCAAGGAAGCTGTGGAATATGTCATAAGAAATTAAAATTGTTTTGTATCTCCACACAGTATATCAGTATAGAGTAGTTTCAAATCTTTAAGAGTCCAAAACAAGATACAATTTCAATTGCAGTATAAGCTGAACTTTTAATTTCCAAAAGCAAAATAATTTTCAAACTTTTTAAAGTTCTCACAAAACTTCCTTACAAAACTGATGAAAATTCATGAGGTTATATTGCACAATATTCTCTGGAAGGTAAAACTGAAAAGTTATGTCTGGTTTGCAAAAAAAAATGTGTATCAAAATTTGGAATACTTAGACTTTTGTTTAAAGTTCACTTCCTCCTTAATGGCCTGCTCTGGTTTCCTTTTGGATCAATATTATCATTTCTGTTAATCACTCTAGGCCTGATTCTAATGTTCTTACTTCTATTGAATAGGTGTATAGAAAAAAGAGAAATAGTACTGAGAAAAAGATTTGCTAGTTTATCAAATCCAGTTCTGTGCTATGTTAACTTCATCATGTAATCCGTTTCATAAATAGATCAAATTCCACCTCTTAAAAAAAAAAAAAATTAAATGTTATTTCATTAGTCCAACTGGAAGATTGTTCAAGAACTTGTTCTAATTTCCAAAGTGCACATATTGCTAGCCACCTCTTTAGCCTTCTGTATTTATAACAGCTTTCTCTTTTAACTTAAATAAGTGCTGACATGCCTGTTTTTTGTTTCTGCTTCTGGAATTTACCCCTGATTCATTTATAAAGAACAACTATATCTGCTCCCAGCCTTAATTTTGCTAGGTGAAATGAGCCATGTTCTTTTAGTTTTCTCATAAGACAGGATCTCCATTCCAACCTGTAAGCTCTTCTTTCCACTGTGCCAGTTTGGGTTCAACTTTATTAAACTTTTTGACTTAGCATTCCACTTGAGGTCTTATGAATACCTTGTACAATAGCATGGAATTATTCTCTTTCACTGTTGGAAACACCTAGATAAATATATTCTTGGATCACATTTGCCTTTCACATATTTCCCACTGTCAACATATGATCAAGTACATTTATGTGGTTCTTCTGTCCTTTCCAGCTGATAACTGCACTGTATAACAGAAATTCCTTATATTATACTCTAAATATATGATCATAAATTTTCTAGGATTAAATTTTCTCTCTTTTCTATTGCTCTAGTTCTCATGGTCATTCAGTTTTTCCTATAAGATACTGAGATTCTCTTCTGTATGGATAATGCCTGCTAATTTTGGCTAGGTACAGACATTCAAAAAGCCCAAGGCAGAATCAATCCAAGTTACATGATTTTCTGTAAGCAGCATAATTTAGATTTGTATTTGTATTCAAAGTAAAATCCAACCTCTTTTCTATTTTGTGCTAATGTCATTTATGAAAAATAATGAAATAACATTGGTTCAAAGTACAATCCTTGGGAAGACAAAAACTTTGTTCCAGTCTGATAGTTTCCTTTTTAGAACAATCCATTATTATTTGCTGTTAAATCACTTCCTTACTCACCTGGATTAGGAGAACAATTTAAAAAACTTACCTTTCTTGTACTAATTCCCATCTTCTCTAACTTGCCTAGTAATTTCCCATAGGGCACTATATCAAATGTTTTATTGTAGTATAGATCTATGTCTGCAAGAAAATCATTTTCACCAGAAAAGAGACTGGTTTAGTACAGAACTACCTTTAGAAACCTCATGATAAATTGTAGTCTTATTCTGTTTACTTCTATGCTTTTCTTTATTCTTTCCTTGTTTAAAAAAAAAAAAGTGTTGAGATCTCATAATCTGGCCTACTATTGCCTAGATCAAAGATTTTCTCTTTTCTTAAAAAGAAAATACAGATGTTATGTTGGCTATTAGTCAGTTTCACAGCATCTTTCTTTGTCAACAGATTTATTAAAAACCTTTCCAACTGTCACAAGCTGGCCCATGAGCTCACCAACAGCCCTGAACTAGCTTGAGCCTGAAGGGCTCAGATGTCCTTGGTGGAGACAGTTTTCCTTCCCCACCAATCAGGGTATAGCAGAAAGAAGGCAGCCCTGACCTGACCCTGAGGTGAGGTGAAAGAGAGGACCTGAAAAGGAACTAACCCCTCAGGCTTTTCTATTGGTCTGCTCCCAATCCAGGGGTGGAGCCTTAAAAAGCCAGCATTCCCAGTACATGGGAAGCTTTTGTTTAGGGATGATGAAAAAGGGCTGAAAAGAGCTGGTAGAGTTGACTAGTGGGGCAGAGCAGTTGCCCCAGAAGAGCCCTGAAGATGCCTTTGCTGAGTGGGGAGCAGCAAGGGGTAATGTCCCAGCCCATGTATGGAGGGAGCCACAGCAATGCACAGGTTGGTGCACAGAAGGTCTGGGAGTGGATTGGATCCCAGCAGATACATGAGGCAGCACAGGTCCCCAATCCTGCAAGAGGCAGGAGCTGGGCCATGAGTGGAGAGATTTTTGCACCAGGACTTAAAGCTGATAGGTCACCACAGCTGCACCACGGATCCCAGTGCACAGGGTGGTGCATGGTGGGCTGAGAGTGGGCTGATAGGCCCTGGAGGCTGCACCGGGCATCTTGGGTCTTCCTGCCATGAGCAGTGACTGGACAGGTCAGCCACCCCTGCGAGGGAGGTTGCTGGGAGACGTGAGTTACCTGGAAGGGGGATTCCCACAAGAAAGGAGGGACCTTCTTCACTGTGAGGGATCAAGGGGAATCCCCTAAGGAGTGGGGATGATTCATGCCTGGGCAAAAAAAGGGCTTTAGGGTTCGTGTTTGTTAAGGGTGGTGTCATATTTATGGGTCCCTCTCTTAGCTGAGCAACCTGGGAGAGGGTAATGATATTTAATTAGGTAATGGGATCTTTCCTGGGTTTGCCATTTCTTCTTTGGACACTGCTGCTGCGCCAATAGTTGCAGTCTGGTTATTTATGCCATTGAGATTCTGTTTATAATATTCTGTCCCTATTGTTGTTATATGAGAGGATTTTAAGCTGTTTATGTTTTTATCTATTGTATTGGTTATTTCTGTATATGTGATGTAACTTTATTGTATTCTGTTCAATTATTGTCCTGTCACTGCCAGGTATTCCTGTAGCTGAATTGTGATTAACCTGAGTTTTATTGTTAAGAGCTTCTTTGCCTGTTGAGGGACAGTGACTGGACACTGAACAGGAAGCCAAAGAGGACTGAGCCTGTGCCTAAGACAAGACTGAAAGAGTGAGTAAGAGTTATTGCTGGGGTAAATTTATATCTGTAAATAATATATGCGTAAATATATCTATTTAATATTTTATATATGTGTAACTATAGATATAGAGAGAAATATTTGAATCTAAGTTTATAGTTATAAGTTTTATGTTATGTTGTATCTTTAAACCTTTAAATAGATAAGTATTACTGGGCATTTTGGTCTTGGCTTTGTTCTGGGGGATAAGAAGATGAGCTGGCCTGCAGATAAACCGCCACATCCCTGCAGCATTCCCATACCCACTGACATTTAATTGGAAAGGGGGTACCCTCCACATACACCACCATACCTGCACTTTCATTTACTTTTGTTAATATATATGTATCACAGTAGTATTTTATTATGTGAGAAACTCAATTAAAATCAATGTGAATTTTGTTATTGACTTCAGCAGAAACAGAATCAGGTCACTAAGGAGGAGGAGCAGAAGAATTTAAATAAAACTTGTTATACATTCTCAGGCATTCCTGATTCTTGTTATGCCAGAGCTACAGAATCAATAAGATTAATCATAGAGTAAGTTATAACTCAATGTGAGTAAGTATCACATTTTAGAGGATTATCCCTTGCATTTGACAGGATTATCCCCCTCATTGGAAGTGTTGCTGTAGTCTTCACTATGGACTTATTTAGCTTATTTTTATCATACCAGCACTAAGATCTGAAGCCTTTTTCAGCAAATTATATTTCATTATCCTTCTATCCAATTCATTAGATCAAAAGTGCAATCACAGAGCTCCAATCCTCCCTCATTGCTGCCAGTGATGAGATCAGAGTGGCAAGTAATAGTTTTAGACACCATCTTCTTAAGCATCACTATGTAATACAGACATTTCCAGCACTGCAAAATTTAAATTTTTCAGCCTGAGATGACTTTTGCAGTTTTGATTTTCTAATACTCTGCTGACATCTTCTGGAATACTGTACTGTTTGACAAGTTTAAAGCAGAGTATGTTTTTAGATAATGATGGATCCTACAGAAGAAAAACATGCTGGTGTTGCTATATATAAATTAGATACAGTTTCCCTTGTTTTTTCATATTCTTATTTTTTTAAAGCATTGTTTTTTCCTGAATCAGAATAATGACCTCTAAAATGAGTGTAAAATGAAAAGCAGAACTGAGTGTAAAATGAAGCACAGAATGAAGAGATAGAGAACCCAGTTTCAGGGGGATCACATATTGGCTGTGGTGCCAATTTTCATTATGTTTGACATTGTCCTTAAAGGCCTACTTGTTACAGTCTTGTGATTATATAAGAATCTAAACTTTTACTTAAAACCAAACTGGAGTTAGATCCTTACGTTCCTGTGTTCAGCATTTAGGTATCATTGGCATTCACAAGTTCGTATTTATATATACCCACATAATCCAGTAGATGCTTAAACTCTCTGCGTATCTAAAGAGTAATGGTAACATTCCCTAAGCATGTAAGTTTCCAGTGCTAAGCATGCCCCTAATTATCTAGGTAAAAGAGCTGCCCTGGACCCATCTCATTCCTAACTCATGAAATTGACCCTACTAGGTTGTCCCTGGCTTATTTCACCTGTGGGGCCTCCGCTGGTAAATATGAACAGACTATGTTTTACTTTACAGTATTTGAGTGTCAGGATGTGATACTCATCCAGTATGGAAAGGGTAAAGTCCTTAGATGAAATGTCAGTCCCACTTAGAAATTAGGCCCCAGAAGAAAGTGTGTGCATTGCCAAGGGTCAATAGACAAAGCTGCTCAGTGGCCAAAGCATTTTAAAACTACATTGAACCTCATGTGCTTATAAAGAGACCAAATACATAACTAATTTCCTAGGCGGGCAAGGTTCCTTGGGTGAATTTGATATCTTTTATTAGACCAACCTAACTGGAGAATGGATTGGTCTAATAAAAGATATCAAATTCACCCAAGGAATCTTGTTTGACTATGTACTTAGACCAACATGGCTACAACCTAAACCCCTGTAACTAATTTCTTATGCACTTTTATTTCTACCTTAATTTCAGTTCCCAAATTTTAAGGATCTGTGATACATGTATAGTAATTTGGGTGAGTCTACATGAGATGCTAAATGTGCAGTAGCCTAATAACACCACACAGTAGTGCGCTGGGCAAAACACAGGCTAAAACTCTACTGTGTAGTAGTATTAGGCTACTAAGCAGTTACCATTTGAAAAAAGCCATGCATCAGTGCTACTGAGCAGTAGCACATACTACTGCACATTGATTTTGTGCTTGGTTATCCAAGTACTATACTTAATGAACAGTAATTACAGCACATTAATCAATGTATGATTAACACCTCCTGACTTTTTCTATTAGCTTTTATGCACAGCCTTGCAAGATCAAGTCCTTTATGAGTGATATCTTACCAGGCTTGGGGTATAGATGCCACAAATACTTTTAACATCCTGAAGTTCTTTATCATTGCTTTTCTTTATTATTTTGTATTTTTACTACTTTCCAATTAATTATATTAAAATTAATTGGGCCTATAAATTCTGTAATTAATACAGAATCAATCTATACTCAAAGAAGGCAGTATAGGCATGGTATTTCCCCCACAGATGCCCTAAAGCATGCAAATAAGAGTGTAAGAAGCATATGTTAAGAGTTTGGCAGGTGGCAGGGGAGACAGAAGAAAGGGAAGAGAAGGCAAAGAAGAAACAGCTGAAGGAAGAAAAACATCATAATACAAGACAGACTAGATTAGTCTACTGTGCAGTAAAGTGTCTCATGGAGATGCATCTACTGAGTCAGATTGTGAACTTCATCCTCTAGTAAGCAGTTACTTAAGTGGTCTGCGCAAATAACTGTTCCTAGGTGGAATTCACAAATCTACTTTTTATTTATCCTAACAGAGATAATCCAAGTGCTCTGCCATTAACAGGATGTGAGGAAAGGCCAAAAGTTAGATCACATGAGGGCATTTAGTTTTAGATTAAAATTGACTACAAAGCATAGAGGCACCTACCAAATATTTGAGTTAAGGCAGTGATCTAGGGAGTAAACCAAAATAAAATCTTAGCAATTTCCCACCTTTGAATGTAGTGCAAAGTAAATGGCCATGAAACCAAATGTGTTATTCAACATCCTGATAGTAGTTTTCATGTGAGTGGGGAAACTACATCTATAAATACCTAAAAACATCAATCAAAACTGAATGCACTTACTTCTATATTTCTCAGTGCATTTATGATTATTTCTGCTCTTCAGAGAAGTTGTAATTTAAACAATGAGATACCCTACAGTAGATTTGTCTTTTGATGCTGTAGTGACTATGTGTTTTGAGGACATGCTTTATTGCCTTTCTTTTCCACAGTGAAGGTTTTCTATATACTAAAGAACACTTGTGACAGGATTTAGTAACAAAACTACACACAAAGGAGAAATTGGCTTAAGATTTCTGCAAGCCAATAAACACCATTGTAGTTGGGATGGGACTTAAATACAGAACCACTTCTCTTACAATTCTTGGTATTTCTGTTGGAACTATAACATATCTCTACTCCATCATTTTTTTTAAATCATACTATATGAGAGTATAACAGTGCAAGGTCAGAAGGATGGGGAAAGGAGGCCTTGCATGCTAAAATGTTTGTATGCAGGGTACTTGTTTCAGAGAAGCCATCATAAAGCTCACACTGGTGATATATAAACAAAATGATTTTGGACATGGCATGTATGCCCCAGCATTTGAGTGCCCTGTGAAAGAGGAGCCAAGTAGCCAAAATGGTAGAATGAGACCAGGTAACACCTGCAGCTGCTGCTAAGAGGAGGAAAAACACAGGAAAAAAATAACTGCCTCCATCCACATCCCAACTTGAGTCTGGGGTAAGGAAGTAAAAGTCACCCCTATGATCCTACACAGGTGGCTAGACACAATGTGTACATTATATCCCTGTGAAGAGAATGACAGGAGTCAATGATATGTTGCAGTATGAATTTTTGCATATTAGTTATCATGCTTAAATGACAAAAGTACTGAATAATTAGTACTCCATAATTGTATTAGCTTTATTTTTCTTTGTCTTTTATGAACAATTTTATGAACAACTAAAACTCCATGTTGTTCTTGTTCTCTGCTTGGCATAAGTAGATGGACTTTGTGTGCCCTGTGTATGTGAGTATCTGTGTGAGAGGGTGAATGGTGTAAGAATAGTCACTATTTGCATGAAAATAGAAGAAGATTTCACTGATTGTGTAAACAACAAGATGCCAATGTATAAGTTACCAGGCAGTAAACTAAATAAGCTAATTAATGGATGGCTGAGAAACTCAGCTGTGATCAGGTGCAAAGAAGACGGAATTTTGCATATCATGCCATTTGAACTACACAGTACTTCAAGGCAGAGATACCAACTACAATGGTTCAAGGACACAATGCTTCAGCAGAGATACTGACTACACAGGCAGAGATCTCTTCAAGGCAGAGATCAAGACGGAAATACCAACTCTGAAATGCCAACTTTACTGCAATGACCTCAAGTTGAGAAACCCAGAAGATGATAAGAAACAACCTCTAATTAAAGACTGAGCGTGTAAAAGCCCCAGTGCTGAACAAAGACTTGAAATCCCTACAAAAGTGAGACGCAGACAAGTCAAGATGGGGAAATCCACTCTGCAACACTGTGAAGCACAGGCACATCTGTTCTTTCCCCATTCCCACCATCCATTCCCACCATCCACTGAGCCTGGAACTGGCTATCCAGTGCTGACATAGAGTGACTTCTGCTGGTAACTATAACTTCTTACTGGAGTGTTTTTTTCTGTATGTCTGTCTATGTCTGTTTGTATGTGTGTTTGTGCATGTCTGTTTGTATGACTGATGTGTCCAAGCTTATATAGCTGCTTCATGTAATCAATAAACACGGCTTTTTGCTTTATCTCCTTTTTAAGGTCTCACTCTTAATTTGAGCAATTGGCAATTTTAAGTAACAATGTGAAGGTAAACACACCAGGGTCATAGCAAGACATTTAGGGTAGGATTCTATGTTCTTTGGTCCTTCCCTACTGCACTATTGTGTATCTTTTTTATCCAATGCTTATTAAATTCCAGGCTCAGATTCAAAGGATATCTATAGGAGAGAAAGTTTAATGCCTGTGCTGTTGTGATTGTTTGAGCACTCTGCTGGGAAGAAAGGTGCAGGTTTAAACCCCAAGTGAGAAGGACCTAGGACCAAGTTTCCTGTTTCCTTGACTAGGGGTCTAAAACTCTGTTATTGCACGTAAAATGTGGGAGGGCCCATACTTACCCCTGGACTTCTGCTAAAGTGTGTGTATATATATATATGTGCCCAGATCATGTTTAGGCTATTGTACCTGCTTAGTCAACCTGTTGCTTAGTCAACCTGTGCATGTCCTCATGTCCAAAGGGCAAAGGCAGATTCTAAAATACTAGTTAGATAGCTAGAAAACTACTGTTTAAGTGAACACAATAGAAACAGTCATGCTGGTGTCGGGAGTTCCCCACTCCACGACTCTCAGGGCTAGCCTCCTCAACTGGCTCAAGTCCAGGACTTAATTTATATACCTCTGGCTCGAGTCCTCTTCTGGTCATGTTGCCCCAATCATCTGACCTGATTATTGGGCTGTTCCTTAACCCCTTCTCTGGTGGCTGATTGTGCTATAAAGACTGTCCTTAAAGGGACTGCACTGTTCTTCAATACAAATTGTGCCCAGAAAGAAACACAAAAGAGCACATCTCCACTGATCGGCAAATTCTGAATAACCTACTCTTTGGACTTCCATAAAGGATAGAAAAAAGTTCCATACTTAGCAACATGAACAAGATGCAACTCCCAGTGACAAACTGAGTCCTAGTGAGTCTGGAGAGAAATGTGCAATAGAACATGACCAGGACATGGGTATTTAGTGAAAATCAACGAAAGGAAATAATGCACCAAAGTAGGGTTACCAGACATCTGTGTTTTTCCAGGCATGTCTTGTTTTTGGATCTCTGATCTCCATCCAGGCAGTCTTTTGAAATCCAAGTAAATGATTTTGCTCTGCTCTGCTGGTGGGAGTGTGACAAGGCCAATACAAGGTGTGTGGGGGCATAGCGTGCATCTGCTGTCACACACAAATATGGCTGGCATGCAGTAACTCTGTGGAGGTTGGAGGGCCAGGGTTTGGGAGCTGTCCAGGGCCTGTCTCTGTGGCAGGGGTTGGTAGAGGGGATAGGTGTGTGTGTGTGAAGGGGGAAGGGGGGTCCCTGCCAGCGTTCTCTAAGTGCAGGGGGCAGTGGGGGGAAGTGCATGCCCCTTCAGCAAGAGAAGGGGGCAGAAGGCCCTTTAAGAGTGGTAGGGAGCTCCATGGCTGGCCTGGCAACACAAGCCCTGATGCCTGAGTTCACAGGGGTGAAGCAGCTGGGAGATGCTGCCTGGGGGAAAGTGAGGGCCATGACCAGGCCACTTAGCACAGTCCTGGAGCCCCAGCTAAGGGAAGGGGGTGCCAAAGGCCTCCCTTCCTCTTCCCTCCCACCCACACTGGGGCAGGATTCTCTCTGCTGCTACTCACATGAATCAGAGTCACTGTGCTCCATCCTTGTCAAGATGGAAGTAGTAGGGGACTGGAGGATCTTCATCAGGGCTGGAGGATCAGGGGGTTGTGGGTAAGGAGTGAGGGACACCTGCAGGGCTGCGGGAGTTGTGGCTTGGAAGTGAGGGAACAGGAGGAGTGGGGGACTTGTGGCTCAGCAGTGTGGAGCACTGGCAGCCCCAAGGGGCTGCAGGTCAGGAGTAAAGATGATAAGCATGGGTGGGGGGCTTATGGAATTGTGGGTCAGGAGGGGGGAGCACTGTCAGGGCCAGGGGCCTGTTGGTTGGGAATGAGGGGCAGCAGCAAGGACAGGGGGCTGTAAGTTGGGAATCAGGTGTCCCCCTGATAGGTGTCCTCTTTTTTGGAACGGGAAATATGGTAACCCTAACTAAAGCAGTTCTCTTCAGCTAGTCAACTATAGGTAGCAGGTACTCAAATATGTCTAAGAGCAGAGCCTTTAATCAGGGAAATATAGCTTAGATTCCTAGAAACCAAAATTTTATAGATTTCATAGATTGTAAGGCTGGAAGGAACATCAGAAGATCATCAGGTCCAGCACCAAGCTGGAATGATCACTGTGAGTCAGGTGACCCCAGAGAGGTGACTGTCCTGTTTCCTCTTGAAGATTTCCAGGATAGGTGAATGCACCACCTCTGGAGGGAGCTTATTCCACAGATTGGACACCCTGACCATGAAGAAGTTTTCTTAACATTGAGCCTGAATTGTTCTTCCAGGACTTTCTGGCTATTGCACGTGGTTTTCCCCTCGAGTGCCCTAGTGAACAGTTGCTCACTGAGCCCTTGATGTACTCCTCTAGTGTAGCAGTAGGTTTCTTACAGGTGACTGCTCAATTCCTTAAATCAAAGGAGAGAATAGAAGAGGCTTGAGCACAACCTCTTATTGGACCCCTATTTTAAGGAGCTGCTTTTCCCCCTCTTATATCGCCTAAGCCAATACCCAGGACCATCTATTCCAGATATACATATGACTTTTTCTCTGTGGTTCTATCCACAGCTTTGTAAAATCAAGTCCTTTATGAGAGATATCTGACCAGGACTGGAACAGAGCAGAATGTGGTTTGAAAGACATAGCTGCAAGAAATTGTATTAATAAAGCACTGTATAAACATTCTACAAGTTCACCAACTTATAGAGGTAATCCTGGGATAGGGGGTGGGGGAGAGGGGCTTTTTGATATGTATTGTACAAAAATAAAGGAAAAGACACTAACATAGATTCATAGATTGTGGAGTCAGAAGGGACCACAATGGATCATTATGTCTGACCCCCTGCCTCTGGCAGGAAAGAGAACTGAGGTCAGATGACTTTCTGGACTTCAGGAAGGCCTTTGACACTGTCTCCCACTCCATTCTCATCAAAAAACTAGGTGACTGTGGCATTGATGCCTACACAGTCAGATGGATTGCAAATTGGCTGACGGGTCATACTCAGAGGGTAGTGGTGGACGGATCTTTTTTGACCTGGAGGGAAGTGGGTAGTGGAGTCCCCCAGAGTCCTTGGACCCGCACTGTTCAATTTCTTTATTAGTGACTTGAACAATGGGGTAAAAAGCAGCCTACTTAAATTTGCTGATGATACCAATATTTGGGGTAAAGTGGGCATGCTAGTAGGGAAGGACAGATTGCAGCAGAACCTGGACAGGTTACAGGGGTAAGCTAATGAAAATAGGATGTGTTTCACTACTGACATGTGCAGGGTGCTTCACTTGTGCAGTGGGGACCAGCAGCACACTTATAAGATGGGAAACTCCATTCTTGAGAGCATGGCAGCAGAAAGAGATCTTGGAGTCATTATTGACTCCAAGATGAACATGGGCCAACAATGCGAGGTCATGGTCAGTAGGGCTAACCGTGCCTTGTCGTGCATCCACAGATGCATCTCAAGCAGGGCCAAGTAGGTGATCCTCCCCCTCTATGTGACACTGGTCAGACCACAGTTGGAGTACTATGTTTAGTCCTGGGCAGTGTACTTCAGGAGGGAAGTGGACAGCATTGAGAGGGTCCAAAGGAGGACCACTTACATGATCCAGGGACAGCAGGGAAGAGTCTACGAAGAGAGGCTATAGAACCTTAACCTATTCAGCCTTCACAAGAGAAGGCTGAGGGGGGACCTGGTGGCCATCTATAAACTCACCAGGGGGGTTCAGCAGGGTTTGGAAGACACCCTGTTCCCCCTAGTGCCCCTGGGGTAACAAGAAATAATGGCCACAAATTGTTAGAGAGTAGGTTTAGAAGGCACTACTTCACAGCCAGGGCGGCTAGGATCTGGAACCAACTTCCAAGGGAAGTGGTGCTGGCTCCTACCCTGGGAGTCTTTAAAAGGAGGCTTGATGTCTACCTGGCTGGGGTCATTTGAGCCCAGTTTCCTCTCCTGCCCAGGGCAGGGGGCTGGACTTGATGATCTACGAGGTCCCTTCCTAGCCTGCTTCTATGAATCTATGAACCGCAGCCAGGTAACTATCAAGCCTCATCTTGAAGGCCTCCAAGTTAGGTGATAGTACTACCTCTCTTGGAAGCCCATTCCAAATTCTAGCCATCCTTACTGTAAAAAAAAATCTTCCTAATGTCTAACCTAAATCTACTTACCATTAGTTTGCACCCATTATTCCTAGTTACTCCCTGGGGTGCTCTGGTAAATAGCAAATCACCAATTCCCTGTTGTTCTCCCTTGATAAACTTATAGTCAGTTATAAGGTCTCCCCTCAGACGTCTTTTATAAAGGCTGAAGAGATCCAGATATCTCAACCTCCCCTTGTATGGTCTTTCAAGGAGGCCACTAATTATGTGAGTGGCCCTCCTCTGGACCCTCTCCATATTCTCTGTGTCCCTCTTGAAGTGTGGTGCCCAAAACTGGACACAGTACTCCAACTGTGGCCTAACCAATGCTGCATAGAGGGGGAGCATCACTTCCCTTCATCTATTAATCATGTATCTGCTAATACATGACAATGTGTGATTGGCCTTGTTGATGGCTTTGTTACACTGCCTGCTCATGTTCATCTTGGAGTCAACTATGACTCCATCTCTTTCAGCCTCTGAGATGTTGAGGAGGTCATCCCCCAACCTTTAGGTATGCTGGGGATTCTTCCTTCCTAGGTGGAGTACCTTACATTTATCTTTGTTGAATTGCATCCTATTTTGTTCTGCCCATTGTCCAACCTGTCCAGGTCAGCCTGTATCTGCTCCCTGCCCTCTGTTGTATTCACTTTGCCCCATAACTTTGTATCTTCTGTGAACATGGAGAGGGTGCACTCCACACCCTCATCCAAATCGCTGATGAAGATATTAAATAACACTGGTCCAAGGACCAAACCCTCTGGGACCTCACTGCCCACCTACTTCCAGGCTGAGAACAACTCATCCACCACCACTGTTTGGATGCGGTCCCTAAGCCAGTTGGCCACCCACCTGGCTGTGTAGGTGTCCACGCCACAGCCTGCTAGCTTCCCTATGATAATAGGATGTGAAACTGTGTAGATAACATCAGCCTCAGATCCTGTGTCAAGGCAGTGTGTGACCGGGTCATAAAAGGCTGTATGGTTTGTCAGGCAGGACTTACCTGTGATGAATCTGTAACCTGTGCTGGTTTCCGTTCAGCATCATTTCACCTGCTAGGCCTTCACAAATGCGCTCTTTGATCATTTTTCCAGTATTTTCCTATGAATAGAGGTAAGACTGACTGGTCTAAAGTTAACAATTACTCTCCAAAATATATTGGATTTTTTTTTTTTTGAATTTTTGAACTGGAACACATTTGGCTTTTTTGCCAATTTCTAGGCAGGAAGTTTATTGAAGCTAACCTGTTCTTAAATTAGGTATTTTCCAGCGCTAGGACAAGCTATTCTACTATCACCTCTTATGATCAAGACCACATGTAGCCTTTATTTGCCCCTTGTTTATATTTGGGCCATTGCTCTCCAGCACCGCCTACTTTCATTCTTTGTGAAAGCCAGCTTTTCTCATCTTCTCTTTTGTATCTCCAGTCCATCTCCTTGAACATGGCTTTTCTGTAATGATTATGCATCGTTCTTCTCTTACCAGTCATCTTCTGTGGTCTCATTGTTCACTACTTAAGCCAAACACTGAGCCAAATTGAAAAGCCAAGTTTTTTTCTATTAATAAATCTATTTTAAAATGTAATAAATCAGTTCCACCACATGATGGAGCCATTATCAATTTGCCAGTTTTCATACCCATGCTCAAAATTAATGAGTGAAGCTATAACTGTCACAAAAGGACTGAATACATGCTGCTTTCTGGAAATTCCATAACTAAGTGAGCCTGGTTTACTTAACAGTGGATTACATCAGTGTGCCAGCCTTTTAATAAATCATTATCCTATTATGATGATGAATATATTTGAGTTCAGTATATGACTATTTTTGAAGCAGTGCCTTGTCACCAGTGTTATTTGGCAAGTGTATATTGCCTATAACTTAAGAAACTGGATATGTCATGTCTTCTTTTCAAATATTTCCAAAGTAAGAGAGAACACCAGATATTTACTTTCTTTGCTAGAAAGATATAGAATGATGTCAGTATATGCATATTTTATATTGGTGTGCATGTAAACATTTTGTCCCAGGTTATGTGCATGTTGGGTGACGTTTTGGGGGATAAACATGCTTGTTAGTTATAAACTCAAGAAGTTGTAATAGCTCTTAAATCAAAGGAACTAATTCCTCTGGATGCTCTTGTAAAAAATTCTTACCCACACTTAAAAATAGTGGTGGGGGTGATTTAACTAAAGCTCATTGAACAAGTTTTAGTTAAATCAACCCTGCTGCCATATTGAAGCATGGTATGCTGAATACACAAGACACTGGGCATGTCTGCATGTGAATATGTGTGTACCTAAACTTAATATGCCTTAGCCTAAGGTGCATTAAGGTCATTTGGGCAAGTGTCTCCATGTGCATGCCTTATGGTGCCTTAATATGGCTTGCTGGGCAAATCCATTGGCAGCATGCCCTGAGCAGCATCCTAGACAGCTCCAAGAAGTCAATGGCAGCATAATCAGGTGGTGCAGCCAGCTGCTGGCCAGGGGGTGTGGGAGCTTTCAGTCATCCTGGACATGATCAGCCTGGCTCTAGCTCTAACCCCCTTGCTGTGTTCCTCCCTCCCCAGTGTCAGCCCTGCATCCATGGGCCCCACACTGCCACCAGGTGCTGCCAAGAAGAGGCTATGATGGGTGCTGTTCTTCAAGGCACAGTTGCTGGAGCTGGAGTAGCAGTTCCTGCAGCAGCAGTACCTGTTGGCGTGCCAATGAACTTGGGACTAAGTTGGCAGAAGGGGCAGGAGACACAAGGGCTCCTGTTAAAGCATGAAGGAAGGCCCCCTCTCACAACTCCCTGCTGGGGAAGGGGGCAGTGCAGCATGGAAAGGGACTTTGCTAGTGGCGCCCCGGCACCTTTCTGTCAGGATGGGTTTGCTGGCTGGGCAATGTATCCCTTGCAGCTGCAGGATGCCTTGCTGCCCAGGATTCAGGTGCCTTCAGGAAGTGGCTCAGCTTAGGAGAAGGAGGTCCAAGGAGACAGCTGAGTCCCTGCCCATGTTGCCTGGGATGAGCCAGACAGAGTCTCCAGGAGCTCATGTGGCCTTTGCCATGGACAGTGTCTGGCAGGGAGTGCAGGTGCTTGGCCGGAATGGAAGTGGGTGGAGCAGGGAAAGCCATGCCAGGTGCTGGGGGCAGATACAACCTCAAACCACCTTCTGTCCTGTGTGGGAGCCCTAGTTTAGACTTCTAAGGGCACTTTAATCCCTAGGTTGCTCCACTCCACAACCCTCCAGTCCACCACTCACACATAGGGACTGCGACTGTTGTACATAGTTTTGACAGTGGAAAGTGCAATTTTGGTGGTGGTGGTGGCTGAGAAGGGTGGTGGAAGGGTTTTATTGGTTGCAGGAGAAGGGGAAGGGGACTCGGTTTGTTGAGGGGGTTGGGGGAAGGGATGGGGGTGGGTCCTGTGAGGTAAATAAAGATTTTTTTTGTCTCAAAATGTGCCTGGCTTGAGAGTAGTGCTGGCAGTGAGGGAGGCAGGTGAGCTGGGAGGCGGAGAGGAGTGCTCTGTGAGGTGGTCTGGCAGATCCTCCTGCACCCAGTGCCCTGGACCCCACTGTTTGGTGCACAGCTTGCCTGGGGCCTCACCAGGGGGTGAGGGGGACCCACCCCTGCCACCATAGATCATATTCCCACTGTCCTGCTGTCTCTACCTGGTGTGCTCCCTCTGCCCAGGTCTCTCGGAGAAGCTCTCCCCAGGCCTTGAAAATATTTTGCAGAACACAGGTTGTTACTATGACCATAGGGAAGTTGTTCCAGGCCACTTCAAGGACAGCAGTGTAAGACTGCCAATGTCCCTTGATATGGCTGAAAGTGCACTCATTGAGGATGTGGGTCTAGCCAAGGCACATATTAAACTGGACATGACAAGGGTTGAGATGTCCAGTATAGGGCCTCATCCACCATTGGAGGAGTGGGTATGCTTGGTCCTCCAAGCTGCAGGTCCTCCACTTCTGATACAAAGTGTCCATTCACCATCAACATACCCAGTCCAGAGTTCCTCAAGAAGCATGTATTCTGAATGCTGCCTACCCAGCCAATGCTGACGTGGGTGAAAGTCCACTGGTGATCGACGACCACCTGTAGGACCACCACGTAGAACCCCTTGTGACTATAGTAGGGTCAGTCTCCATGGGTTGGGCAGGTCACCAGGATGTGCGTCCTGTCCAGGGCCTTGATACACTAGGGGAAGTGCAGTACTTGGAACCCCGCCCCCACTGCTTGGGGGTTGTGGATGTGGAGGAAAATGTCCACCAGCACAACCTGCAGGATACAACACACCTCCATGATGGCTTCTCCAGAGATGGCTTTGCCCATCCTGAACAAGTGCCCCACATACCACAGGCTGGCAGGAGTGGGTAACTTGACCAGAGTCAGTTGGGTGTCATCATGGAGGGCTCAGTGTAGGCTGTGACAGCTGAAATTATGTCTGTGTGATAAAGGTGCTTGCTGAAGGCCCTATGGAGATTAAACTAAGTGTTTTTCTGTATTTGTTTAGATATTCATCTACATGTTGTTGCTAAAAGCCTAATTAAAGATTAAAATGTAGTAAGACTTTGTAGAAAGTAAGGCCTAGTAAATTTAGCAAAGCCTTGAAGTAGTAAGGCCCTGTGGTGTAGTTAAAATGACACTATCAAAGGAATGTAAGACTTGTACTACTAATTGGTCAGTCTAAGGACAGTTGAAGTAAAAGGAATCTGAGTGTACGTTATCAGAACCATTCAGAAGCTTTAAATTGGCTGGAATATCTGGAAATCATTCAGAAGGAAGATACAGGGGGGAGGGGGCTGCAGGAAGATGAGGAGACACCACCCAAGGAAGATAGATGACACATGCAAGGAGTGCCCAGGTAAGAAACAGGGGGCTGGATAGTCTTCCTAATCAGGGGGTGCCAAGCACAGCTATACAAGGCCTTAAATGCTTGTATACCAATGCTCAGAGTCTGGGGAACAAACAGGAGGAACTTGCCGTCAGAATAGCCGGTTCAAACCCAGACATAGTAGGGCTTACAGAAATGTGGTGGGATTCATCCCACGACTGGGCAGCTAGCATTAGGGGCTATAGGCTCTACAGGCAGGATAGAGAAGGAAGGAAGGGAGGAGGTGTGTCACTCTATGTCAAAGAGCAATACACATCCTCTGCTAGCAAAATGGGGTCAGAGGAGGGACAAGCTGAAGTGTTCTGGGTCAAGATACAAGGGGGTCGTGGGGAGAGGGATTTAACAGTGGGAGTCTACTACAGACCCACCCAACCAAGGGGAGGAGCTAGACCAGGAAATTTCAGGCCAGCTTGCAGAAGCACTTAAGGCAAAGGATGTAGTTGTCATAGGTGAGCTAAATTACCTGGACATCTGCTGGGAGCAGCAGTCAGTCAGGTTGGACCATTCCAGGAGGTTCCTGACCAAGATACAGGACCTCCACTTAATCCAGGAGGTGCAGAATCCCACCAAAGGAAATGCCCTGTTGGACCTGGTCCTGGCCACAGGTGACAATTTGGTAAGGGGGCTCCAGGTCTTTGACCACCAGGGTGATAGTGATCATCGCTTGCTGGAATTCATCATCCAGCGCAGGGTGTCATGGGCCTGCAGCAAGGCAGTAGCCCTAGACTTCAAGAAGGCCAACTTTAATGAGTTGAGGAGATTGGTGGGAAAGACACTGGGGTTCTCAAGGGCAGGGGAACTCAATGGCCAAGATCGGTGGTTGTCCCTTAAGGAGACGATACTCAGGGCCCAAGGGGTGGCAATCCCAACAAGAAGCAAGGGGGGCAAGAGTGCCCAAAAGCCTCCCTGGCTTACCAAGGACGCTGGTTGCCAAAAAGGTGGCGTGTACACTTGGTGGAAGGGGGGGGTATCTCCAAAGAAGAGTATACCTCCATTGCTCGGGCCTGTAGGAGGGCTGTTAGGAAAGTTAAGGCAGACATAGAGCTAGGACTAGCATCCAAGATCAAAGATAATAGTCCTTTTTCAAATATATAGGGAGGATGAAGAAGGAACTGGGAAATGTGGGGCCCCTGTAAAATGCATTGGGCAATCTGGTGGTTGCGCCAGAGGAGAAGGCAGACCTCTTTAACAAATTCTTCACCTCTGTTTTCTTGTGCAGGGACAGGGACTCCCCCACTGTGTTTCAATATGGACTCAAGGGAAATGCCTCAAGACCTAAGGTTGAGGAGGACCGGGTTAAAGTGCTTCTGGAGGAGCTGGACGCATTCAAGTCAGTAGGTCAAGAAGCTCTCCACCCCAGGGTGTTGAGGGAGCTAGCAGGAACCTTAGCATGACTGGAACCTTAGCATGACTTTATGAGTGCTCGTGGCTGTTGGGCCAGGTTCCAGATGATTGGAAGATGGCCAATGTGGTCTCCATCTTTAAAAAAGGAAGGAGGGAGGACCCAGGCAACTATAGGCCCATCAGTCTTATCTCGATCCTGGGAAAACTCTTTGAGAAGATCACCAATGAGCATATCTGTAATGGGCCAGAATTGGGGATGATGCTCAAGGGCAACCAGCACGGTTTCATTAGGGGCAGGTCATGTCAGACCAACCTTATTGCTTTTTATGATCATGTCACAAAAGCATTTGATGCAGGTGTCGCTGTGGATGTAGTCTTTCTGGACTTCAGCAAGGCCTTTGACACTGTCTCCCACCCCATCCTCATTAAAAAACTAGGTGACTGTGGC
>JAGPOW010003316.1:136404962-136415732 GCA_030014935.1 Caiman crocodilus
TACAGAGCCAGCAATTCTTCACAAAGTGGTTATGTCATCTTATAACTCAAATAATCAAAATTTAAGGCATTCATATATATGTATTTTTACTCCACAGAGGCATTTCAAATGTTTAGGGTTAGGCAATGTAATGAACCACAAGATGGAGCCAGAGGCCCTTGAAACAAGCTGTTTATTCATTTTGTTGTTCCCAGGGAAATCATTTTCAAAGAGGCAGGTGAGAATAAACTACAAACCTAGCATCTTAAGCAAGTGGTTAAAATAATTAGAAGTTGAACCTAGCTATTACTGTCAATGATTTAATCATAAGGGAGCTCATGCATTTTAATCACACAAAGATTAAATGCATTTATTAGCCTATATTTTTTTTAAAAAATGACACATCACATTTCTGTAAATTTCTATTTCTCTAAAATGCACAGTCAAATCAAAATGTAAATTACATGCATTCATTGGGAGTTACTCTTTGAAAGAAAAGGTATCGATATCTATGTGCTTCCCAATTATTGGTTTGATACCTTTTCCTGTACTTTCATAGCATTTTAACTCCATCCTACAAGGTTAAGAAACTTGGCATATATTTTGGATTCTTCATACTTGGCCTTCTCATTTACACTTTTTTTTTAATATATATAAAAAGACTAAAGCAGATGGAAATTAAATCTCATTTCTGATCAATGTGAAATTATTAATCTTTAATTCTTTGAAGTAGGCTTTAGAGGGATGAGTGCCACATCATCGAGGAAACATCCATTATTGTGCCTGCCTCAGTTTACTTGGTATCTGTAATTGGGCCTGTAGCCCATTACTGAAGAACAGAGAGTCTGGTCCTGGAAGAACTGTTAAGAGTGGAAAGGCATTAAAGAAAAATGCCTCCTTGTCCCAAGTTCAGAAAGCACAATCAGGGCTGTGATTGACAGGGATGGTCACAGCTTTTAGGTTTGAAAGCAACTAGCTTATGCCTATGTTTAAGTTTACACTGGAAGACTAGCAATGGCCATGATGCGAGGCTTGGAGGCTGCAAGAAGTGCTTGCACTATGTGATCTGGAAGGGCATGTGCAGACAAAATGGATGCCCTAAATTGAAGTGGTGGGTCTGTAAAGCCACCATTTCAAATTAGGGTGGAGTAAACCCCTGTGTTGTGCACACACCCCACAATTACCTGCCTCTCTGGTGGCAGAGAGGGGAGGGTGAGCTGCCAGAAGGTGGAACAGTCCCTGGGCTGTGCAAGGTAGGGGGTTGGTGCTTCCCTCTATGGCAGTGGGTGGGGAGCCCAGGCAGCACCTGCCCACAGGCACCCAGCTCAGGCAGTCATAGTGGGCACTGCAGCTGTGGAGGGAAGCACTGGGCCCCCATGCAGCTCAGGCAGGCAGGCTCCAGAGGGAGAGAGGGGGTGTAAATCAGGCTTGCCACTTTTCTTGGGCAGAGCCTACATTTCTGGCCTGCTGCCAGGTTGCCTGCAGGGCTTCCTGCAGAGTCACGGAGCTGCACAGCGCCTGATGCTGTGTTCTGCTGCTGTAGCGGCAACAAACTAAAACTGGTCAGAGAAGTTTTAGTTTGCTGAGCCCCAAGTCATTTAAGGCATTATGCCACCAAATATCCTACACTGCCTGGAATTAATGCACAATACCGCCAAGGCATGCAAACACCGGCACCATTAAAGTGGTGCAAAAGCATTTAGCCCAGTTTAAAATGTTGTGCACACACACCCCTTATTTTGTCTACACATGGTGGAGATCATGGGAATCAGAGCCTGCAGCTAAAAAGACTGAATAAGCAGGCCCAGAGTATGAGAAGGTAAGACCAGAGAGCTGAAGGGCCCAGAGCCTGAGAGGGTAAGACAAGACTTAGAGCCCAGGAGCCAAGGTCCAGGGCTATAGACAGAGGCTAAGGGACCCAACCAGAGTAAGACAAACAAGGTTGGAAGGCCAAAGCCCAGATAAAGGTTTAAGGCTGCAGGGGCCAAGTGCTGCACTGGGGGCTATGGGCCTCTCTCCAAGTTGATACCCAGTGACACTTTCAAGTCATATGTGTGGCTATAGGGGAGGACAGAGGCCAAAATTTTAGCTCTTCAAGACCTTCAAACTCCAGAGATGGAAAGGCCATGTAGTAGGGGGCCAGAACCCAAGTGAGTGAAAATGAGAGAAAGAGTGCAGTAGGGTCAGGACTCTGAACTGAGCAGACTAAGTCAAGCCTGAGGAGGAGCAGAATAAGATGAGCGCTCCAAGCTCTAAGGGCAGCCTCCCCGCTTTATTTAACATTAAAGCATGGCACTTCTGCCTCCACTGGTGTGGGACCCTGAGAGGTCAAATTGGGTAAGGACTAAGGCAGCTATTAGGGGGTGACACCATTGTCTTCAGGGCTTTTCCTGCTACAGTATCCCAGTGTGTTACAAGAAGAACAACAACTTTTTGTAACTGTTCATGTCAAGGATCAGATGATAACAATTCAAAGAAATATCATAGTATCATAGTAGCTAAGGTCAGGAGGGACCTGATCAGATCGTCTAGCCTGATCCCCTGCCCCAAGCAGGAATGAATGCTGGGTTCACAAGACTCCAGACTGGTGATCATCTAACCTCTTTTTGAATTTACCTAAGGTAGGGGCAAGGACCACTTCCCTAGAAACTTGGTTCCAGATGTTGGCCAACCTAACTGTAAAATATTGCCTTTTGATCTCTAACCTAAGCCTATTCTCCATCAGCTTCTTACCATTGTTCCTTATCACCCCAGATAGTGCTGGGGAGAATAGAGCTCTTCCTCTTTGCTGATGATCTCTCCTGATGAGTTTGTAGGCAGCCACCAGGGCCCCCCTCAGCCTCCTCTTGCCGAGACTGAATAGGTTCAGGTCCCTCAGTCTCTCCTCATAGGGCCTGTCCTGCTGCCCTCTCACCAAATGGGTGTCCCTCCTCTGAACTCTCTCCAGGCTGGCCACATCCTTTTCAAAGTTTGGCACCGAGTACTGGATGCAGTACTCCAATTGCAGTCTGACCAATGTCGCATAGAGGGGGAGGATCACCTCTCTGGACCTGCTAGAGATGCGTCTTTGGATGCATGACGAGGTATGGCTAGCCTTGCTGGCTGCAGGCTGGCATTGGCGGCTCATGTTCATCTTGGAGTTAATAATGACTCCAAGATCCCCTTTCGCCTCTGTGCTTTCAAAAGGGGAACTCTCCAACCTATATGCATGCTGTGGATTCCTTCTCCCAAGGTGCAGCACCCTGCATTTGTCTACATTAAACCCCATCCTATTCTCATCTGCCCACTTTTGTAGTCTGTCTAAATCTGGCTGCAGTCTCTCTCTCCCTTCAAGAGTGTCCACCTTGCCCCACATCTTAGTGTCATCAGCAAAAGCAATCATTAGGTTCTAACAAACACATTCTTCTTAATGAAACAAACAAACAAAAATTGCCTGGCAAATTGTTACAAAAAAAGCTTATTGTGGTTGCATATTTTCTTCATACATAAGATTATTTTTTGAATATTTTTCACATCAAATTGCTTCATAAATTGTTTGTTCTCTGAAGGTTTAAAGTTCAAGGATGTTTCAGCTTGCAACACATGATCAAACATATCACTCTGTTGATCAACTCATGCTCATTTAATTTGTTTTTGCAAGTTTTCTTCCTCTTCCTTCCACTGTGCCACCATTTTTTTCTTTTAATATTTGGCTCTTTCTTTTTTTCTTCTTCTTCTTCTTCCTGTTGATCTTCAGCCACATTCTGTGTTCAAATTGCAAGTCAAGAAGGAAAAACAACCAGCATGCGAGGGGATGCAAGTGATCTCATGCCATTTAGGATTGCAAGTAAAGGTGATAAATAGGTCTGGTTTACCAAATTTCTGCACCATGCCCATAGCTTGCTGGTAGTTTTGTTGCATATTATTTAGACTACCAATAAATGGCTGAGGGTAAAATTACAAGTTATTACTATTATACTTCCTCCTTCTGCTCTAACATACTGCATGTCTACTAACCCTATTTATGACAAGACCCACTTTTAGGCAGCTATGGCACTGCATAGTGGCCTTTCATGTTTTGTTTCCTCCTACTCTGCCCTCCCAGGATACTATCCTGCTGTCTTACCTGCCGTGCCTGGATGGTAAAATGCAACTGGGTAGACTGCCTCAGAAACCAGAGCGAGCTTTGGGTGCTTCACCCTGCCTTGCTTAACATAAAGCTCACAGTTCCATGTCCCGAGCAGAGCACTTCCTTTTCTCAATCAAATTATTCACTTAACTCTGGGCTCTTTATCCCTCGGCCCATTCTCTCTAGGCTTTGGGCTTCTTGGCTCAGTCAAGGCCAAGGCCGCCTGTCTCCCTTGAGTTAAGGCATTGCTTTTCTCAGTTGGCTTCAGCCATCTCACTCTCACTATCTCTGCATGGGGCCCCTGGCCCAAACTCAACGCATTGCACCAGATGCTAAACCCACAGCCCGAAATTCAGGGTAGCCTTCTACCTCCTCTTTAGCTACTCCCAACCATCTCCATAGAGAAGTTATCATTCTTTTAAAACGTTAATATGTTATCATGTATGTGGTTAGTTGCCATCTCAGGGCCTTGTTATACATTAATGTGGAGAAGTTAACCCTTAGATCATCTGCACATTAACACTGGAAACAAGTTTTAAGCACACTTTAGGCAGCTTAACATTAGTATATTATTACTTATGTGGTTACTTTCAGATTAGAAATAAAAATATAGTAATTTGAGCAGTTACTTATAGCTTAAATTATTGAAAAGCAAAAAACAAAACAACCCCCCCTGCAAAGCTAAAAAGCAAAATAATTGCTATTAAATGTGTGTTCTGAGTGGGTGGTTTTATCATGTCAGGTGAAAATCAAGCAGAAATTTGCTTTACATGAGGTCTTAGTGCAGTGGAGCCCAGTGCTGCCTGACATCTTCCTTTAGAGTTCATAGGTGGTGCACACACACACACATTGCATTGATCAATGCTTTTTCTATGGCAACTTTTAAAATTCATTTCACACGTTTTTTTCATACTTTTTCATAATTTTTTTTAAAAACACTGTGCAAATCAACACTTTGTAAGATTTAATAGGATATATTATGTGTGGGGATACAGTAAGCACAAATACTTTAAAATGTTCTTAGAAATCTACTCCTTCGTAATGAGGAATATATAGAATCTATGCTTTAAAACAATCAAACAAACAAACAAACAAAACAGTCAGTGAGGACCATGTTACACATTTCACTCTGAGCTGCTCAAATGTTGATTGATGTTTGTGCTAGTTTGAGTTTGGAACAGTCACACCTTAAGGCTAAAAACCCCCTCTGACTGTCCCCCACCTGGACATCTATGACTTGCCACTAGGGCTAGGGACTAAAATTAATGATTGGAGACCAGTTCAAATCTGTAACACAACAGATGTTCATGGCACATAAATCGCTTTCAAAATGGCCAAAACCGGTTTAAGATAAACCTGGGTGGATGCAATATAAGGAAAAAAATCTCTCGGCCTAGTCTGGCTGGCTAAATACCTTGTTAAATACCTGTTTAAATAGGAGCATCTTACAACCTTTCCAGAAGATGTGCAAGCTTTGGCCCTGGCAGACTTCAATGGGGAGGGTGTTCTAGAGCCAGGGACCAGCAAAGTTTGAATTGAATCAGCCTTGGGATTTTTGACCATTTGTACTTTGCCTAGAGGGCTGACAAACAGTAGCCTGACTGGGAGTTACAGCCGTGAGGTGCCATTGCAGGACTGGTGAACTAGTACAGACTCTAGATAGGTGGCCGAGGGGGTGGGAGGGAGGGGGTATATCTGAGTCAGCCACTACATTGAAAGATAAAATAAAATAAAATAAAAATGGAGGAAATTATATAAAGTTTTTATAAATTGGGATTTGGGATTAGCATATGGGGGTGTTGGCTGTGGTTCTTGGAGTGGCTGTGAGGTGGAAGCAGTGAGGGAAGGTGCTTGGGAGGAAGGTACTGCCCCTCTTTCCAGGAAGGAAGCCTCAGCTCATAGGAACCCAATCTGATCCCCTACCTTGTTCCTCCTCACCCATCTAGACCACATTACTAGACCATCCATACCCTGTGACCTAACTAGCTTACACTCCAGGCATGAGGGGAAATTAGCTTGGTGCCAGAACTATTCACTGGGCACTAGAGTTAAGGAGCTGGAAAGTTTGTCTGTACAGAACAAGTTGGGGGAGGGAACACTGAATCCTGGGATGCTAGAGGACTGTAACCAGGACAGCTCAGTGGGGAGTGGCCACACATTAATGGAACATGAACTGGATAACACGGATCAAAGATAAGCCTGCTCTGGAGTGGTATACATTTAAGCTGCCTAATGTGTGTTTAAAACTTGTTTCCAGCGTTAATATGTCGACAATCTAGGGGTTAAGTTCTCCACATTCATGTGTAACAAGGCCCTGAGACAGAAAGGCAGAATCCAGTGGAAGTTCTATCATGGAAAAGAATGAGGAATGCTTCTTTCTTCGTAAGTGCCATTATACACTTGCAGAATGATGACTGAAACTACCTGTTTTATCTCCTAGCTGCTTAAGAAAATCATGTATAAGCAACAAACATCTTAGAAACTATTACACAAAATGCTTGTTGCATGCCATAGTGTCCCTGCTTTTCCATTAATATTTCTATTTTCTATTACCACGTTTCTAGTCTTAAAAACAAGTCAATCTTTTAAAATATTTCCTTTTTTTTTTACTTTGAAACACTATTGGATTCAAAAAACAATGTTAGCTCAATGTAGAAATATAAAACCAACCAGTAAAAAAAAAAAATGGCAGGCATTGAGGATTATGCATTCTACTCTGTGGTTTTTGTTTAGTTGGTTTTAAATTTTTTCTCAGGAAAGTAAACTTGACTGATACAGTTTATTGTATGAGATGGGCAACTGTTCTAAACATAAAAGATATATTTAGATGAAACAACCTGAACTGGGACATTTAGATGCCAAAAATACAATTTGCCAACTGTGTTCTGTTGAAGGGAGCACATGCATAAAAGCAGAATAGAAGACGTCCATGGACACACTTTACATTTCTTGCAGGAGAAAAAACAAGCATTTTCCTACAGAAAACTCTTGTGAGACTTGGGGATGGCTCCTTCCATGAGAGAATTCCTCCCTGCTCTCTGCAGTTCATGAATCATCAGTCAAACAGTGGGCTCTCCTGGGGACAGGAGTGACCTAAAAGCATCCATCTAGTGCCCCCGATTGGAGAGTTCACCTATTTAGCTCCCCTACCTGGGGTGAAAACACATGTATGCTTGAACTCCCGAACATTTTTTCTAATTCTAAGCATTTCACAGAACTTCTTAGTTCTAGAAATGAATGCCTTAATACAGCAAGCTGCTGGGGAGAAAACACATGTTCAAAGTCAGACTACTTTTGAAATTTGGAAGGGATCTTCCAGTTTGAGAAATACATGAAGAACAGTAGCATTAAGCAGGCCAACTTTTATAATCCAATTACATAGCTGCATCATATCAACACTTTGATTTTTAGCCTGGCTGTAACCTAAGAAACTTTTAACCTGCAATGCCTTAAGGTACAGTATTATTTGAGATGGTTCTTTAAAGTTTATCAATGTGAAATAAACAAGCATTTCTGCAAAAATTTGACCTACTTGGACTAACCAGAATTGCTGATAGAGAGCTGTCACTAAGAATGGGTATGTGAAACAGTTTTAAGAGGGCTTTCAGGGAAGAAAATGTAAGCTGGGGAAAATAAAAACTGACAGAGATTTTGCCTCTCCCTTGAGTCTAATCATCTTGACAGATCTTTTTTCCTATCAGGTTGTAGCCACTTTCAGCTTAAGTTCAACCCAAAAGTGGCATCTGCAACATCCGTTTAGAAAAGGAGGCGCTCATATCATGGCCTGTACACCAGCTCAGGCCCCCAGCATCTTGTCATTTGACTTGCGGAATGCCCCATGAATTTGTGGAGAGCTCCATGGACTAGGACCTGAACCCTAGGTTGGGCATGCAGGGCAGGGCCTGATCTAGGCCTACAGGAGCAGCATGAAGCCTCCAAAGCCTGCAAGACTGGATGGAGGCTTTATGGGACCCTGGGACCCGATTCCTGTACGTGGGACCAGGTGGAGGCAGTGTGGGGTCCCAGCACCCAATCCTGGCAAGTGGGATCTGATCCAAGCTGCAGACAGGCCCCACATCCTGAGGCCAAAAGGCTGAGCACCTACGGTGGCCATCATAGAGGACATTCCAGTTTTCTGCTACTCTGTCCTCTATTGATATGAAACCAGATGCCTTTATGTCCTCTATTTTTCTCTTGAAGAGAAAAAGGACAAAAAGGTGTCTGCTTTGGTATCAATAGAGGACAACCAGACTAAACTCTTTGATGGCCATGCTATGAGCACCACTAAGTAAGACTGTTCTCATAACACTTCTGAGTCTTATGTGAAAAAGGAAATACAAAGCATTTTGGGTAGATCTACAGGTAGCAGAATTGTGCACCTTACCTGGCCCTGAATATGTCCTACTTACCCCATCACTGGTGGTTAGAGTACTCTCCTAGGCAGTATAAGATTGGAGTTTTGAAATCCCTCAGGGTTATGAAGGGCCTAGAAGCAGGTGTCCCTTTCCTGGATAAGGCCTTAGTCCTTCTTCATTGTAGTTATTTCTAACTAAGGAGCTGTCAGATAGCGACAAAGAGCTTATTCCCATGACTTGACAAGCAGGGTCTGACTCACTGCTTGGCAGTTGGGAGCGGAGCAGGGAGCCAAGAAGACCTCGAATAGGGTTCAGGTGTGGTCTTGGCCACACGTGAGCCCTCGCAACACAGGAGGAGCAGGAGCAGAAGCAGCAGCAGCAGCAGCAGCAGTAGCAGCAGAAGTGGCGGAGAAGTGGTGAGAGGGGCAGCGCCAGCAGCTGAAGCTGATCTGGAGGGGAGCCTCCCAGATCACTTTTAGCTGAGCCGGCAGGGAGCCGTGCTCCTGAGCCACGTGTGAACAGAGCGCGCAAACAAGCACGCTCAGTAAGGGCGCACCGGCGTTCACGCAGAAGGAGAGCGAGGAGGAAGGAAAGAGCAACCACAGCGGGAAGACAACTTTTTCTAGTAACATAGTGATTACACGCAGTGCCACTGCCGGGGGCATGGCCCCACCCCCTCTCCCTCCCCCTTCCCTGGTGCTGCCCCCCCAGCGCACTGCTGAGGCCGCCACCCAGACCAGGCCCCTGGGGTGCCCGCTGTCTGCTTCCCCCACCCTGACTGGGGGGGCTTCCGGGGGTGGGGGTGATGCCTGGGGCATCCCCTGGCTGCCCCCTTATGGCCATCTTCAGGCCCTGGAGGAGTGGCTATGGGAGCTCCAGGCAGAGGTGAGCAGGATCTGGGGGATCCGGGAGGCAGAGGATGAAATTGACATGTACTTGTGTTCTCTGCAGGACCAGAAACCTACTGAGGAGCTCCCCGGACTCAGAAGAGCGACTCTTCGGTGGCAGCAAGTTCCCCCTGGACCCAGGGCAGCCCATGCTGCTGCAGAGCCTGTACCTGAGGTGCCACTTGGAAACAGGTATGAAGCCCTGGCCACCCTGGAGAAGATTGCTGAGGAGAACCCCCCTCGAGGGGCTGTTCGTGCAACATCAACGCAAGCGGAAAAGAAGAATCGATCCCAAAGGAGGAACAAGCGTCGAGTCCTGGTCATCAGGGACTCCATCCTGAGGGGCACGGAGCGTCCCATCTTCTGTCCTGACCCTTTGGACCAAGAGGTCTGCTGCCTGCCTGGAGCGCAGGTTCGGGATGTCACGGAGTGCATCCAGAAGATTGTTAGGCCCACTGATTACTATCCGTTAGTGGTAGTCCACATGGGGACCAACGACACTTCAAGAGGCTGGCCAGAGAACATCATTGAAGATTTCAAGGCTCTCAGAGGACAGCTCAAGACGATTGGAGTGCAGGTGGTGTTTTCTTCCATTCTGCCGGTGAGTCGACGGGGAAGGCAACACGAGGCGTGTATCGTGACTGTAAACCAGCGCCTTCGGGGTTGGTGCTATGATGTGGGCTTTGGATTCTTCGATCACAGCCCACATTTCTCTATGCGGAGCATGCTGGAGGAGAATGGATTTCACCTATTGCCTAAAGGTAAGCGTTTCTTTTCTTCCTGGTTGACTGATCTCATGCGGCGAGCTTTAAATTAGCTTCGCAGGGGGACAGACCTGCCAGAAGAGGAGAGGATGCTCTGCTGCTAAGTCAGGTAAGTCGGATGAGGAAAGGTGGTTGTAGCTTGGGGGATACACGTGGAAAAGGGGAGGCGGCAGTGCGTAGACTTAAATGCTTCTATACAAATGCACGCAGCACGGGAGGTAAGCAGGAGGAGCTGTCTCTTCTGATGGCTGTGGAAAACCTGGACTTGGTTGGGCTCACGGAAACCTGGTGGGACCCAACCCATGACTGGGCCGTAGGCATCAATGGCTATGCCCTTTTCAGGAAGGACAGGGTGGGGAAAAGAGGCGGTGGAGTTGTGCTCTATGTCAAAGAGCGCTTCTCTGCATTGATCATCAACTTGGGGGCAACTGAGGACCAGGTGGAAGCGATTTGGGTCAGGCTGCAAGAAGGATGAGGGGAAAGGGACTTAATGGTGGGTGTTTGCTACAGACCACCCAACCAGAGGGAGGAGCTGGAACTCCAAATTGCTGGCCAGATCAAGGAGGCAGCTAGGACGAGGGATGTCATTGTCATGGGGGATTTCAATTACCCGGACATCTGCTGGGAGGAGCAGTCGGCCAAGTCCAAGAGGTCCCAGAGGTTCCTGGCAGAGCTGC
>JAGPOW010003316.1:136415832-136426858 GCA_030014935.1 Caiman crocodilus
TGGCTGGGGTCCTGTGACCCCAGCACTCCTTCCTGCCATTGGCAGGGGGTCAGACTAGATGGCCTGCTCTAGGCCCCTTCTGACCCTAGATACTATGATGATACTATGATACTTAGATGAAGCATACAGACACAGATGTTTAGATGAATTTCTTAAACAAATTCTCTTTCAGACACCAGTAGAAAAATATATATCTAGGCAAATTATGAAACAAATTCTCATAAATCCCTTTCCTATGTTTCCTCTCTATCTTGGGTATCTTTTTTTCCTTCCAGTTTCCCTGATGACTGCCTCAAAATAAGCAACTTAAATCATTTTCACTGTAAATTATATTGATCTCTTCTGGCTCTTCATTCAACAGGCAGATAAAACAATTGATCATAGTCCTCTTTATAACAAGCACTTATGTCAATCAATGTTTTCCCCTCAGCTTTCCCTCTGCTAAACTAAACAAACCCAATTATTGCATCCTTTTTCTCACAGGCATATTTTATTAACTTTTTAGCCTTGTTATTTTTTTGGACAGTTTCCAATTTGCTTACATGTTTTTTTACAGTACAGTGACTGACTGAACTATTAAAAAGCGGTTGGGAAAAATTAAGATTATCAATAGAAAAAAAGTAACATGGAAATCTCTCAAGAGAGTAAGGAGAAAATGGCTGAGCCAGAGTAAAGCAAAGTGATGGGCACTGGCCACATGTACATGAAATGCTAACTGTGCAGTTGTTTATACAAAATAAATGGCTGCACAGTAACAAGTACTAAATGACTGCAAAGTAATGAAAGTTACTGCACAGTTGATCTAAAGAATAGGTTTTTCATGGTGCTGACTGTGCAGTAGCTCATGACTACTAAGCAGTAGCATCACACCACACTTGCAGCCACATGACACTAGTGTGCAGTAGTCACAGGTTCCTGAGCAGTCAGCATCCCATGTAGAACCAGCCACTGTTGATTTTTATTTTGGTAGTTAAGTCTACAAGCAGAAAACCATACAAGTGTATAATGGAAGAATGTGAAGTGTTAGCCAGGCTAATGAGATTACTTTCACTGAAAGTGCAAGGTGCAGATGATATACTGCACTTTAACAAGAGAAATCCTGTGAAGAACTGGGGACCTCTGAGTGGGTCAACCTTGCACATATTATCTTCTTCAAGCCTTTATAATGTGCAGCATACTCCTGTTGTAAAATCAAGCCACTTCACTGACCAATATATGAGGAAAAGCAAGTCTGTTGTACTACCTTCCATCTCACCTTTCTCATAGCATGTGAAAGGTCCTCTGCTATACCGTGGACCCAAACTATAGCTCTACTTGCTCCAACTGAGGTAGAGAATGGATCCTGTTAATACTAGGTCCAATCTTGCTGGAAATGAATAACTTAGAACAATGACGTTACTAGTGACGGGTCGATAGGGTGAACTACCCCGGGTGCTGACGTAAGTGAGGGGGCACATAAAAAGTGCTGGCTGCCAATAGTTGTGCATTTGCATTCGTGAGCCAGAAGTCACCATTTCCACTTTGCCTAGGGAGACAGGCCTCATCCCTACACCACTGACTTAAATTGATAGGAGCTCAGTCCCCTCACAACTGAGATAGGAAGCCTGAGTCAGACAGGTACTGAAACATTCTAACTTGTCATATTTCCTTAGCAAAGTACATGGGGATTTTATTTAGAACAAGAAAATGGAAATGGTTTCAATCTCAGAGGAGATGTACGTGTCTGCACAAAACATCACACCTGTCTCTGCAGCAAGCACTTTGTGCAAGCTAGATGCATCTTTCAATTAAAGAAAAGCATTCAAACTAAAATTTTTACTCATTTGCTTTTACTTCTAGGAGAAGATTCTATAACCTAAAGTCTTTGTCCTAAGTGGCAGATTTTGGCTTAAAGCCACAGCCCATGTGGTGCAGCTGCACTGTGCTAGAGCCTTTGGCTGAATTCTCACTGAATTCTCTCCCTTGGCCCTTAGGCAGTATGTGGTAGAAAAGCAATTCTCACATTTTTAAAAGCTACATATGACATGTTTACTGCAACTCTCCATAGCCGCTGAGCTTGAAGGATGGTGCTCCAGGCTTGCTCTACCCCCTTTCTTGAAGTGGCTAATGCCATTGATTGAATACCCTGGCACTCTGAAAGCAAAAATGCCGCAATTGTCCCTATCCCTGCATAATGATGAAAGGAGTGGGAATGCCTTGCATTCTTTCTTCACTTCTATTCATGCTGAGGGCCAGTAACAAGTTTGCCTCAGTTTTTACTAGTGACCAGATCCAAATAGATCTTATAGGGCACCTCCATTTCAAAGCACGTCATCTAAAATGGATAAGCTGGGCCCAAGAAGAGAATAGGGTTGTGCATCTAGAATCATGGGGTAATCCAGAGCATGTTCATTTAACAGGGAGGCTCAGGGGCATATCTGAAGTCCTGCCCCTTCTTAGATTAGGTGTCTGACTCCAGGAAAAAAAAAAAAAAGGCCTGTCATCTCCATATCCAAAGAGGAAGTGCCTAACACAAACTGACAGAATTGAGTTTAGTGCAAAATACACATCCTGGGGCAAAAATAATGTTCAGACTCAGCTGGAGTAGACTCCAACTCACCAGATGCATGGTTCCCTAGGGATTATAGGGCTTGATCAGCTTTCCCACTTCCCAGAGGTGTAACTGGGTGTTTTCAGTGCTCTCAGCAGCAGCTATGGACAGGGCAACAGCAATGGTTGTGCCATCTCTGCTCTTACTGCTCCTGTCCAGGGTTAGTATCTGGGGCTGGTGTCCCAGTCAATTTCCCCCACCCCCAGCCTTATGCTACTACCACTTCTTTCTGGTTCCATGTATGCTTAGATCCAGATCTGGGGTTCTGAACTAGTGAGAAATTAAGAAACTAGTAAAAGTTCAGGTCATTTAGCTCTACAGCACATTTCTCATTCTTATTTCTCTTACCGATTCCTTCTTTCTCTCTTCTTTCAAAGAAACTCAGCACAGAATGATATACGCATAACTGAAAAAGCAGCATTATACATTTCAGTGGGCTCTATTAGGTAAATATATATAAGCATTGTCCATCTCATTATCCTATGTGACAACATGGTCTAGTGAGCAAGGCACTGAACCAAAATTAGTGTTATTCCTATTTATGCTATTCATATGTTATGTGTCTTCCCGCCCCCACTCTTGCCCCACCCACATTTTCTCTTTCTTGACAATTTAGATCAGGGCTGTCCAACTTCTAAGCAGAGATTGGGGTCCACAGGCTGTACCAGCAGGAACTACACATTGTATAGTCCATAGGCCCCCCACGTTGCACACTGAATTGCTGCCCTGCCACTATATCACACATGCAGATAACCCAGCCTCTCTCAGCTCTGGAGCCATGGGCTTGCCTGCTGATCTGCCCTGTGGAAGTAGCCTTGGTGATGGGTTGAGCCATGCCATATCACATTGCCCTCAAGGGTAGGATAAATAAAGGATGTGGAAGATGGAGGACAAAGGGGGAGCCCAGAGACCCCAGCTGCTGCAAGGGGCAGCAAACCCCTCTTAGACCACATGTAGCCTGTGGGCTGCCAGTTAGACCATAAACACTTTGGAATAAGGAATATATTTTGCTATTCATATAGAAAGTGCATAACAAAATTCATCCCAGTGTTAGCTATAACTTACATTACTATTACTACACATCCTATAAATACATTTTAACTTAAGCATGTCTCCATGCAATAAACATGACCTTTTCAGTTGTAACTGGCAAAGCCACAAACAATTAATTAGACTATGTCTATAGAAAGTAGATGACCTCCAGCTCCTCAGTGTAACAATTTAATATTCAGTTTGTGTAGCTCTTATTTTTTTAAACATTGTGCCTTAAAGTCTTCCATCAGAGCTTCAGTTTCTCCTTATCCCCTCCAGGTGTTTTCTTGCAAGAATGCTTTGCTGAACTGTCACGTTAGCCTTTATGACAATGAGTGGAAAATAGCAGATGAGAAAAAGAAAAAAAGAGAATAAAACAGAAGAAACACCAATAAGGAAGATGAACTTCAGTCTTTGGAGCCCTAAATTTCTACTTGTCTTGCAGAGCACTTCCTGCCATATATGGTATATTGCAGTAAGTATTACACAAGATATTCCCTTTTTGCTGAAGAAGGTGGAATTTGAAGACTCAAGAACTATATGTCCTATATGTCCTATATTCAGGCACTAACATTCCTATTTTTATCTCTTACTCACTGTGAAAATACAGAGATATTTTTAAACTTCATCAGAAAGAAATATCTAGATCTCTGATATTTTTTTCTTTTATTAGCTTTTAATCCTAAAAACAAATACAGTTTTTGTAAACTTACTGATTTGAGTAGAACAACTAAACATTTTCATGGGGTAGCAGGAAGGAAGGTGGACGGGGCAGGGGAACAGAGAGATTTGCTCCCTCCCATTATTTGAAATGAGTACATTTCTATCAACCCGAGCAAATATCCTTTCATATCTGTAAACTACTTATTGGCATGAATTGTGTATATATTTTTGGCAGCCGATCCTATTGTATTTGGAAAGAATAAGTTTTTCTGTATATGCTTAATATAGCAAACTCTTGATCTCACTGACAATTAGCTATCAATGCTGCTTTATGTAAAAACATATTTTAATTAAGTTATGCTACTTAATATATCTTATTATAATTAATAATAGCTAATAGCTGCTAATAATAGCTATAACGGGTGCTATTTCCATAGGAGCAAATAGAAATTTGAACGGGCACTGGATGGCTAACTTCCTTTGGCTCTTTTAAATAAAATCTCCAACCACTGTTTCTGTGTTGGCTAAATGTAAATTAACTGCGATGCCTCCCCAAAAGGAGCTATTATTATTGTTGTTGTTGTTTTGTTTTTCTTCCACTTAAATGTATTGGTGCAGTCTCTTAAGTGGTAAGAAGAGATGCCTGAAATTCACTATTCCATTTTGATCTTTAGTGCCTTTATAGAACAAACTAACAAAAAGTTTCTTTCTAAAGAAATTACTCAAGTTTTTCCATATTCTTAAATTCTATTCATTTCAACAAGGACGTCTCTATTGCTTCTTTAAAGTTGCTATGAATGCATTAGAAATATAAAACAATTTAAGAACTAGGGAAGTAATAAGTCATATACTATTGGTGTACCAACTTAAGTCTCAAAGAACCTCCTATCCTAGCTAATGGATTTACTTTAGATTTGCAAGATCAGGATAGGCCTCACAATATTTATGACTAATCCTATGGCATGAAATAGCTTTTACATGAATTTCTAATTTATTATAATTTTTTTAGCAGCCTGACAAGGTGTTAACTGCTACTGGGTGGGGGACATGCTGGGTCATAAATCTCACAAAAATCTAATCAGATATTCTTTATCAACCAGATCATATGTGCAGCTAATTGAAGGGTGTTTCAAAAAATTTACTGTTGATGGGATAACCTTTTCTTCCATATCTGCCCTCCAGATGTTGTATTAAAGGAAAATTAACGTGATATTTTTTGGAAGACATACTGTCTTGCTAGTGCAAGAGAGCATTATTACACTGACTGTAGGGAGGACAGTTTTCTCAAAGAAGATCGTGCCCTCCTTTCTTACCTGAGGACAAGTGCTCTGGTGAGTCTGTATATATAGTGAAGTGTTTTCTGTGAGTAAATGCTCATCAATGTAATTAAAAGTTTTCACAATGCAGTTCTTAAGGAAAAAAAAATGATGTGTTATGTATCAGGTCATTAAAGTATCTAAACAAAGTAATCAATATGCTGTTTTCTGAGCTAGAAATTTGTATTACTTTGCATACGAATACTGTCTTTTGCCATATATGCATTCTAGAATATGCTTTGATTTTACTAGGAAAGGGTGAAGAACATTCAGCATATCCTTTATAAACATTTTTAGTTTTGAGCATTACAAAACTGCTAATTCTCCTAGTGTTTCAAAGGGCTCTTCCATATTCCTCCTTTTATTACACCATTAACTGAACATGTGGCCAGATCACAAGACATGATTAACTTGTTATGCGTGGCAGTGACCAAAGACTACAGGGGACAACTCTTATGAATTTACTATAAGCTTCTCTAGAAAGGGTTGAAAATATTATAATTTGCATCAATGGACTTCAAAAAAAGGTCAAACAAAAACAGTGGAGTTCTAAAGTGGGTCACCAGAATTGTTCAATACATGAAAAGCCTTGCAGCAACAGCTAGCTGTATGGACACCATGCTGCTGGTGTAAGAGCAATAACTGAGGTAGGCTGACCATACTCCAGTACTGGTAGCAGCAGCAGCCTGGGATTATTTTTAAGTTCTGACTGTGCTCATCACAACACTCTCAGAACCCAACCACTACAGCGCTCAATTGCATCTCCTCCCACCCCTCAGCCCACCCTCCAGCTCCCTTGTAGGGTTTGTCCAGAGAACAAACTGTGCTCATTATACCTCGGGAAATCAGGTGAACATAGAGAGGCAAAAAGCCCATTTTATTTTTAAAGTGATTAAGATTTAGCTTATGTTTGTTTTAAAATTAGGTGTGAAGGGGTGCGTCTACATGTGATGCTATGTCACCATAGTGACACACTACAACAGTGTACCATCGGCAGGCACAAACCATGACACCAATGCTACGTCACCGTAGCGAGAAGCTACCTTGATATATCACATAGCTATGGCAACATAGCTGCTAAAAATAACCATGCACCGTCATTTAGCACGTTCTAAAAGCAAGTACTAAATGATGGCACAGTAAAAACTGCGCCATGAAGGGGGCACATGTAGACAAACCCAGGGCTCAGGAAAGTGAGCCTCTTCCAGTTCTCAGCTGCCTAGCTCTCTCATTGTCTCCAGTGATAGTGTTATGTGGCTTCAGAGGCCAACCCAATTCTTCTCAGGGTAATGAATATACCTCTTTCCATTTTGTCAACCAGTAGACTTATGCACTGCCTTATCTGCTTCCATCATATCCATAACAAGCTTGGTATGACTCACAGAGGAGATGTCCTGTTAGGATCACTATCGCTAACTGTTGTAGATGAGCTGGAATGTTGTTGTGACCATGATGGTCCAGAAAACATGGAAGAAGTAAGGTTCTTTATTGGGCCTATTCATTAGAGATGTTAGACAAGCTTCTATGCACAGTGTCCTTCTTCAGGTCTCTGGTGGATTGCACAAGGCCAAGTGCAGTTACCTATGGATTTTCCAGGCTAAAATAAAGACACAGAGAAAGGAAGCATATAGGCATATTAGAAAATGTTGTTCTTGTACATGATGAAAGTCACATTCAGTGACTTAGATGTCTAAAAGCTGTGTTAGTGCCACTTACAAACCTTGGACATAGAATCTGCACCAGAATGCATTCCCTCATCTCTTGTTTAGTACAAATGGAATGGATCTTTAGAAAGAGGTAGCTACTCATGTTAATCTTTAGGCAGAAGACAGGGAAGTTGGCACATTATAAAGAAACTCAGAGTCAGATGCTTTCAAACAGCTTATGTAGGCTCTAATAGACTTACTCATTCAGAGATGCAAGAGCTATAAGACATCCTGCCCTGTCTTCTGTTGAATCTGTCTTACGCATCTTGAAAATATCTCAACACATCATTCCCCATTTTGTGTTAACATCTCCCCTTAAAATTAAAATAATTAAAAGATGGATGTCTTCTCCTATTATGTTCACCTTTCTTGTTTGACAAAGTATTTGCAAGTATTTGTCTTTCTTTGATATTGTTTTCTCATAGTCACTTTTCCTTCATTCCCGAGTTCTAATTCTTCCTAACTTATATTGTTAGCTTTTTGTCAGTAGTCTTCTCTAGTCTTGTGATTCCCCATCTTGTTCTTCATGTATTAGAAGTTGGCTTCATGTAATCGGACTGCACACCATGCAGCAGCTCACTTAGACTAGGGCTGAGACTTTTAACCTGTTTGTGTGGCAGTTACAATGGTTGAGTTAAGCCTTGATCTGAGAGCAAAGATGAAAATCGGAAGGCTCCTAAAAGAGAATATTAACAGTTGTGATGGAGAAATCCTAGGTCCTGTAATTTTCAGTAACCAAACTAAATCCACAAGTACCCTTTGTATAAAATCTCACTCCCGTTCATCATCATTCCTGAATGATGAATTATTCCTAATTAAAGATGCCCATCATTGAGAGAACAGAATTTTGGAAAACATAGCAAAATAAGATTGTTTCCAATAAGGAAATCACGTCTGCTGATTCACTGACAAGAGGGGATCCTGGTTTTCTCTGATAAAAAAAAATCCCCAATTTTAGACTTAAAAAAAAGTTTTAAAAGTATATGTATACAGTGATGCTTCATTTTAACCATGGGAAAATGTGGATGTTGGGTTACTCTTTTAAATTCAAAACACCAGGATGCCTGCTGATGAGTTTACCATAGATATTTATTAATCCTCTGTAATACCTGTTACAACTCGGCAGATTTTTTTTTTCAGTGCTTGGCTCTAGATGCTGCCAGAGGAATAAGTCTAATATTCATTGGTAGGAATAAAGATAATTTTCCTTCTTGATTTATGGTTGTGAAAAATCAGCATTAGCTGAATAGCAGAAATTGGCACCCAAGATCCTGCCTGGAAGAATTCAAAATTATTGACAAATGGATTCTGCAACTGTTTATTGGGCTATGGAATGCCCAATAATTACATTTTAAATTAACACTTAAAATGCATGAGGACTCTACATTGTTCCCCTGTTTATAAAGGAGATTTGTCTATAAGCAGATCTATGGACATGGCTATAGAAAGCAGGGAAAGATAATCACCTGAAGGGGAGCGAGCGCTCAAAGGAACTCTCCTCTTGTGAAAGTAACCTGATGTGACAAGGGGGTACATCCTGCGTGCCCATCCCTTCAACCCCTTCATCAGTTGCCCACCTTCCCCGAGGTGCTCAGAGTATATATAGATAAAGCAATTTCTGCACGTGGATGAACAAAGATCTTAGAGTGCTATTTAGCCATAAGACAAACTATGTGATATGGGGGCAGAAGGTTCTTTAAATACATTGAAACTATTCTGAATCTATAGATGCCACATGCCTTAACATGATTTAGCAATCATAATCAAATAGCAGCCCTGAAACAAGTACAACAGAATCCCTTCAGTTGTAAGTTATAGCTCCCATCTTGATCGCTTCAGCCACATCATTAATGATCTTCGATCCCTCCTGACAAATGATGATCACCTAAAGATAGCCATGGGGGACAAAGTTATGCTGATTTACATAAAATATCCCAACCTCAAACAGTCTGTCTCCAGCAGCTGACTACATAACTTCTCTTCTCACCAAAGCACCCGCCCTAGTTGCCAGCTGTGCCCCCTTATTAACACAGACCACATCATCACTGGACCAAATAACATGGATTATAATATAGGAGGTTCATTTACCTGCACCCATACCTATGTCATACATGTCATCCCTTTTCCTCTGCTACCTACACTAGACAGCTGGAGCAATACCTCTGTGTAAGAATGAATGAACACAAATCTGACATCAATTCCAGAAAGGCACACAAGCCTGTGGCAAAACAAATTAATCTCCCTAGATATTCCATCACTGATCTCATAATGACTATTTTTAAACAACAAAATATTAAAAATGAACTTCAATGGGAAATTGTGGAACAAAAAAAAAAATCATCCACAGACTGGATTGTATGGTCTACACTGAAATTATGGATCCTTAGGTAAACCATTACCTGGATTAGTTTTTATATACCTTGCATCCCTTAGTGGGCTAAATGCTTCACCTTTCTCTCTCCTACCCAACTTGCTACTTTCAACAATACCTTTTTTTTTCCTCCCCTCTTCCCTAGCCTTTGCATTCTAATCACAGCATTCTATTTTTCAGCTCTGCTTCCTGTAGTCCCTTCAGAGCATGTAATGAAGCAAACCCTCTGTTTATGAAATCTCATGATATTATATCACTGATTTAGCTAGTCTTTAAAGGTAAAAATGTACCCTGTTTTCCATCTGAACTAATACCATTGACTTCAGCAAGTTATTTATTTTTTAATGAGATTTACCAATACTATCAAGAGAATAATTTAATAACTGACCTTGATAAGAAGGCTTTGCAAAACTTACTTTAAACTGTTTCAAAGGCTATTTATTATATTATGCCCCGATACATGGCCACAGCATCTTGAGTTCTGACTTGACTGTGCCCTGTAATATTCACCCATTTATAATACATCCCAAAAAATTATTCTCCCATCAAAAGTGGTCATGTATATGTATAAAGAGAAGAGGGAATGTTTAAAGGACATCTGCTATTTAGTAAGTTATTAAATGCACTGAAATACATCAATAGTGAACTTATTTTAACAAGATGCTCAGTCATTAACCATGTATTCATAGCTATCATCAGGATGTTGAGTGTTTAAAAACAAATAAAGTATAATTCACATTTGTTAACAGGTGTGCATTGATAAGGCATTATTTTTACAAGTACACCAAAACATGTTTTTATATGTGCTTTGCACATACTCAACAGAGAACGCAACTTTTCAATGTGTACAAAGTGAAGACTGGTAGATAATCGTTTTGCACCAGAACAAGAACTGAAAATTGGGCCTGACAGCAGAAAATCAAAATTTTGTTGTGGGGGAAACAGAGTTTGTAGAAGGAGAATAAACTATGGAACTACTTTGTAGAGCAGCTTGCTCTGCCCAGTCAGGTTGAATGACTTGGCCAAGGTAATTGTAGCCAGAATGCCAAATCAAGTTCTATTGAATCCCCTTACTTTCATTTTCTACTCTGCAGGGCCAAAATGTATCACTGCAATATTTTTTGTTTACATGCAGTTTCCCTTTGAGGTTATTTGGAATCTAGAGTGAATAGCAGCGGGGGGGGGGACATCAATGTCCCCCACATGCCTCTTGCCACATCTTAAAGCAGTTTGAGATGCAGCAAGATGCATGCCGGGAACAAAAAAACCTTGCAGTGTGGGCTCAAAACTTGATACCAGGATATTCAGGTATCAAAAACAAACAAGCAAGACACCAGAAAAAAAAAAA
>JAGPOW010003316.1:136426958-136448014 GCA_030014935.1 Caiman crocodilus
AAAAAAAAAAAGCAGAGAAGGGCACGGTACAGGACTGTGCCCTGAGGCAACTGGAGGCTTGGGCCCTCCAAAGGAATGCTCCGATAGCTGGCCAGAGTATCTCAATGCCTGCCCCTTGGCTCAGCGCTGCAGCACACTGTCTGCCTATACAGGGCAAAGAGTGATGCAGGCTGCTGCGACCTGGACCTGGGCTCCATTCCAGTAAGTAGGGGGGATTGGAGGGGGAGGGGCAGGTCCCCTGCCTGCCCCCCACAGAGCCCACAGCCTCCAGGCAGCAGCAGTGGCATTTGGAGGTTTGGGGCCTCCGGGCACAGCCCCCCTTACTGCAGTGTGGATCAGCTGCTGTAGGTGAGTTATAGGCCATGCAGGGTGGCATGTGCGAGGGGGCTGGAGCCCTGGAGGGGGATCAGCCTCCATGTTGTGAGGGAGGCTGTGTCCTGTGGGGAGGGGGGCAGGGGACCCACCCCTCCTGAGCAGCCCCTCTACACAGTCCCCCCCAACATACTCCACCCCCCAGCACTAGCTGTTCTCTGATAAGAAAACCAAAAGCAAATATCAAAACATATAGATACTTAGAATTTATTTTATTATGATAATATAGACACTGGTAGGCTTTCAAATGCTTTAAAATTCTAAATATATCAATAAAACTTTGCCCAACTGGTGTGTGTGTGTGTGTGTGTGTGTGTGTGCGCGTGCGTGCGTGCGTGCGTGCGCGCGCGCATGCGCGCGCGCGTGTAGCTAGATAGTGGTCTTTTGTTTTAACTGTGGAAGAGCGTGAATTTAAGGGTATTTTAAAGAATTAATTTGGTATTTTTTTAAATCAGGGATTTTCCAGTTTTTAAATAGGGAACACGAGAATTCCTGCTAATGAGGCAAGTGGCAGGGCCTAGGCAGAGGAGACTGCTCAGAGCTGGTACCCAGGACCCAGCTAGATGTGGCTGACCTCTTGACCACTTGGGGCCAGGAAGACATGCTTTAACAGTTCAAAGTAGGCCTGAGAACATCTTCCAGGCAATAGCTGCCCAAATGGCAGGGCAGTGGCATGCATGGCAGTAGTGCTGCACAAAAGCCAACTGTGCAGCTACTGTCCACTGGAAGTTGGCCCAGAGGTGGAGGTGCCTTTGCTGTGGCCATGTAGTCCCCATCCAGGTCTGGCAGGCACGCATCCTTCGGGCCACACGCTGTTGCAGATGGCAGCAGGTCATAGCCAGGCAGTAAGCCCCATTGCCAGACTCCTGCAGTGGGCAGAGGGTGCAAGGAACTCTCAGTTATCATGTGCCTGGACATGCACCAAGGCATAAATACTGGGCTCAAATTTGTGCCATTCCTATCTGAGCTGCTGCAAGTGCATGTGCCTGCATGTGTAGATGTGTCCCATCTGTTTATCTGTGTGATCCCAAGCAAACATATACTTCCAAAGCCTCTCTGGGTTTCAAACATAACACTTTATGCACTTCAACATATTCATTCTGATGCAAGGCCCTACACTGCCTGACACAGTAGAAGCAGCGATTCCAGCAACTCTGTATATTTTTTTTAATAATCTATACATATGAACGTCTAGATATAGGGCATTCACAGTGGAGGGATTAGATAGGAACTCATCTCTTCTACTGATCTGACAGCATAAGTCCTTGTCCTTTCTAAAATGGTGAAAGACTCACTTTTTATTTCATCTGAAGGAATGATTCAAATCTTAAAAATGGGAGTGAATAGTAAAGTCCTTAAATGTTGGGATGAGTAAAAGTCCTGTGTGTTATAGTCTTTAATGTTGTTCAGTGTCTAGACATTATGTTAAATTGAGTCACATTAGTTATTTCCCCATGTGTAAGCATTACCTCTTCAGAAAATATTTGTTTCATAAACTGAACCATGAAATATTCTTCCTAACAGACTTCTCTCTACAATGAGTTACAGGTATTTTTATAGGCTATAGCTCATGTTTGCTGAGCTACATTAAAGTTCGGCAGGCAGCTGATAAAGCACTTGTTAAAGTTTTTCATCTATCAATCTTTTCAGGGCCTGTGAAGCATTATTATCTGTAAACAGTATAATGTAACGTACAAAAAAAAAAAAAAAGGAAAGGAGAGGAGAGATTGTGAATCGTATTATCTTAGATATCTATTGTTTAATCAAAAAAGGCTAAAAAGACCATGAGAAATTTTACTCACTACTATTTTCCTATCTGATGCATTAATAAAGGTTTTCATCCTCTCTAAGGATGAATACAGTCATTCAATGAACATGGTCTATGATCACATGGCTTACTTTAAGCTGCATGATTGCAGAAAGGGAGTGGTGTGTGCAAATGTTCATCACTCCCAGAACCTGAGCAGGAAAATGGAATAAGTAAATTTGGATGGATGTGGGATCAGGGGAAGTTAGCAGGGTAGAGGAGGCAGAGGCTTGGCAGGATTGGGGGAGTTGGTGGTTCTGCTGGGTGGAGGGAGGGGGTTTTTCATCCAGTGGTGTGGGGCTTGATGGGTAGAAAATAGCCTTGTCAGATTGAGTTAGGGTAAAAAGAACACAGCCCCAGGGCTAGGGCAAGCAGATATAGACTGGTCTCTCGTTCCAGCCCTGGGACTTGTCAGAGCTAAACGGTTAAGAGATGCCTCGGCACAGCTGCGTTCAGGCACATTGCGAGTCCCCGGTGCAGGGATTTTCCCTGTAAGGCGGGAAAAGTCCTTGGTGCAGAATCAGAGCCCGCCAAAAGCTTGCAGCTGCATTGGAGGAGAGCTTGAACACGCGTAAGGAGAGATCCCCACATGTACTTCAGAGCCACAGAGGAGGCCTGATCACCCACCAACGACTCCCCATTGTGGTCACCACAATGTACCCCTTACTCCACATGAGTGTGAGCATCGGTGTGCCTGTCTACAGTCTTGTTTTGTCTATCTACGGATTGTGCCTACACTGCATACCTCGTGTATACAGCTCGTAAGTAAAGTTTTTTTGTTTCAACCACTGCTGCCTCTCATCCAACTAATTCCACTCTATCAGCAGCCCCATTCCACCGGCATTTCTCGGCCCCCACAGGACTGTTCTCCAAATACATGCAGGTGTTCAATAGACTGGGCTAACCTGTTCCCAGTCTAATGAAGTTCACATTCTCAGGTGAACTAACTTCGATTGGGTCTATCATTTTTTGCCCACGTTAAGTTCTGTAAGTGCTTATATGATTAGGCATTTAGCTCAACCTCAGCCTAGTTAGGTCACTCTAAATGTAATTTCTGTAGGCACCATGAAACAAAATACTAAGGGAAATGTAGGTATCTCATATCTTAATAAAGAAAGGAAAATAAATCTGTATAATTAATCAACCCATTTTAATGGTACCACTGATTTTCCAAGGCCCAGAACAATTGCAAATGATGCCTTTGTTATTTCTGTTTCTGCACTTAAAGAAAATCCTCTCTTTTTAAGAAAAGCAAGTAGAACTGATTGCTGTGACAATTACTTACAATTGTTTGAAGAAAAAGTGAGGTACTTTCACAAGGGTTATATACACATTTTTATGTACCATCATCTGTTGTATCATAATCAGAGCACATTGTATTCTGAGATTCCCTGGTCCAAAAATGTATATGCAGTCCTGGCTACAGAATTTGCTTTTTGCCAGTGACTCTGGATCCAGAATAATCACATTGCATAAGAAAAAAATTCTAGCATTATGCAAATCTAACAGATGAATGTAGAGGGCTCTACCAAAATTTCATGACACCCTGAAAAAAATCTTAGTGTCATGAACAGCCTGATATGAGTGAATAAATTGCTGAACCTGAACATTAAAGCAAGAACAATGGAAAGTGCCTAAAATATATTAATTTGATAGAAAAAATGAATTATCCAGCCAATAGCACTAATTGTTCAGATTTCAGCTTAATGCAATAACATTATTGTAGGGCTGAGAAATGCCGGCGGAATGGAGGGGGGGGTTAACCCCTAAACTGGACAGGCTAGGGACAAAGGGTTCAGGAACGTTTTGCCCTGTTTTCACTTTTCCCGTCCCGCACGAGAGCCTCTGAGCTAATATATAAATATAATATATAATAAATATTTTACTCACAATTTGAACAGACTGTAGACAGACTTTGTGAGTCACACCACGAAATGCCTAAATGCGCCCAGGGGGCACTGCGTACCTCACTCCATGCCAGCAGTTGCCTTAAACTTCGTAGCAAATGCCACAACCGAGAAAAAACTTCAAACGTGGGAACTCAAGAGCTCTTTATTCATATCTGCTTGCAGACTATCCAATGGGAGTGTCCGAAGGGGAAGAGGAAAACCGTGGGCGCAGGACCTCGGCGAGGATGATCAGTCCTATGCTATGTGTGGTCCCACCTTTCCTTTCCCGGGCTTTGCCTTTTATATTGCCCCATCAACCAATCAGCTCAGGTCTTACATTTGCACATTTTTCAAGCAGCATGAACCGGGGATTTTGCAGCATGCATGCTTTGCGCGGCTGACTGGGCTGCACCTGCTGCTTCCCCTTTGCAGTGAGCACAGTTCTCCTGGCGTTTGGTCACTTTATTACCACAATTATCTAAAACTTATCAGAGGATGCTCAGAATTCACAGCAATTTTCTGCTATGTGCTCTAAAATGTATGGACTTCACCACAACATTCAAATGGCACAGATGTGATTATAATGCTACTAAGAATGTAAGACCCCAGTCTTGATAACCATATGCTATACTTCCTTATTAATATTTGTTGCCTTCAATAACTTGACAGACCTATTCAATTATATATGGTTAAGTTTTACTCCATGTTTGCAACTTAATATTGTCACGCACTTCCTATATAAACCTCCCCAATACCTTAATATGAATGTTATTAATGGATGCTCAAGTTACCATTCATTGTACCCGAATCATTCAAACCACTGAAAGAGTGTCATCTAATCTGCAGTCTTGGATAGCATGATAGAAGGATACTTCACACATTGTATTTATATGTTTACTATTGTTACTTAAGCTATGTATACAGTACGGGTACTGTGTATTTTATTATAGTAAATCTATAAACTGTTCGTGCAAATGAACTGTGGATAATGAGCTGCCAGATTTTGCTTATATGCTCTGCTGATAGATGGCATTTAGAAAAGCTAGTAACCAAAATCCCAAGTGAGTTATGAAATGGATTTCTTAGCTCACACTGCTCTTCACAGGATGGAAAACTCTTTCTATACTTTGACTTGTTACAATTCATAGAGTCTGCATTTTTAACCTTATTGCTTATATTTATATTAATATATTGAGTCTCCCATACACAACTGCTGCCATAAAAACAGAATCACTGAAGTGATGATATAAGATTTGTTGACTCTGCTATGGAACAAGCAGAGTCAGGGTTGGTATGAGCAATCACTGCAGCCTCATTAGTGTGTGGTCATCCAGCCCCAGTAATGCTGCCTGAGATATTATATTTTATAATAAAGATGAATTATACACACTGTGCAGTGGTAATAGACAGAGGAACATGTCTACTGATATTCATTTAGTAACACAAAGTTGTTTATACTCATATTTCTGCCAATTTATCGATGATGGAGAAGAAAATTCATCCAAGACACTAACAAAATCTTGGAGTCTCTTCCAAGGCTGTCAAAAAAATCCTATTCATAAACAATAAATACATATCGAAAGTGACCCATATACAGCCCAGCCACAGTAGCTCAATCATTTCACAAAATATACTGACAATTTAGCAGTGTCTTCTGTAAGTTCTAAAAAGTCATTTTAACCCACTTGCATCATTTATTAATCCAGAATTATGAAAACCTGCTCTTAGCTAAAGAGTGACATTTTTCCCAATAGTAGCCATTCCTATATTTATATCCCTATTATATAGTTTAGTGCAAAACACTATCAGAGCATCAATAGCTAGCATATACCTCCAAAAGTATGGTAGAGTATCTGTACTTCATTGCTACATTCAATATTTGTGTTCATGCCAATTAAATTTCTATCAGAAACAAATAGTCTTAGGCCAATAATCAAGTCACATCAGTTGTGAGGCTGTTGCAACCATTGGGGCACCTTAGATGCTATACCTCATTAGTGATTTTTTGGATAAAGTGACCTTGTGGTGTCCATCTCATCTCCAGGTATGGATGGCCATTGGCTCACAAGGAGCTCATCTACCCTTTGACAGGTCTTGTTTTTAGTCCTGCTGGGTGTCCACATACCCTCCTCGCCCAGGCTAGCCCAGGCGGGAGTGCCAGTTTAGTTGCTGACAACCCAACCACAGAACAGGCTGTGCTGGTTTACATAGTGCCAGATGGCAGTCCAAGAGAGGCCTCACCTGACATACATACTTATTACCTATTGATGTTAAAAATACATACCAATGGGTATACATGTTAAGGAAAAAAGAATGTGTTCCCTAACATTCTAAGCACTGTCATTTAGAAGGGGCTGTTGTGGTCACACAATACGCCCCTGAATTTCAGTCATTCATTCAACAATTTCACAATTTTCTTCAGCATCTGGTTATTCATATTTCTTAAATCATATTGAAAACAGGATAGAAAAAGAGAGAATAGAGAAATGGAAGAAAAAAAAGAAAACAAGAAGAGCAAAATGATGCAGTCACACCCCTCTTTCTGACCATTTTAAAGTTCCTGAATCAGATTGAAATATCCCTCCTTTCCCTTACATCCTCAGCCACATATCCTCACCTCTCTTCTCCCATTCAACCCTCCCTTCTCCTTCTCCCCTCCTCCCCAAATCTGCCACCATCACTGCTGCTCTCCCTTGTTGAGTCTGGCTCATTGTGTAGCCCAGATGGAGTGGGCCAGAGTGGCTCTGGAGTTTTACCTGCAGTGGCAAGCAGAAGAAGGGCTGAAGGAGGGGAAAGGAGCCATTAAGCATGGAAGAGAGACTTCTTAACAGATTCTCGGACTTGGAAAAATCACCCTGGCCTTTACCCCTAGGGAGTGGTCTGCCTATCCCAGTGGAGCAGCAAGGAGGGGAAATCAGAGAGCAGAGCTGCAGCCATCCCTGCTGCGGTAGTAGCTGCTCCCATACCCCACTTTACAAAATCTTGGATCCATCCATAAGCATCCACCTGCAAACTTCTGGACTAAGGCAAAGCCCATTGGGACAGGTGGCAATATTTCTTCTTTGTTTTAATGGGATTTAGATCAGACCTGTGTGTGTGTGTGTGTCCTCTGTATGATAATAATTAAACGTATAAAAAAAACCCAAACAGCTACATGTAGTACTAAAAGGAAAAATGGTTCAAAAGGCACAGATGATATAAATCCCCACTACTGTATCAGACTAACTATTTTGCATTACCCAAGGGTTCTGCTCAACCAATATTGCTATGTAAATACTTCAACCACTGTGCTTGCTTCACCACTTAAGTGACAAATTTTCTGTTTGAGATTTTTACTATATTTTATGGAATACTGCAATTATTTCTTACACTTAACATCAATACCACTATGCAATAACTATGAATAAAGATTGCCTTTTTAAATCCAGCCATCTGACTTCACTTTATTTAAGTTTATTTAGGCCTAAAGCTAGGGGAATTTTCCAACACCAAAACTCATTGTATTGATACCATTTGCTATTTGTACAAGTTACCTTGCAGCAATAATTTATAAAGTATGGAAAGCAATTTATAACAATATACATTTTTTAAACAGGATATTGTCCACAATATGGCAAAATAAACATTTAAGTTAGTTCTTTTGATGGTTGAAATTGTTTATGTTTTTAAAACTACATGTTTCAAGTATGAACTGAGTTACTTATGTATTCTTTCTACTATTTGTTTTAATCTGCTGCAGAATTAGAAGGCAGCAACTTAAATGTGGGATATTCAACAAAACTGCACTGCAGGTCCTCAGAGTTTATGTAAGGAATCTCTTTGGTCACTGAAGCCAATACACTGCTGCTAAAGGCAACCTCATCATATTATCCCTTCCATTAACTGATCACACTTTATTTTAAGAATAATGTTTTCTAATCCCACTAACCTTCTTGAAAGTTTGTTCCAGAACTTCAGTGCTCTGCTGATTAGAAATCTTCAATCAATTCCTATCTTAAGTTTTTTTTAATGTCCAGTTCATACCCAATTGCCCTTGTTTATGTAGGTCAAGCAAAGCTTTTAAATCGAATGCAACACACAATCAGTGGATTTTGTACATTATAATGGGGAATCCAACATTTTGACATCTCTAATATTAAACTAGCTAAGATTTATTTTCCCACTAAGTCTGTGTGTATTATGCAGTTTTAATCTAAGCACACTGGTAAACTGGTAAGTATAAACTCTTACCAGTGCTAAAAAGGGAAATGAGTGGTAATATAGACTAATTAGAGAGAATAGACTGATGATTCTAAGCTAAGGAAGTATGGGCTGGCTGAATGGACTGGGATGTAGACATAAAACTGGCTGGATCATTGGGCTCGATGAGTAGTAATCAATAGCCTGACATCAAGTTTGCATTGGTATTAAGTAGAAAGCCTAGGGGGTTGGTCCTAGGGCCAATTTTATTCAGTATCTTCAGAAACAAATCTGGAAGACAGGGTGCTGTGCACCTAGAGCAAGTTTTCAGATGACTAGGGATCCTGTTTCCCCCCCTCCCCAATTAAAAAAAAATCCCCAATTTTCAGTTAAGAAAAACCACTAGTTGTCTATGTAGTTATACAATATAAATTGAATGCACTATAAAATCAGTGGTTTTTCTTAACTGAAAATGGGACGGGGGAAGGTTTGTATTTAAAAAACAGGATCCCTGGTTATCTGCAAACTTGTAGGTACACACCACCCCATCTTCCAGATTAATAGTGGTGTTTCATTTAAATCATGGAAAATGTGAATTTGGGGTTACTTTAACTGAATATTGGTGACTTGAAAAAAAAAATCAGAGATAACCAGGATCCCTGCAGATGATACACAGCTGGGTGGGGGAAATAGATATGCTAGAGGGTCGGGCTAGGATTCAGAGAGACCTAGACAGATTGAAGGACTGGACCAAAATAAATCTCATGAGACTCAATAAGGACAAGTGTAAAAGTCTACATTTAGGAGAGAACAATTCTGTGCACTGGTACAGACTGGGGATTAACTGGCTAAGCAGCAGCTCTACAGAAAAGGACCTGGTCTTTACAGCAGACAATAAGATTAATATGACTCAACAGTGTGGCTTCATTGTGAAGAAAACTAACATACTAGGCTGGTAGGAGTATTACCAGCAGATCAAGGGAAGCAATACTTCCCCTCTGTTCAGCACTGGAGAGGCTGCATCTGGAGTGCTGTGTCCCACTACAGAAAGTATATGGACAAATTGGAAATAGTTCAGCAGAGGACAATGAAAATGTGAGGGGGCTGGAGAATATGACTTCTGAGGAGAGGCTGAGGGAACTAGGATTATTTTGTCTGAAGAAGAGAAGACTTGAGTGGGAATTTAAAGCACTTTTCAACTGCCTGCAGAGTGGTTCAAAAAAGGATGGAGCTAGACTGTTCTCAGTGATGGCAGATGACAGAACAAGAAGCAATGGTCTCAAGTTGCAGCAAGGGAAGTTAGATAATAGGACAAAACTCTTATTAGGAGGGTAGTAAAGCAGTGGAACAGTTTACTCAGAAAGGTTTTGGACTCACTGTCCTTATAGGGTTTTACAACCCAGCTAGACAAAGCCTTGGCTGGGATGATATATTTGTGGATGGTTCTGCTTTGAGCAGGTGGTTGAACTAGATGACCTGCTGAGGTCAATTCTAAGCCTAATTTTCTTTGATTCTATAATGAAATGGATTTGTTGTTGGTTTCATTCATACTGATTAGGTGCAGGGAAAACTCAAGCTACAGAAGAAATACCAAGAGTAATCTCAACCAGGATATTGGCTGATGTCATCAGATTGCTTTTTCATAGTTCTTGTTCTGAGCATTCAGGCTATTCTTTTGAATAGCTGCCTTTGTTACTTTTTTTGGCAGTGTCTCCATTTGTAGCCCAGCAGCTCCCCATGCTCTTCATGGGAACCTGTTCAGTCACTACCATCTACCTAAGTGTCAGAAGTAGCAAGACCAGAAAGCTGGCCCAGTCACAGAACAGAATAAAGAATGATCCTTTTACCTTGCAGCTGGAGAGACCAATGGAAGGGGGAAACTAGATGACTTAAGGATTCAGAAGGTTTCAGGATCAAACCAGCAAGAAATCACTATTATAGGTATTCATTGTTCATGGAAGGTCATCTGAAAGAAGACAACAAAAAGAAAAAACATAAAGTAACCCCGGTGAACAGAATTAGAAGGAATGTGGAAAGGAATAGAGTACTACTTCTAAATGGTGTCCTGAGGAATTCACCCAGGATCCCAAAGGGTTACTTGAACAATTGGGACTGTCCTTTCAGTATCTGGAATTTTATAAAACTGTTATTTTGAAAGCATTGTCCATAATGCCTTGACCTCTAAGTATCTGGTTGATATGAAGTCCAGGAGCAAAGGTTAACAAAATATATACAGAGTAAAACCAGACATGATAGTATTAATCAACAGGAATCCTTGTACTATAACCATTTGATGCATTTAATTATACATTATTTCTGGGCAACAGTAGTCTGTAGTTTCAGCTGCACAAAGATAGGGAAAAACACAACAGATCATCTATATTATACAAACCCTTTCAATCCTATATATAGTGTATTTGGGAGGTACAAATGTATCACACTAGATAGACGCGTCTTTTCATCTCTCCAGTCAAAAGTGTGTTACTGGATAGAAAAGAACGAAACATTCATAAACGCGAAAGAGCAGGAGAGTGAGAGTGAACAAGCTAGAACTTGATTGCAACCCAGTGATGCAGGCATTTCTACCTTGTGTGCAAGGTAATCTTCAGTTGTGCTCCTTTCTTCCTTCACCGGCTCCAGCTTTTATCTAATGTTTGTTTAATGTAAAATGTTACACCAGTCCCTAGAAAAAGTATTAGGGGACAGTCTTTCCCTATAAACTTTCATCTAAATGAGAGTTCAGGGTCTCAAACACAAAGACCTAGGCACCAAAGTAGTAGTTTAGGTACTCTGGATCAGTGAATATTTTGCAAACACTCCTGTTGACAAATTAGTCTGTCAATGACCTCTGTGTAAGCCTATAGTCTTCAGTAGATTTCCACATTGCACTGGCTACAATTCAGTTGATGTACAGAAAAGAATAGACTCAATAGCTCATTCTGATATGACTTGCCATGAAAGGACTAACAGGAGAAGGAGGATTTAACAGGTATAATTCTGAATATATAGAGGCAGCTCTGCTGAAGAAGATGCCTTTTGTACAACGGAACATAACTTTTAGTTGAAAGTCAGTTTTAATATATTAAAAAACAATGTTATAATTTCCAAGCATCCTAATCACTATGTTCTGTACCACCTTGCATGGAGCGAGATTGTGCAGTAGGCTTTGTTCTGAATATCCATTTCATGAGATAGAAAAGGTTACTGTAGTGTGGTAGCCACATTCATGCACACTATCATCAAGTTGTTAAGTTGAGGATGATGACTTTGCTACTGGGATGAACTGTTAACTTCAGTTAATCCGAGAATCCATGAATACCAGTGCCAGATGGACATAGCCAAGAGGAGACCTTTCACTTCCCTTCTGACAGCAAACCATGTCTCTGAATTTCAACAGTGGACATATATTTCTATCTTTGGTTCAATTTCATAGTGACAAATTTAATGTTGGTATAACCTGCATTAACCTCCCCAGCAATTCACCATGTTTTTTACTTACTTCTTCTCTAAAGAAACCCGATTAGAACAATTATTCTTTGGCACTGTTCCCATTCCAAACACATTGAAAGTGCCTTTGCATGAATCTGTGAGCAATGATTAAATATTCAGTAAAGCTTATGTTTTTCTCTAAGTGCCCTTTCTGTCTCCTTCGTACTATGCTTGAAGCCATTTTCCATACAACTGGAAGGGAACATCTATGGCTTTGGAAAAAATCCAATTCCCCTTTAGGCCGTCAAGTAGTATGTAGTTAATGTTAGCTATGCAAGTGACATTTTTGGATCTCTTGTGGCTGGTGATGCTGTCTAGCAATTCTGTACTCCCAGAAACATGCATCCACATTATGCAAGTTCCTGAAATGTTACTCACAGAAACATATCTAACAGATATTTGTAAGGATCAACCTTTTAGCCCAGTGTCCAGAAACTTTTTGCTGGTGAAGGTTGTAAGGGTCAAGTCACAAATGCCAGCCCCACCACTGCCTTCCCCCATAGCAGCTAGTGGCCTGCAATTATCCTTGATCTACCCACTTCCCCACCCACTCTGCAACAACAGCAAGTGTAGATTCAGCAAAGCAGCAGGCTCTACAATGGAAGGCAAAACTATAAAGAAACTGGCTGGCATGTCACTTCTGTGCTACCAGTCTTCCATGCCAGGTCATATTTTACAAGACAGGTATGAACTTCCTATGGACCAGCTCCAAGCTGCAGATCATAGGTTGTTGACCCCCGTTTTGGCCCAACAGTCTAAAAGGTAAGACAAAGGTTCTAGGTATACCCTACCCAGAAGGGGTTTGACCCTAAATAACCCACTCCTAAAGTTTCCTCCCTACTAGGTGCCATGGGATAGAGACAGCCAAGAATATTTTCATCCCTCCTGTTGAAACTGGTCCACTGGGAACTAGGAATAGGTATAGGGAGAAAAGGCAAACAGATCAGCACGAGTGCAACTCAATGTAAGCTTGCTCCTTGAAAGAAAGTAATCATTAAATCTGGCCCCTTCTTCTGTCCTATAAGTAGGATAGATTCTGTCCCTTTTCTTTAGTTATATTATCCAATAACTATGACACTTGAAAATGAACCATCATCGGCAATCCCTGATGGTCAAGGATGATCACTTCTATGGGTCAAGTAAAGGGTTGTAGATGAGTCCATTGATGACTAAGAAGACTGATCCTAGAGTCATAGACTCTCTGATAGATGCCACAGATGGTGTTAGGGGAAGGGTCAGATTGTGGATTTCTTGATCTTCTATTTCTGTAATTTTTCTGCCTCCAGAAAAATGACGGAGGTGCTTTTCTACAAAGTAAGATGCACCTTCTCTCACAAGGTGTTGCCATATAGCCCCATCCCAGCCTAATGTTTTCCTAATTTGTGATGTCAATGCCACACTTAATGTTCATCTTGAGGGTGTGCTTGGAGCATTTCCTTTGGCTCTTGTGTGTCCTTGGCCAAGTTAGAGTATAGCAGTTGTTTTGGTAAATATACTTCTGGCATGCACATATAATGCCCTGTCCACTGCACCTGATGTTGAATATTCAATGCTTCCATGCTGGTGGTATTAACATAGCCAAAGTCATTGGCATTTATATGATGAACCTCCCACTTTATGCCAAGGACCTTCTAAGAATAGCACTGGTGAAAGAGTTCCATAATTTTCAGGTGGTCCCTGTAGGTCACCCACGCTGTGCCCAACTCACTGAGTCACATACCCTCTTCTTAGCTTGCTTTGTGAACTCACATATCTTCCCCTCTTAGACTCCCACTGGACCAGCATCAACATGAATGGAAGACCTTGTCTAGCCCATAGTTGCATGTGTGTGTACACATATACATAGAATTAATTCTTATTATAAAGGCAACAGTTACAAATTAAAATGTCTGATATCTGTCAATCCATTTTTTTTAAAGCTATTCAAATTTAGCCTTCTGAGTCTTGTTTTGTAATTATCCATATTACTCTTCTCCTGGATTATATTTTCTTAGGTCAGGGAGACCATCTGTTACAGTTACTACTATGAATGAGATGCGGAGAATCTCATAAGTCCGGGAAAATATTAATCAATGTAGACATTTCTAAATCATTTTACGATCTGGTCTCCTTTTTAGCACACTGAAAGGCTTCCTGAGAAAATTGTCATATCCCAGGAAGAGCCCTCCTTTGTACTAAGACTACATGATTTACATTCAGGAATTTCTTCTTTGGGGTTCTTCCCCCCTTATTTTTCAATATATTATAATATAAATTGTGAAACTGATAGAACACAGGTAATGTATTGATGTAATATAAGCATCTACAAAACTCAAAAGATCCATGACTCAAGTAATAGTATTTTAGTTTAAAGCAAAGTTTTTCAAGTTCTGATTATAATAAATAGCTTTTAACAGGTTCACTCCAGTCCAACAGCTCAGTAAGGAGAAAATTGGCATTGATAAGTCTAGATTCAACCACTGGCACTGCATCTGTGCCAGTGCCCAGTTCCACTCCCCCTTCCACTACCTTTGCAAAGTCACCCAAACCTTAACTCAAAACACACAGAGTTAGCTCTTGACCACGTATACTCTTATGCCTTAGGGAAAATGGCTAGGAAAGTTGTGGGATACATAGATTTCAAGCTTTACCACTACATCAGAGTGCTAATTTCAGAGCAAACAACAAACACAGAGAGGTAATCTTTTGCAATTGGTTAGGCTTACAAATTCTCTCTCCCTCAGAGCAACAAAGAAATAATCGCTCTCAATTATGGTTCAGCACTATAACACACCACCACCCTTTCAAGAGAAATAGGAAGCACAGGTGGCTTTCTAATTCTGGGTTGCTCTGAAAGCTGAAATGACCCCAAATATAAATTAGAAGGATCTGGAATCAATTCTACTTTCAGAAACCACCTAGGGCTACCTTATGGGCGACTTAAGCTTCTAGAATCTCTACATCACTACTCACTGAAGTTACAGGCCCAACTCCTACAGTGGAATTTGTAAAGCAGTCATCAGAAGGAGCCTGTTAGTTGCTTTTCACAGTGTCTGTAGCATAGCCAAGGGAATACTCCTTCGGCCAAATCTAGGGGCACCTGTACATGTGCTGGATGTCTGCTAATAGGCATGCTCCAGCAGCTTCCGTGTCATGTCTATTCAGCATCCCCACACTTCAAAATGGCAGTGGGGATACTTTAACTAAAGCTCATCAGTGAGCTTTAGTTAAAGTATCCCCACTGCCATTTTGAAGTGTGGGGATGCTGAACATACGCAATGCTGTGGGAGCTTTAATTAGACTGGCTCTCAGAGCCGCTATACTTAAAGACACCCCCCGCTCCACACACACACACACACACACACACACACACACACACACACACCCATGGAGCACATGTAAAGACTCCTCATATTTCTAGAGCCATTTATGCAACTCTAGCTCTTGCATATAGTTTGAAGAACTAGAGAAATGATTTCACACTTAATATATGAAATTGACTTTAAAAAAATACTTTCAGCATAGAATAGAACTACTGACAGATGTGTTATATTCAGTTCAGAACCTTGCATTCAAGTCATTAATCATGAGCTTGTTTTTACATTTTTTACTGATCACCTTGTGGAAGTCACAATTTCTTTGTTAGACATGAAATCTTTTCAGATGGGAATGCTTATAAGAAGTTGTGCAAATAACCTATTGTACTAAAGTAACAGTGCTTAAAGGCAAAATACACATTGGTCCTTTAGGCATCTCCCATTAAGATGTCACAATACCTAAAAAATAGATGCCATTCCCCATGAGGCTGATTCGTGTAAACAGGTTTATGAATCTAGGTTCTTTATGTGGTCAATAGCAGAAGATAGACACTTCTAAGGAACAATTCAGGGAACTACCTCACATTAGCCAATAAGAAACTAAGCACAAGGATGTGCCCCAATTCCCATCACCACTTATTCCAGACTGTAGGCTCTTCATACTCTGGATCCTGAGTAGACTGAGCTGCCTATTTATGGTCCCAAATCAGTCATCCAAGTTCTTTTCTGAGAGTGAATATTAGAGAAGGTGGCTATATATTAGTGATTAGAACAGCACCTAGTACTGATAAATAGGTGCACAACTGTATCCAAACTACAACATATGGTGTGATCATAGATTGGGTACAGCACATACATCTACATGCATCTCTAGGGAGTAGGAAACATGGGTTTTAATGCAGTCCAGCCACGCTAGGAAATGGAACCCTGGGACTTCAGCCCAAATGAGTACTTTAATGAGTAGGATGTTAAAAAAAAATGGGCACCACCACAAGTCATTGAAAAGCTGCCAGTCGGGATGCTGGATTATATACTGAAATGAATGCTATTTTCAGCATCTTAGATATCTACTCTATGGGTGTGTTGGACTCCAACATAAGGAATCAGTTTCAAGAGGAGCTGGGAACCTAATCTCTGGGGAAGGGGAAGTGGTAGCAGGTCAGAAACATGCCTACGCCTGTCATTCCTGGTGTTGGTGCTGCCCAGAGCCTTGGATCACCTTCAGAGGCAATTTCTGCAGATGCATATGCTCAGTAGAAGCCATGCATAGTCTAAACAGTTAATGATCTTCATGGCTTATGGTTATCCTGTATGCCTACCTTCATCAAGGTGCATGGCTGTTCTAGAGTAAGACATTTAACTTGTAGGTGTTACAACACTTGAATTGATTTGGATCTGGCCCTAGATATCTGTCTTTAAAAGACAGAATAACTGGTACATATGCACATTTAGATTTCCTGTTCGTTTTGCTTTTGACCTCCTTGAGAAACAAATGTGAGCTCTGGTTGCAAATGATGCATTATAAAAGTAAGTCAATATAAGACATGGAGTAATAATAATAAAAATAATATAAAGGTTTAAAACAGTGAATGTATTTACGAAAACATAGGCCCTTATTCCACAAAGCTTCATCAATTTCAAATGAATCACCTGAAGATTCACTGTGCATCTTAAAAGCATAAATGCCAGAATCTGCCCCTGAGTGTATGAAAGTTGTTCAGAGCCAGTATTGATGGACAACCTCACTGTATTTGGCAATTCATAATGCTCTGTAAAATTATATTAATTGAAACAGCCTACTGAAAGTGCATAGGAAATTCCCTTAAATTATTTTTTTCTGAATTATAGGAAATTACTAAAGTACTTACTTAAATGCCGCCCTAAATTGAGTAGCTTCCTAAGATAATGGTATAAAAGTGGCCACTCCTGGGACTCAATGCAAGGGAAAAGACAGTATTACATTTAATCAGATTAAGAATTTGCATTTGAAAATTTTAGCCTTAAGCTGCTGTTTAAACACTAGTTGTGGAAGCTAAAGAACTAGCTGGATCATGATCTTCTGTAGCTGTTACCTTGTGTTATAATGTACTGCAATGCCTGAGGACCAGAATATGATATGACAAAACATAATAATACAATGCATGATAGGTAATGTGACACAGCAGCTATAATGAAAAGTGAATGTATATTTCTCACCTGACAAAACCTGAATTCAGAGCTGAATTTTTCTTTTTAATCAATCGATGACAACATTGATTTAGTACAATATACTCTTTACCTGGATTTAAATTACAGTAAAATTACATCACCAACTTCAGAAAGGATTATGGAGACCCCAAAACCTGGCTTCTGGAAAGCAAGCAATAAATTTAACTGTAATAATAATATTCTTTCTGCTTATTTTCTGGCTTGCTGTCTTCTCTGCGTCTGCCTCTAATATTGCAAACAGCCCAAAACAGGGCTTGCATTTTGCACCTTGTTAAAACCTCTCTCACAAAAAATAGATTTTCAAATATATTCTTTTCTTTTAAATGTGTCTTTACAGTTGGTTAATTGTTATGCATTTAGATTTATCTTTAAATTTATTCATTTTGAATAACAACAGCATTTCAGGTTTGAATGAGCATTGAGCACAATTAGTTGAAACAGAGAAAGCTAAAAATCAGTTCCCTGGACAGTGAATACCCAGCGACAGCAATGCAATGGCTGATGTGTGGAGACTCAAATAGAATGTCTTTGTGCTAATGCGATATGGAGTGGTAGATAAGTTCAGTGCATGCAATACACCTAATTATTCATGCACTGAACTATAGTCAGTATTTCACACACAAATTCTTAGTTTAGGACTGAATCCTTCCAGGCGCTGAGTTCTTTCCTTCACAATTCTTGACTTGAGTGCAGTGCAAATTCAGGACATTCAGTAACTTCCAAGGACCGTTCTATGCTGTGTAACAAGATGCCCTTTATCTCTTTGAAAGAAATATTGCAAAGTATTATTTTATGAAAACAAAAGGGCCCAAGGCAGCTATTGGGAAGCTTGAGAACAACTCTAAAATTATGACCTTTAATAAATATGGTTTGGTAAAACATTGTTTATACTGTTATATACTAAACAGTTCCAAGATGCCTCAGGCATGATAATGGTATTTATTTCAAAACACTGACCTTCATTTCCACTCCTCTTCTGCTCTATCCCCCACCCCGGAAAGACAGTGCAAGGGAAGCTGGATGGCTGAAAATTTATGTGCTTAATGGAACCTATCTGTATTTTTTCATCTATAGCTCTGCCAACATCATCTACACACACTAGGCCATAGTATTATAAACAGAGGAGGTGCAGACAGAAATTACATTTGTCACGTGATCAGCCCCCTGAAAACACCCTAAAGCCATACCCTAAAAGAAGAGCACAGATGCAGAGGGCTACAATTGTGCACCTTCATTCACTTCTGTTTGTTCCATTCCTGGGCTGCTGCAGCACAGTCTGGCCCCCAGTGCTGCCCCAAGATGGGCCATTCCAATCTATCCCCTGCCTTACTCCAGGGCAAATGGAGAAGCCTGAAAACAGACCTCCCTCCCCTTCCTACCATCCTGAGTCATGACAAGAGCTGGGAGTGGAAGTGGCTGCAAAGTGGAACTTGGTCTCCCACACTACCCAACAGCTAATGTCTGTTGGGTCAGGAGGATTGGTCTAACTCACAGCACTTTCTCTACAGCACCATGAATTAGTCCCTGGAGCTTCACTTCTGTCTGCGCCCAAAGTGTCTGTTTCTCTTTCCAGTTCTGTGACAACATAAAGTACTTTAACTGTAACATCATCTTAGTATTGCAGGTATTCTAAGTTTAAAGAAGCAGTGCTATCTTTGATCTGAAGGTGACAATTGTGACTGAAATTCTGTGAGCTAATAAAAACTATTAGTATAACGTATTGGAATATTTCTCTATTAAGTGTCTATTTAACCAAGACCACAGTTTATATGAAAACTGATTGCAAATACTAGGTTATAAAAGGAAAGCTAAATTATACCAAAACATTTGAAAACTACTGCAGCACCAAATTACACATTAAACAACTAACTTTTTCCCCCTATCAATTAAAAATTTAAATAGAACTTAGACTCTAGTGTCTAAAAAAGCAGAATGAGGTTTAGAGATGTGTTTTGGAGAATTTACCTACCACTACAAAATATATTAAATGAAATGTTAACTCCAGGAGTAAACAAGGCAAAATAATGCACTTATTGGCCTTCAGAATTATTTAAGTGTTGGCTGTTAAACCTGGTCAGCTAAAATAGAAAAATTTGATTGTAAGAGTAATTGCAATCAGGCTTGGTTGTTAATATGACAGAGGAGCCCTAAATAAGCTCCAAATAGATGATATAATCACAAATCTTATACATCTTTTCTTCCTTAATTAAGCAAGTATTTTAAATGCAATTCCCTCTAATTCAGTTAAATCTCTTCTAAGGAAAGCAGAAATAAAACATTTATAAAGAGGCTGAAGACTTGACCTGAATATATCAGACTATGTTTCACTGGCATTTCTACTACATAATCGATTCTTTTCCCCTTAACAAGAACTTTGTTTTGGTAAGCAATGATTAGATTTACATACAGATGGCCACTGTTCCAGAAACACGTCTAAGATTGAGATTCCAAACATCAAAAAGTTCAGAAAAATAGTCAAGACTGAAACAAACAATAGCACGTGACAAACTGCAAACAAGATAACAGGATCTTTTACCATTTGTGATTCTAATATACAGTTTATTTATGTAATAGATGTAATCATCTTATTTTTAAACAATCTAATCACTCATCTACCAATATTTTGTTGCCACTCTCTAACAGCATCTTGAGGGCATGGCGCTGGGGAGTGGGGAAAAAAAAGCAAAAAACCTGCATTGTCAATGAAGGTCCAAAGTGGATTCTGCATGTTCAACATTTTTGGGGAAAACGTAATGTTATTCCACAAATAAAACTGCATAATAAGAGTTGGTCACAATATTTTCAATCAATCAATCCTCTTTGTTTTCTCTTGGTCCTCTCTTTTCTCCCTTTTCCTCACCCCACCAGCAAAAGCTGAACCATGCTCTGGCTGTGTATAAGACATTTACCTTCAAAAAAAGGCACAGAAAAAAAAAAGTGCAGTTAAATGTAATACTGTCCAAATTTGAGGAGTACTACAAGCCATAAAAAAGAAATAGAATGAGGCTCTTGAAAGACAGATTTATGTGCAAACAAACAGAACAAAATACTAGTTTAGTATATTACTGAACTAAAGAGATTAAGAACTGTTCTTTTGCCAGGCTCTCTGATTAGAGATAGGATTGTCTGTGGCATTGCCAACACTGCGTTCCAAAAAAAAGCTATTATGCTAAGGAGACTTGTCCCCAAAAGATTATCCAAAATGTATGGGGCAGTAGAAACTGAAGTAAACAGCCCAGCCTGCAAAGCTGAATGCCTCAAAAGGGGTCATCCATACAACAGGCATGGAGGCGTGTGGTCAGAAAAAAGCCTACTCACAGGGTAGTGTTTCCTACTGGTAACTCGGAATGGAATTTTGCAGTGGCAAAAGCAAGCAGAGGCAGACAGAGCATATAAACCGTGAAGCCTTTGCATAAAGCAACATGGTCCCAAACACTGTGTTGCATTTGGGATACTTGAGCATACACTGGAAGAGGAGTTCATATACAATCAGTTATCAATGTGGTTGAATAAAGCAAAGAAAAATGGGAATAAAAATGACATGAATGAGAAGAACTGGATTTTGCAGGTGAAAATACAGGACATAATGGTTTAATTTAAATTGACCAGTAGGGCTCAAGTTAATATTCTACCAGCACATGGATATAGCAGATTAAACCAGCACATGGATATAGCAGATTAAATTTGAGACTGTCGCACCAAGGGGCCTTAATTCCGACAGGCCCCTGGAGCGAGAACGGATGGACTCTAGCTTATTTCTTTTTCCCACACTAGGCTTTGATTTCCCCTTTTATTGGCTGCTAGACAGATCAGATA
>JAGPOW010003316.1:136457299-136475377 GCA_030014935.1 Caiman crocodilus
ATCACCCGTGGCCAGCACCAGGTCCAACAAGGCGTCTCCCCTGGTGGGGCTGTGCACCTCCTGGGTTAGATGGAGGTCCTGTACTCTGGCTAAGAACCGTTGTTGTATGATTCCTTTAAAAAAAAGCATGAGCCAGTGAATCCTAATATCATGTGCACAGATAACTCAAGGTGCCACATAGGCCTTGAGTCAAGTTTCACTTTGGATATATCCTCCTTCCTCCTGCCATCCAAGGCTTAATGATTTCTATTGGCTACCTTCCTGAGATCAAGGCTCAGTAATCTGGCAGTTGTGAGTCCCATTCTTAGGTTCCTAAGTGCCTTCAGGCACTGTCCATGAAACTTAGACCTGACAACTTAAGTTTGTGAGTTTGGTTGTGGGAGCCAAGTACCTGAAAGTTAAATTTGGCAATGCTTAGATTTGCCATGCCTGAATTCCTTGGACCCAGTGCCTTGTAATCACATGAGAATATTGCTGTACCCTGTTTCTATTCCTTTCTGTTTCTGTCCCATTTTCTGTCTATAGTAGTTTTGTTTGGTTGTTTTGGGGTTTTTTTGCATGTTTTTCATCATGCTTCTTAAAAGTAGAGTATCATTGTGCCATGTAGTTAGTAATACCCCTGCTAATAATATAATGCTTGACTCACTCAACATCTATTTGGTATTATTTTTCCTTCAAATGGGAAAACAGAGACAAAAGAGAGTGAAACAACTTGCTTAAGATCACAGAGCTTATCTGTCAGTAGCCTCCATTAGAAATCAGGGGTCCATACAAAAGCCAATGGCACCCCTCTGACACCAGCATGGGTAAAATGGTCAATAATAGTAGCTCTCCTTTGGATGACATGCTGTAAACAGCAGAGTAGCAACAGCAAAATTCTCCAAAGAAGTCTTCAAGTTGGTGAATGCCCAGTCACATTGTGACAAATGGTAGCTATCATGAAAAGCAACTGCTGTACATTCCAAACCACACAACTATATAGGCTTGGAGATTCCAGTATTCAAAATTTATGTAGGCTTGGATTGGTGGTTTTTGTGGTGGTTTCCAGAAAACTTTAATCAAATTCATGACTGCAGCTGATCCAGCAGTTTGTGTTTCTAGCCAGTTATTCGTCCCTGCTTTATAATATTGTTGAATTGTTTTATGTTCACTTAGGGTGATATTGAGAGAGATTCCAGTGGAATCTTTAATAAATGTGGAAGCTGTAATATACCAGGCTTCAAATCCAGTACAATAGGACAAATACAATACAGTGCAAACGTTTGAAAAAGCCATTGTTTTAACTGGCTGAGTCCAGGACTTGCAGCATGAGTTACCCCACTTTTCTGAGACACAGCTGATACTACACAACGATAGCGTCAAGAGGTAGTAAAGGATGGTAACTGTATCTATACATTTTACCATTCTTTGGATATTGGATATTGGCTTCATCTCAACATGGTACAAATGACTGCATGGCCCCAGTGCATATTCTCTTGTCCACAGTAAAACATAATAATTCAATAATTCTTTCACTGCAGTCACCACAATCTGTACAAGTTATAAAAGCAAACATGTCAGATTATCAAGAAGAAATAAAAATTCTGCTGTTGTCATTTTCTTACTATTTCTCTGACACCATAAATAAACAGGGAGCTCTGTGAACATCCTGTTTAGGAAGACAAAAGATTGTCCACTGAACTCAGTGAGAGTTTTGCTACTGACTTCAATGATGCCAGGACTTGCCCCCATTCAGCTCAAGGCACATTGGGCACAGACAAAAGTGACAATTTTCACCTGACCTGGCCATAGAAAGTAATCTATAGCCATGACCAAACACAAGTCCATTGATGCAGACCACTTAAAAATATGGCTGATTGGGAGAAAATCTGAATCCTCATTGCATGAGGGGTCAGATGAAGACGTTTCAAAACATAGCACCTTCTGCAACTTGTGTCTAACTGCCTGCCAGCCTCTGAGCTGTTTTCAGGCTTGGAGGAGGGGAAAGGGAATGGGGGCAGTTTCAGTCCATGTTTTTTTCAGCCACTGCTGGAGAGTGGAGTAGGTGTATTGGAGTTCCTCCCAAGGTGGAGTGGGGGGCTCCAATTTACCCATCCCACCCTCCAGTGCTAGCTACGGAACCCCTAGAATGAGTTCCCTATGCTCCCTTTCCCCCCTCCCATTCTGAAAACACTGGAGGCTGGCAGGGAGGATGGGCCATGGCTAAGGGAAACCAAAAGCAGGCTCACAGCCAGAAGCTAGATTTCCTTCCCCCCCAGAACCAATAGTGAACTTCTGTTTAGTCCAGCGGATTGCTGTAACTCAGAATGCTTCCTGCAGTGGGGAGCTGCACTTTTGTCTGTGTCCATTTAGTAAATGCAGTAAATAATAGTACCAGAAGGGGATGGTGGGTTGATAGGAAAAGGGACAATGCTGTAGGAAGAGTATTATTTATGTTTGAAGATTGGATTTGCAATCACTAAGATTATCTTTTCTCCCTAGTTTAATTATTTATCATTTTAAGTTACTTAATTTTTGTATCAAACCTATGATCAAGCCAATGAGGGATGGGGAGGGAGACGAGTGCTATGATGCTAGTTTTTAAGAACAGGTTTAAAAAGACAGTGGAAAGACAGCTCACCTGGCACAAAAGAGGAGAGAGGCTATACCAGCTGTAAGAGGAGGCACTAGTAAAAGAATAGAGTAGCAACTTGGTGAAGGCATCCTGGATAGACTGGTATAGAAAGCACTTTTGTTTGGAGACATTTGGCAGACAATCTAGCATCCACCTTACTGTATAGCAGCAGGCAATGTATTACATGTAATGATTCCATGAGTCTAAAACAGCAAACCATAGATCAGTCTTCCCAGCACTTTGTTCAAACTTGCTGTGTAAGGATAATCATATACAGTGCCTATTTTCAGTCTTTTATCAAAGACTCTTTTTTCTTCTATTCAGCATCTTACAGTAAATCTGCTAAAACATACAGATTTAGTGAGTTGGGGCACTTTAGTGCAACATAAGTCCATTTCCCCTTACATTTGTGTTATTAAAGTTGTCTCTAGCACAGGTTTTTTGACATATCTAAGTAGTAAAGTATATTTTAGTTCACTCTAACCAAGAGAAGGCTTTACCTGGCAGCATCATTTATCTCAATGCTAGGACTACAAAGGAAAGATTGTATTACAGCTGAAGTCAAGCAAATTTCACAATTGTGTTTACTTTCTGTGTTTTACAGAAGCTCAATGTCTTCAGCTACCTGAGGCAAAGGGTGTCCAACGAGCCTTCTCATGAAGTTGAAAAAATCTCCAGAGGCCACCCAGAGAAGATTTCTATGGGCTTGAATAGTCATGCATATCAGGTCAGCAGTAGCCTCCTCACTGAAGGTCTTTATTAAGAAGGTAAGAAAGAATGGTCTCTAGTTGTCTCCGTCATTCCCTTTCTTCCTTTTATTTACCAATTTTTCACCTTGTCTCTCTGCCAAAGCCAGTCCTACTAATCGGTCACTTCCAATTTCTGTCTGATACAAACATACACTTTCAGCCTATATGACTTATTTTAATTCATGTATTTCTTTTTCCTCCTACTGCCTATAAGACACGTATTAGATACCACCTATTTCAACTACTTCCTTAATCACCCCTTTATTTTTTGCAAGAGAGTAGGAAAAGATACGAGGATTGGAAGGAGATGACCTCTAACAGATTCTTTGTTTCCTGGTTCCCCTAGCATTTCACACAGACATCAGAATGAGAGCTAGTTAGAAAATGTTTTTCCTATCCCACAAAGTTTTCTTCCTCTACAAAATCCTCCCATTCTGCATCACGTCAAAATCAAGTTTTCAAGAACAAAACTCCACAAGAAAATGGCTAAAAGCCTGATAGGCAGGGTACTCACATGGAATGAGGTGTCCGAACTGGATAGAGTAAAGACTTGTACTATTAAGGCAAATTCTGTGTCCCTTTACATGCCCAAATGGCAATTATCTAACTATGAAAGAGACATAAGTGTGCATGTAGCTGGATGACTGTCCAGCTAATGTGTGCATATGCTTGGTAGCCATGTAGACACGTATGCTCTTACACTGTACATTACAGAGTCTCAAACTGTATGTTAGTCCCCAAAATGCCAACTAATTGCCCTCAAACTATCATTTGGATGCCCAAAGGAAAGTAGAATTTGGCCCTTTGTCTCCTTCATTAAAGGCAAATATGCTTACTCTGGGGCTAAGTGCAGACAGTCAAAAAGCCTGAAGTTGAATCAATTAAATCTTTGCAGGTTAGTTTAAACTGTGTAGATTGAACTGATAGGCAAGTGAAAAGACATTCACTTTTGAGTCTAGAAATGTAGCCATATGCCTGCAATGACCCAGGCCAGAAACCAAGGGACACTACAACATGCCTTTCTGCTCTGCTGAAACAGACAATTTAGGCCAAGGCTAGCCTGTAAAAGGGGACTTGTGGGGGAGGTGCAAAGCATCCTGAGATGCTGGGACACTGTGAGTTATGTTGAATCTGGAAGGAATATATCAGTTAAGTCTGATACTACATCCACCAAGGTTGATCTTAAACTGGTTTGGGTCATTTTGAAAATATTTTTTTTATACTAAATTTCTGTTGTATTACAGATTTGAACCAGTTTTGATCACTGATATGAGTTTAAGTATAATTTTTGTCCTTAGCCTTGACTATTCTGCAGGAGGTGAGTTCCCCTTTGATTTTTACCATAAATTATATCCTTGTCAGAATTGGAACCTGTATTTCCACCAAGAGTTTTAGTTTTGATCAATCAATATTTTTCAATTTAAAAAATGGTTTTAGAAAATTTACAGCTGGTTGTAATCATCAAATCAGCATTTTCTATGTCCCCCTTTGATTAGCACTTGAAGAAATCATTCAAGTGGCCCAGCATGAAACTGAGGAAACAATGTAAAAATATATATATATAAATTTTTTTTCTAATTTTTTCTAATTTTTTTCTAATTGATCTGTCTGACACCAATATCTGTATAGGAAGAAAAGAGAATGAAATCACTGGCAACTAGTTCTGATTCAGATTGCCAGTGCAGTTTTGTGATTTGTCTCTTGGGATTGAGTTTGTTTAGGTCTGTGTAATTTCTTTTTGGCCAACATGTTAGATTCCTTACACTATTTATATATTTTTTTCAAAACCAACTGGATTGGAATATAAAAAAAAATTAATTGTATACGGGCAGTTCTTGACTTACAATTTTTTGCACTTATAATGTTTATAAGTTGACACCCTGTTTCAACTTACTGAAATCAGTTTTGACTTTACAATCCTTGATCCAATGAGACTATGCCAGGGAACAAGTTCGCTGCATTGTCCATCTCCCTGGAGAACATTTGTCCAGACTTCCTTGGACACTTTCTCTAAGAAAGCAGACAAGACTCCAGAAAAACCTGCAGCCAAGACTCCTGAGAAGACTGCAGTCAAGAGTCCTTCAAAGTCTAGTGAAGTCACCTCAAAGAAGTCCTTCCAAATCATTATGATCACTTTTTACAATATAAATACATTAATGTAACTATATTACTCATCTACAAATGATCAAATACAAAATTCTGGGTTATTTCTTGGTGAAAATAGGGTATTGGGCCTTGGTTCAGGAGCCAACCCCCATTTATAATATTGTTTCCTATGGGAAAATCAGTTGTGAGTTACAGCATTTCAACTTAAGACATGGTATTTAGGAACCAATTGTGTCATAAGTCTGATGACTGTCTGTATTTATTTTATTCCATTTTTTTTTAAATATATCATTATGATAGTGTTCTGTTAACCTGATGAATCCAGTGGGTATTGGTGATTCTTTGATGTCCTAATGATATAGTCAATCATGCTAGACTGGCATTCTGACTGCTGACTGTGAACTTTGTGCTTTGTGCATTCTGATCTAATAAACGGCTTTAAAAATCATACTTCATTTTTACTTTTTTCATGTCAATCTTCAATTGAGCTGGCCAGTGCATAAATATAAACTTTACTGTGTAAATCACCTTGAAGTCTCTCACATTTGCATCTCTCAGTAACTCTTTCCCTCTCCACTTAGCTGTTGTCCTCCACATGCTTCCACAGTGATACCACTTTCAAGGTTCTTTTTTCTTCCATGGACATTTCTCTCTCTTCTCACATGTTAACCTTCACACCTGAAATGCCTTTCCTCAGTGCTTCACAAAGCCATTATCCTATCTTCATGTGAATACTTCTTCAAGACCCTTTCCTTCTACAACACCAAAAAAGAAGATAGCTGGATAAGTTATCAACCATTTTCTTTTCCAGGGCCATATTATGCATTTCTACTCATGGGCATATTGTCACTGAAATAAATAACACTTCCCCCCCACCCCCCAGAAAAAGGAAAGTTTTAAACTGATTAAGGCAAAAGAATATGGCCCTTGGTGAGTTAACTTACCATTTAATACAAAGAAGGGATTGAATGTTATGAGCAAGGGACCTACAGAGATTGATATAAAATATTAGTTTGTCAATTTTTAATTTAGTTTTTCCACAGTGCATGAACACTTGGACATAAAAGCAAACCTCAAATTCAGTAAAATGTACAGCATTTTTTGATTATGCTAATCAATGGATTCAAACATAAGATAATGGGTGACTGGTGCCACCTTAGTCGGGGGGAGGGCCATGTGACCCCCCCAGCAACCAGCCAGTGACTGGGGGGGCTGTCCCCCCCTGTGGCCAATCTCGCTGAAGTGGCTGCAGCCACTTGGGAATGCCATGCCCCCCCCAATCACCAGCCAGTGCTTGCAGAGGGGCACCAGGACTCTTGCCTGCCCTGCCATCCATCACCTAAGCAAGGACTGTGGCTGGCCAGGGGGTACATATGCACCCCCATACACCCACTACATGTTGTCACTGCATAAGATATATAATGAAATATTAAAAAGTAGATTCTGCCAACTTCAGCTACCAGATGTATCTACAACATTTTCTAAATTGTCAAGAGATTAATGGACACTTTTAAGTACCTTTTTTTTTAATGATACACCACCTATGGAAAATATTTTTAAAGGTTTACAAGACAATTAGTATCTTTTTATTAAGCTGGGTAAGGAGGGAAGTTAACATTAATAAAATTAATAAAACAAGTTCTTAGAACAGCTATTTTATTACTACTGTTGTAAGTGCATAATATTTTCTTTTCAGAGAAAATAAGAACATGATCTATAAAGTTTTATTCCTATCTTGACTCATTTTCAATAACATTGATATTTAATTGATGTTATACAATAGGGCTTTGTAGCATGACTAACAATTTATAAAAACTTATAAGAAAACTTCAGTTATACAAAGTAATAATGTGAATGACAATTACATACCAGTAAAATGATACAGATGATATTTTTCTGAAACTCTCAGATTACTTTACTTTTATAGTGAAACAGTGCCAGGTTATTGTGACATTGCTTCAATTCAGCATTCGTGAAAAAATTAATTCTGATAGCTTTCTGGCCTTGAAAGATCAGTGATAAGTCACAGCATTTAAATAGCTTAGGCACAAAGCCTAAAACCACCAACTCAATAATCTCTCTTCTGTGTCATAATCTGATCCAAACCCTATTGTGGTTAATTGAAAGACTGGTACCAGAGACCTTTGTATCAGGTGCACACCATACCGGGAGAAAAGAAGCAAGTTGTAATTACAAATTGTTCTTAATGAACATACAACAGTAAATTCTACACACTGCTCATGATTTCTTCACATATCACTGTCACAGGGCACTCTGGTTGCCCTGTGCCTGCATAGAAGAAGAACTGCCAGAGGGGGAGCCCTGACAGTGATTAGGCAGTGCAGCTGCAGGTCACTGGGGCAACCAATGAAGGTCAGCTGACCCAAAGGGGCAGGGCTTGGCTCTTATAAGGCCTAGAGCTGAAGTCAGGGAGGTAGTTCTCTGCCAGCAGCCAGAGGGACAGGAGCTCTGAGAGAGAGGGACAGTAATGTGAGTGCATCTCACAAAAGCTCCAGAGGCTGGAGCAATGAGGCTATGGGATAGTTGGGAGGCTTATGCTTTTATGGCCAGGTGCCTTATGTTTATGTTATAGCCAGAGGCTTGTGTTTGTGTTCTGTTGTTATTCTGACTGGTGGTTTGGGTGAGGCTATAAGGGGAAGGAGGAGGCCTCAGGGGAGCCCTACAGTAGTAGTGTGGGGGATCTCAGTGTCTGGGGGGGGTGTAGTGTTCTTGTAGGTGCCAGAGAAGGTGCAGCAGAGTGCCAGTGAGGGTGCAGCAGCATGGGGGTGTGTAGACCCCAGCTCCAGGGGAGGGCATTTGGTAAGGAGCCCAAGTTGGGCACAGCAGGCCCCAGGAAAGGAGGCAGCACAGAGAAGCCCAAGAGGGGCAGCATGGGGAAGCCCAGAGTGGGCACACACAGCCCCAAGGAGGGGGCTATTTTACTGAGAAGCCCAAGTGTGGGCACTGGGAGTCCCTGAAGGGGGGCCGTATTCCTTTGGAGGCCCAAGTTGGGAATAGTCAGTCCCAGAAGGGGGGCAAAACTGAGGCCCTAGATAGGGGGCAACATATTGAGAAGCCCAAGAGGGGCACTATTTGAGAAGCCTGTGAGAGGCAACACTGGGAGGCCCGAGAGGGACCACACGGGAAGCCTAAGTTTGTCCCCAGGAAGGGGACCATTGTATTAAGGAGCTCAAGGTCGGGCACTGGGAGTCCCTGACAGGGGGCCACAGTCATTAGGGAGCCCCAGTTGGGCTCAGTCAGCTCCAGGAAGGGGGGCAACATTGAGAAGCCCCAGAGGGGCCATGGCAAGTACCCAAAGGAGAGGTTTCAAACATTGGGAGAGGTGAGCCCCAGGGAGGGGGCAGGAGAATTGAGGACCCCAAGTAGGGCAAGGATTAGGAGGCCTGGTGGGGGCACAGCAAGCCCCAGGGAGGGGGCAGGAGATACAAGGAGTCCAAGGGGGACACAGTGAACCCCAGGAAGGGGGGCAGCACAGGAAGGGGCCAAGATAGGGAAGAATAAGTTGACATCTGCGAGGCTTGGGCTGCAGTATTGGGGAGGAAGGAGCCGCAGACAGCACACCCTAGTGGAGGGGGCAGTACAAGTAGAAAGGGCAGCCTTCTGCTAATGAACCAATTAACAGCAAAGACGTGGCAGGAAAGTAGGCAGGCAGTTGCCCAGAGACAGGTGCAGGGACCATATTGAGAGCGGCTCTGAGGCGCCCTGTCACAACCACATTCGCTCTTTCCCCTGAAAATCAGGCCCCAAAACTGGGGAGAGTCTTCAGTAAAAAAAGCTCATGATTTTTTCACCAGAGTATAGTTGAATATGGTGCTGTATTGTTATATAATATTTATGACCTGTAAATGCACACAACATTTTTACACAAAGGGTTAAAAACTGTTTTTTGGGTAACCTGCCTAGGGCAGCAAGTTATTTTTATGGCTAAAATGTAGTGAACTCTACAGGAGGTTTTCACCAAATGGGATTTAGTCCAGTCTTCTCAATGGCCATGAAACAGGTCTTTGTCTATGTTGGTCTTGCAAATACTAGATATGGTTCCAAAGCAGAGACTTTGATTTGTTTCTGTATCTGTTACTGGAAATGTGTAGAGTTTCATACTGGTGCACATAAGCAACTGATTTTTATACATCTACCATAGAAAACTTCTGAAAAATATGTGGAGAATAGTTGAAGAGCCTTTTGATCAGTGTAGATGAAACACTCACCTTTTTGGCAAACATTTATTATAGCTCCCTTCTTTAGGCTGTATCAGTATATGTAGAAACATGTCTTGTATATTACATAGTTCATAAAATGCTAAATACAATTAGGACCAGATCCTATTCTACTTAGTAAATACATTATTCCACCTTAGGTTAATTAAGTCAGACTTGCCACCTAATCTAAATCCCTAAAAATCTAATTAAGACCTCTATCTTACTTGCTATTAATTACTATCTTACTTTTAAGATCAAATCACAAAAAAGTGTACTGAGGAGAAGATAGGTTCACTATCTTTTGTATTAATAGTTTTTCAGGTACTTGACCAGGGTGGATTAGCATTTCACTGAGGCTATAAATAGACATGGTGATTAGGGTGGGATTAGCTGGGCTGGAATGTGTCCTGGCACAGCTGATCCATTTTCTTGAGTGACACAGATATCCTTTGCTGTGACAAGCTGGAGTAAGGTTACATGATACACACAATGGGGCATTCTCCCATGATGACGGGTTCCCAGGACATACTTCTGTGAGTGGGAAACCTGGGAAGGCACTCTTTGGGCTTCATGAGCTTGATTCTGCAAGGGAGTTCCCAGAGTACATAGGATTGGGTCCCTGAAACCCCATAAGACCTTCTAGGTCTGTTGCAGAGTACATCAACTCTAGGTTTAGAGCTGCCCATATTCTCTTACCATTAAGCAGACTGGCATCCACCACAAAAAACAGCACATTTTCTTACTGTCTATTGTGGTGACCACATTTTTGGGCATTTGTGGTGCAGAAGGCCTGATATATTTGCACCTTATAGACTATCCAAAGTATGTATGTGTATATACATACACACTTTAGGCTTCAGCTTATCATAAGCTTTCGTGTACTGAAACTCACTTCCTCAGATGCTGTGAAAGGATGTGCACAAAGTGGTTTATAAGGAGAGAGAAATATGTAAGTATCCCACTTGAAAACAAAAGGCAGATTGGAAGGGAAGTAATACGGAAAAAGGAGGGGGAGGACAGCAATACAGCAGCAATAAGAAGCAAACAGGCAAATGATAAGCCCATAGGAACCAAGGAATTATACAACCTAATTCAAGTCAGTGGGATAAGGACACTAAATCACACTTTACACAGTCTAGTCTTTGGCTGATTTCTTGTTCCACAGATTACCATTCAAATAATTATTTATTAAAGTTTTGCAGCCGCAAAATACGTACCTTCAGGTAATCAGTAGAGCATCCAGGGATATTCCAACATTCTGCTACAGGCCTGTATGTCTTTCTGTAACTGATGTCAAATTGGTGTACATTTATTCCTTCATGTACAAAATCTGGTCTGTCCAATGTAGGCAGTAGAGAGGCACTGAGAGCAGGTGATGACATATGACACTGGTAGAATTGAATGTGAATAAACCTTGCATGTTATAAAATGTGTTATTCAGCCTAGGGATGAAATGGTCTGTATCAATACTGGGGCACAGAAGGCACTTGAGTCTGTTGCATGGCCTAGAACCTGGGTGAGACTGGGAATTAGCTAGACAGTTTCTTGAGAGATGCTATTCGACACTGGGGTCTGGCTTATACAATAGGATAGGTTTATCTCCATGACTACTTTCAGACAGTCCTTTCCAGGAGGGGTTGGCAGTCATTAATGACTTGTCTAAGGTGTTCAAACCATAGGCTGTGAAATCTGTGCAGTGTTTTCTGATAGTATGTTATGTGACAGTAAAGTTAGTACAAGGTATAACGGCCCAGTAGGGGATGCTTCTCCATTGACCCACCCACCTCACTGAGCCTGACCACCTTCCAGGCTCCGGGTGCCTCTCTGGGGGTTCCTCACATCTGGCCGACCCCCTTCCTGGAGCACACCCAGTAGCCTGGGGGTGAACTGCCACCACCCAGGGATGGGCTTGATTCTGGCTCTGTGCCCCTTGGGAAACAGTTCTAGTAGCCTTCAAGATTTCTTGACTTATTTCAAGAACTTGGGGTGCTTCCCTCAGTTGGAAGCGCAAGTAGTGGTCTCCCTTAGTCAGCCAAACAAAGGGGACCCCAAGGCATAATCTAGACCCACTCCCAATAAGTCTCCCACACTAGGGACAAAGAATTTTATTGGTTACAAGTAGTAGGGTTCAAATAGGGTACAGAGCTGAGTAGTATAAGAGAAATATTACAGAGCAAACAGGGTGGCTGGGGTAGCCTTTCATCACGTGTCTGAGTTACTGCAAGCTATATATCTAGTTAGATCTCAGGTAGCTTAGTCACAAGTATCATCCGGAGGCAGGTGGAAATTCTTTCTGGAGGCAGGTAGTTCCTTGATCATGAGTTTTGAGAAAGAGAGAGCAAGTTTCAGATGATCCAGCTCTTCTCTCTCTCTGAGTCTTCCTCATGGCTGCTACCCCTGCCTCCTGAGCAGTTCTTAACTTATATAGCCCTTGTGACCTCATTTACCTGGTCCAATGGAGGCCAACACCTGTTGGCTGTCAGCCAACCAATTTGAAATGTGTCACTAGTTGCTGAGGAGACTGGCAGTTCCTAAATCACCAGGGAACCCAAACCCCTCACCCAGGTATGTGATACCAGTCACATAGGCAGAGGGAGCAAGTTTCCCCCCTCCCTCAGGAATGTATCCAGCTAAGGTTACCTAAAGATAAGGTAAGGTGTGTACCCTCTGCCTGGCCCATCCTAACCAAATTGTCACAGAGCAGAGATTTTGTGGAGAAACAGAGGTGGCCTTCTGCCACACAAGGCATGAAGAATCACATGGTAATGCTTTCAGTGAGCTCTGACAATCTCTGAACTGCACAGTAGGTGTGTCAACATGTTCATTAGCAAGATTTTTTTACCAGCACACAACCTTGCAGTGTTATTAGGATACTGTGCAGTATCTCTTGTGTAGATGCACCCAGTTTTGTTTTGCCACTAGCGGTCATCCCAAAAGAAGTCACACCACAGGCATCCCAGTTGCGCTCTCTGTCCACTAGCTGGTCTAGGCTGTCAATTAGGGGACCCCAGATCAAATGTATCCACTCCCCCCATTAGTGTCTTGAACCTAGATTAATTTAATCCGAGATGACAGAGCGCCACCAATGAACATGGTGAACTCTATATGAACATGAGTCACCAATGAGATGCCATAATCAGCAAAGTAAATAAAACTGGCATGCATCTACCGGTGCATCTCAAACAAAACTAGGGACATTGTCATTCCACTTTATTCAGTCTTAGTGAGGCTGCAGCTGGAGAACTGTATCCAGTTTTTGCCCCCTCCCCCCCACACACTTCAAGAGGGATGTGGATAAGCTTGAGAGAGTCCAAAGGAAAGCCACCTGTATGATTAAAGGCCAAGAGAGCAAGCCACACAAGGAGTGCCTGAGGGACATGGAACACTTCAGCCCAGAGAAGACAAGGCTCAGGGGGCACTTGGTGACAGCCTATAAGTATATAAGGTGGATGCACTAGGATCTGGGAGAACAGTTGTTCACTAGGGCTCCCCAAGGGATAACAAGGTCTAACAGCCATAGACTTCTGGAAGGCCAGTTTAGACAGGACATAAGGAAAAAATTATTTACAGTCCGAGTGTCCAGGGGCTGGAAGAGACTCCTCCCAGAGGTTGTACAAGCACCTACTCTGGATTCTTTTAAAAGGAGTTTGGATGCTTATCTTGCTGAGATTATTTGACCCCAGCGGACTTCCTGCATATGGCAGAGGGGTTGGACTTGATGATCTCATGGGGTCTCTTCCAGCCCCTAATGTCTATGAATATATGAGATGAACGCATATAATCCAAGAGTGCTGAAAGAGCTGGCCAAAGTAATCATGGAAACCCTGGTAAAACTCTTCCAAAACCCGTCATGCTCAGAAGAAGTTCCTGAAGACTGGAATAGGGCCAATGTTTTGCCCATTTTCAAGAAGGGAAGGAGAGAGAACCTGGGTAACTATAGATCAATTAGCCTAACTTCCATGCCAGGGAAAATCATGGAAAAATTCATTAAGGAGTCTATGTGCGATAGGCTTGCAGAATGTAGGATTCTGAATGACAGCCAGTATAGCTTCATCGGGCAGATTTTGTTTTACCAATCTCATTTCCTGTTATGACTAAGTAACTTGCCACCTGGGTAAGAGAAGGGAGGTCAGCATTGTATGCCTTGACTTCCAAAAGGCATTTGATATGGTATCTCATGATGTTCTCACAGGAAAATTGGAGGATTATGGGCTTAACTGCATGATAGTTAGGTGGGTATCCTGGCTGCAGGGTAGGACTCAGAGAGTTCTAATGAATAAATCTGTCGTCCTGGCAAGAAGTGGCCAGTGGTGTCTCTCAGGGGTCCATGCTTGGTACTTTTCAACATCTTTATAAATTATTTGGATGTGGGGGTGAAGAGCTCACTGTTCAAGATCACAGATGAAACCAAGTTTTGGGGGAGCATGGTCACACTTGAAGATAAGTTGCAGATACAGTTGGACCTAGACAGCTTAGCAAGTTGGGTGGATTGGAACCAGATGAAGTTCAACACCAAAAAATGTAAAGTGCTTCACCTGGAGATGAACAATCCCCAACATACCTACAGGCTCAGTGACACCAAACTGACCAGCACCATGACTGAAAGGGATCTAGGAGTATAATAGACTACAATATGAATATGAGCTGTCAGTGTGACACTGTAGCTGGAAGGGCAAATAATACTCTGGCATGTATCAATTGATACATCTCAAGCAAAACCAAGGAAGATATTCTTCTACTGTACTCAGGACTGGTGAGACTGCAGCTGGAGTACTATATCCAGTTCTGGGCACCACACTTCAACAAGGACATGGTAAAGCATGAGAGAGTCCAGAGAGTCCACCTGTATGATCAGATATTTGCGTGGCAAGCCAAACAAGGAAAGGCTGGGACTCTTCAACCTAAAAAAGAGAGGGCTGAGGGGGGATTTGGTGGCAGCCTACCACTACATCAGGTGAATACATAAGGGGCTCAGCGAACAGCTGTTCACCAGAGCACCCTTGGGCAAAACCAGGAGTAATGGTCACAAACTCCTGGAAGACCATTTCAGGCTTAACAATAGGAAAAATTTCTTCACAGTTAGGGTGTCCAGACTATAGAATAAGCTCCCTCCAGAGGTTGTGCAATCACCTACTCTAGAAATCTTCAAGAGGAGACTGGATGGTCACCTTACTAGAGTCACCTGACCCCAGTTGTCTTTCCTGGTGCAGGGGGGATGGCCCTGATGATCTTGTGAGGTTCCTTCCAGCCCTTACAATCTGTGAATCTATTAACTCTTTTTGTGCAAATTTGGTGATTAATTGAACTCCACAAGTACATGGGAATTTCTTGGCAGAGAAGACTAGGAAGGAGGATTATGCAGGAGAGTGTCACTGGGATTCCCACAGCTCTGCCTTCCCATATTCCTTGCCTGCCCCTGCAAAGGCTCTGCAGGTTGCATGCATTTGTTTGCAAAGGGCCTTGTAGTGACTGCTGGGAGTGGGGAGATGGGAAGTGAAGCTGTTATAACAACAGAGTTTAGGTATCTCTGCTCAGTGAACGTAGCTCCAAGATGCTGGTTATGCTCACACGTACACACACCCCTCTTCCAGGAGTCAGACACTTACCTTGTGAGGAAAGGAATCAAGGCGATGTACAGCCTCACTGCTGGAATGTTGCATCACATCTCATGATAGTCCTCACTGCTCACACCCATTATTCTGGGTGCACAACTCCAGCAGCAGCTGGCCAGGCCAGAACATCCCTTGCTGTGTGCCTCCATAGTAAATTGTCTCTGCCACTTCCCCAGGCTGCTGCCCCACAAGGGCATCACAGCATCCCAAGATGGTATAAAATCCTTCCCCAAGTCCACCTGTCCTGGAGCAGCACTGAAGGTCATGCCATGGGGATAGGCAACAATGACAGCTTTGGGGTAAGACCACCCCCATGGGCAGAAGAGTACTGGCAGATATATAGGTAGGCAAGGTTCTTTGGGTAAATCTAATATTTTTTATTAGACCAACTAAAAGAGTTGGAAAAATTCTTCTTTGCAAGCTTTCAGGTACAAACACCCTTCTGCAGGTAGTCCACAAACAATTTATATCTATATCTATATCTCTACTTCGGTTAGTCTATAAGATACAAATCTACTCCGCCTTCTCCTTGACTTCAGACTAATGAAGATAACCATGTCTCTACTTGGGGTGCAACAAGGGAGATGCAGGTCTGTTTACTTAAGCTTTGTTTGGTCATAATTTTTTTAATGGCATCACAAAGATGACTTCTGTTTCCAGCCTAAGGCACTTCAGTCCACTTATCTACTTACTTTATCATTAAATAAATATACATTGTCCCTTTGCAGACAGGAATTTTTAATTATTACTCTAAGCCTAAAATAGTGAATGAATAGTTAGTGAATATCTTTTCCTCTTTTCCAGGAAAGATAGATGCAGCAGGTTATTGTTGCTAAGGCAATAAATAAGTAAAAGTGAATCTGTAGTTTTCACTAAAGTAGGTAGAAATTTTCTGGTAGATACCTTATACTCAGACATGTCATTTCTGGTAGCCAATTGCTATACTTAATCTCTCATGTATTTCCAAATTTTTCTGTAGATGTACCTCCCTTTTTTTAAAAAAAGGTGGCAGTTTCTGATAAAATCAGGATCAACTGCCCAATCTCTTATTATATATCTGTGTGTGTAAATAAAACAGGCTTCCATGATTTAAGTATTAAGGCAGAAAAATGTCTGGAACAATAACATAAGAAGCATTTGTTTCATCCAGACTCAATCTAGGAACTGTAATATATTGAACACTTTTATTATTTTATTTTATTTTTCTTTTTTGTACATTTATATTATAAATCAGTAACCACTCAAAGTATAATAGGCTGTGAATAAGAAGACCTCTGAACTACAAGAGAAGGTCAAAAGCACCATTACTGTTCACCAGCCAAGCATAACATTATTATGAATCCTTTTATTATATAGCAAAGAAGGTTAAAAAGACACTACAACATACTATAATTATTAAGTATGATGAAACATATACAATCGTTTTTTAGATAAATCAGCAATACTTTTTTGTAGCCAATGATCTGTCTAACGCTCCCATGCCCAGAAAATCAGGGTTCAAAACCATGGAACCAATATTTCATGTTGCTCCTCTACCTTCTACCCTATCTGTAAACATTTTATTCGAGGTTTTGTTCAGAATGTCATAACCAAATCAGTTGAGTGCCCCTGTCACAATAGAACTGCCCTAAGCAACTGTAGTAACTTTTAAATTTGGTATGTTCTGCCTCATTACTTATTCCCACCTGGCGGTCTGTCATTGGTTACTCTAAAAGTATAAAGGTCCATGCAGCTTCTGCCCAAGTCAGAAAGCTCTGAACACATGGCAGAGTAAACTTGGTGGACTGATCACCCACCAACAACTCCCCATTACCAAACATTCCCACCAACAACTCCCCATGACCGAACATTCCTGACGTACCCTCATACTGCTGGCTCATTTCATTCATGAACTCATCATCTCACCCCATTACCTGTAATTATGCAAGCAACTCGTTACCTGTAACTACGTAAGCAACCTTACTACCTGCGTCGCAGCCACCGGCGGCGTAAGTAAAGTTAAAGTAAAAGTTAATTTTTACAACCAATACACTGTGTCTCACCTCTCCATCCACCAGCCCATCTGACAGCTGATTAATCAGTGATCCTTCTCAAGTCGGCTCTGGCCGTCTGAGACACAGAACACCTGTAATTTTTTGGCTTAGGAAAGATAAACTTCTTCAGAAATATCTTTATAAACTGAGGAGGGAAACAGGACACTTAGCTGTGAGGATTTTAAAAAAAAATAGATCAGACTTTAAAACTGTGATTCTTATCCTGAAGGTGCTTTATGCTTAGACAAAAGTCGCACTTCTGACCAGAATCTCCTTCCTTATTAGTCTATGCATGTATATCATTAAAAGGGTAGGGAGGGCATGTTTTTGCAGTACAGAATAAAGGTAGATCAAGATGTATTTGTCTTGAACTTTTCTAATATATTGAAATCAACTGGTTCAGTCTTTCAAATAATATAAACTAAACAATTTATTATTCCAGTATGTACTCATCATGAGTAAACATTTTTTTCCACTACCAGGTGGTATGTATTTAACTAAAGGACTGACTTAGCTTTAATCTTCAAAAACATGAATTATTTGACCAGTTTGCCATGCGATGGATTCCCACAAGCTGGTAATCAGAAGTAATTTTAAGACTCACTGAAGACACTTTCTTGTAGCTGTTAACTGTACAGTGATTGGCAACATAGTTTCATAGTTTCATAGTGTCTAGAGTCGGAAGGGACCTGGGCAGATCATCTAGTCCGACCCCCTGCCTTGGCAGGAAAGAGCACCGGGGTC
>JAGPOW010003316.1:136475477-136570782 GCA_030014935.1 Caiman crocodilus
CAGGAGTGGCTGCCCTCACTATCCGAGCAGGGATCAGCCTCTGGGCCGCACCTGCTTGCCCGCCGGCGCGAACACCGCCGCAAACGCCGGCGCGCTCTTGCAGACCGCGCCTGTTTGCGCGCTCTGTTCGCGCGGCTCCCGAGCGCGGCTCCCTACCGGCTTGGCTAAGAGGGATCCGGGGGGCTTCCCCCCCGGATCCGGCTCAGCTGTACCGGCCCCGCGGCCCCACTTACTTTCAGGGAATCAGCTGCTGCTCCTGCTGCCTCCTCAGCTGCTTCGCTCACCGCTCGCTGCTGCTGCTCCTAACCGTCGATCCAAACGGCCAACATACTTGGTTAGGATAAAATCTAGTTCATTGTTCATCCCTGAAAGGGGTATAATGAATAAAACACAAGCTTACTGTGAACTGCTATACTGCTGTGGAATCAATCAAGCTTGCAGAAGCCATAGCTATTTGTTATTTTTTCTCATTCATGCCAATCTTCTGGTTATCATTAAATTCATAGTTTCATGGTTGGTAGGGTTGGAAGGGACCTGAGCGGATCATCAAGTCTGCCCCCTGCCATGGGCAGGAAAGAATGCTGGGGTGAAACGACCCCAGCAAGATGTCTATCTAGCCTTCTTTTGAAGACCCCCAGGGTAGGAACGAGCACCACTTCACTTGGAAGTTGGTTCCAGATCCTAGCCGCCCTGACTGTGAAGTAGTGCCTCCTGATATCTAACCTGAATGTACTCTCTTTCATCTTATGGCTGTTATTCCTTGTTACTCCCAGTAGTGCTCAGGGGAAAAGGGACTCTCACATTATCTGCTGGTCTCCTTTGGCCAATTTATAAATGGCCACTAGATCCCATCTTAGCCTTCTCTTGTGGAGGCTGAACAGGTTCAGGTCTCATAGCCTCTCCTTGTAGGGCCTGCCCTGCTGCCCCCTGTGACAGCCAGAACCAAAGAAATTAATAAGCAGTAAATATGTGTTTATTAGAGGCATTTGGAATTTTTGTTTAATATAAAGCTTGTGTTTTTATAACCCACAAATGTAACTTGTAACTGTTTATAAAACTTACTACACCTCAAAGATAAAGCTATAGTTGTTAAATTAGCTGACCTAATGGTTTTTTCTTGCTCAGAATTTAGCCTTGATCATGATGATAAAAACCGGATTCAACCACCTACCTACCTAGCACATTCCAGGAAAGAACATCTCAAAAAAGCATAGTCAGAGGGCTTGGATTTGGGTGGAGTAATGTTAATTTCAAACCTGAAGATGCTGTGTTGTAATTTGCTTATTGGATAAAAACCAAGTCTGGGTAGTAAACTTTTATAATAATTTTTAACATCTTTTAATCCAATGGGGTAACGTCTATAGAACAAGATTGTGAATGGCTGTAAAGCGAAAAGATTAGCATAAGACTAGGTATAAACAGTGCATGTGTCAGGTGACTAGCAAGAAGGAGAAAACAGAATGGTCACTACTGTTGCAAGCCTGGACCCCGGACTCCTAGTGTGAATGAGGATCAGATCTTGATCAAGGGATCTTCTCCAGTAATCCCTCTGACAGTGTCTATCAGGGATGCCTGACTTCGCTGGAATCACCTGGCATGCACCGGGCATTGAGGGACTATCAATAAGTTGCTAACTCATGTCTGTCTATCTGTTGTTTTAAACAGCCAGTGGCTGATACCCCCACAGTGCCCAGCTGAGCTGTGACAGATTGATCTATTTATCTATTGTTATTATCTGTTGTTATTATTTACTATTAGCTCTTTAATACTGTATTATTTGCTTATTGCATTTATCTTTCTGTTAACTGTTTGGTATTTGTAAGCTATAATACATTTGCAATTACTTTACTCCCAACTCTGCCTCCTTGATCCTGAACTAAATGGCCCAGTGGCTAAATTGATATACTCACAGTGCCCAGCTGGACTGTGACAGCCCCCTGATCATGCGAGTGGCCCTCCTCTAGACCCTCTCAATGTTGTCCACATCCCTCCTGAAGTGTGGCACCCAGAACTGGATGCAGTACTCCAAATGCAGCCTGACCAGTGTCATATAGAGGGGGACGATCATCTCCTTTTACCTGCTAGTGATGCATCTGTGGATGTATGACAAGGTGTGGTTAGCCTTCCTGACTGTGTCCTCACATTGGTGGCCCATGTTCATCTTGGAGTCTATAATGACTCCACAATCCTTTTCTGCCTCTGTGCTGATGAGAGGGGAGTTCCCCAGCTTGTAGGTATACTGTTGGTTTTTCCTTCCCAGGTGTGGTACCCTGCACTTGTCAGTATTGAATCTCATCTTGTTCTCATCCACTCACCCCTGTAACCTGTCCAGATCCAATTGCAGCCTGTCCCTCCCTTCTAGAGTGCCCACTTCTCCTCACATCTTAATGTCATCTGCGAATCGGAACAAGGTGCTTTTCACCCCCTTGTCCAAGTTGCTTATGAAGATGTGGGTAAGGTAACTAGTAGGGTGAAAGTGCTAGACTTTAGGAAAGCTGATTTCAATGAACTCAGGCACTTAGTCAAGGATGCACTGTGAGTAAGAGTTTTGAAGAGATGGAAGCCCAGGAAAGGTGGCTGTGCCTTAAGGAAATGATCCTTTGGGCACAGAGGGAGATGATTCCAATATGGGAAAAAAGGGGGGAAAGGGGCCAAGAGGCTTCCTTGGCTGAGCAGAGAAATCCAGAGCAGCCTATGGACAAAAAGGAGGGGGGGCATATAAAAAGTGGAAATGGGGAGAGATTACTAAAGAGGAGTATATTTCCTCTGCTCGCACTTGTAGGGAGGCATTTAGACAGGCCAACGCTACCATGGAGCTGAGGATGGCGTCCCAAGTTAAGGATAACAAAAAATTGGTTTTTAGCTGTATAGGGAGTAAAAGGAAGGCCCAGGGTGGAATAGGACATCTACTAAATGGGTACTAGCAATGGGTGACGGACAGGGGGACAAGGCTGAACTCCTCAATGAGTTCTTTGCCTCAGTGTTCCTAAGCAAGGGGCAAGACAAGTCTCCAACTGGGATTGTAGAGGCAGCAGCAGGGTGCCAGACTACCAAGCGTAGACCCTGAGATGGTGCAGAGGCACTTGCAGGAACTGCATGCATTTAAGTCGACAGGCCCAGATAGTGGGAATATTTGAATACTCGTGGCACATGGGCCAGGTCCCAGAGGACTGGAAAAGGGCCAATGTGGTCCTCATTTTCAAGAAGGGGAGGAAAAATTATGCTGAGGGGAAACCAGCATGGGTTCATAGCAGGTAGATCATGCCTGACTAATCTAGTCTCTTTTTATGACCAGGTTACAAAACACCTGGACGTCATTTACTTAGACTTCAGGAAGGCCTTTGATGTTCACCATACTGGTGAACAAGTTAAGAGGTTGTGACTTGGATGACTACACAGTCCGGTGGGTGGCAAATCGGCTAGAGGGTTGTACCCAGATAGTTATAGTTGATGGGTCGGTATTGACCTGGAAGGGTGTGGGCAGTAGGGTCCTGCAGGGCTTGGTCCTTGGACCGATACTCTTCAATGTCTTCATCAGTGACTTGGACGGGGGAGTGAAGTGTACTCTGCCCAAGTTTGTGGATGACACAAAACTGTGGGGAGAAGTGGACACACTGGAGGGCAGGGAACAACTACAAGCAGACCTGGACAAGTTTGACAAGTGGGCAGAAAACAACAGAATGCAGTTCAAGAAGGAGAAATGCAAAGTGCTGCACCTAGAGAGGAAAAATGTCCAGCATATCTACTGCCTAGGAAATGACCTGCTTAGTGGAATGGAAGCAGAAAGGATCTTGGAGTCCTAGTGGACTCCAAGATGAACATGAGTTGGCAGTGTAATGAAGCCATCAGAAAAGCTAATGGCACTTTATCGTGCATCAGCAGATGCATGACGAACAGATCCAAGGAGGTGATATTTCCCCTCTATCAGGCAGTGCTCAAACCGCAGTTGGAGCACTGTGTGAAATTCTGGGCACCACACTTCAAGAGGGATGCGGATAACCTGGAGAGGGTCCAGAGAAGGGCCACTCATATGGTTAAGGGCTTGCGGGTCAAGCTACGAGGGGAGACTAGAGAACCTGGACCTTTTCAGCCTCCACAAGAGAAGGTTGACAGGCGACCTTGTGGCTGCCTATAAGTTCATCACTGGGGCACCGAAGGGAATTGGTGAGGTTTTATTCACCAAGGTGCTCCTGGGGGTTACAAGAAATAATGGCCACAAGCTAGCAGAGAACAGATTTAGACTGGACATTAGAAAGAACTTCTTCACAGTTAGAGTGGCCAAGGTCTGGAATGGGTTCCCAAGGGAGGTGGTACTCTCCCCTACCCTGGGGGTCTTCAAAAGGAGGTTAGATAGGCATCTAGGTGGGATCATCTGAACCCAGCAGTCTTTCCTGCCTATGCAGGGGGTTGGACTCGATGATCTACTGAGGTCCCTTCCAACCCTAACATCTATGAATCTATATTGAACAGCACGGGCCCAAGGACCGAGCTCTGGGGGACCCCACTGCCCACATCCCTCCAGGTCAAAAATGGCCCGTCCACCAGCACTCTCTGGGTGCGGCCCTCCAGCCAATTGGTGACACATCTGACTGTGTAGGCATCAACAGCACGATCTCTTAATTTTTTAACAAGAATGGGGTGAGAGACAGTGTCAAAGGCATTCCTTCGTAATTTCCAGAAAGACTACATCCACTGCAACACCTCCATCCAAGGATTTTGTGACCTAGTCATAGAAGGCCAGCAGGTTGGTCTGACAGGACCTGCCTCTAATGAAATTATCATTAATAACTTTATAGTATATAAGTTCTTGTCTATTAGTTGTCTTACAATCTTTCCTGAGCAGATAGAACCACATACTTATTCACTGGTAACTCACATATAAGTGTCACTTATGCAATTTTAGGCATCCAGGCATCTATATCACTAAACATGATTCTGCTTCACCCTGTACAGCAGCCTGATTTCCATTAAGATGTTTACATTGCTTACACAGCTTTGATTTTGCTGGGTTCATTTTAATTTGTGCGGGCTTGAAAATGATCTAAAATGCTTCCTAGATATCTAACTGAATGTATGCCTTATTGTGATTCAGTTTTACTGTGGAAGCACATGCATTTCAGAAGTCCCTTCCAAAATGTAGCAGGGGAAAACCTCAGTGACTTCTTCACACTTCTTGTAGCATAGGGCTGGTTGTGGTGCTCACCTTAAACCCAATAACCTACTAGTAAAAGCAGGTATCTAGGAGATGGGAAACCTACAAAATAAGCTAAACATAAAGACGAAAATAAGCTGAATCTAGTCTCTTCCCTGCCAGGTGTTACCTGAAATCACATTTCTCTTGTGATACTTCTCATGACACATGCAACTGATACAGAAGGGTATGTTAAAGATTGGTGATCAATGTATTGTCAGATCACCTAGTGCGCTATAGACCAGACCTCTCACTTGCATGATGCAACACTATTGACCCTGATTATATCATCTAATACTAAATTGTAATCCAGAATAGTACCATTACTTATGGTGGCATTATTCCAAACTGACATCAATGTATATTTTGCATTTTGCATTAAGTAAGTACTCTCTGGACAAAATGCATAAACAGCATTAGGAGTGGGGGCTACAGCCAAACAAAGAACTCCCTTTCTGGCAGCACAGTTTCCACCTCCTGGTCTACTAAATTGGGCTGTTTCTTATGGGATATTTTCTTTCCCTCATGATTATTCCTTGCTTGTCTGCGCAGGTAACCAACTTGCTGTTTGCCACACAGAGCTGAGAAGGCATTGCACTCTCTCCTCCACCACCCTTTCTGCTACATGTGTCAGTGTTTTTAGTTTGTTTGTTTTTAAACCTTCCTCAGTGGTATTGGCTGTTTACTGCAATCAAAGCTGCGGATTTTGGCAGAGGTGTGACAATGCTTCTGCTGGGACTTAGACCAGATGTCCCTGGTTAGAGCATCTTGATAGCCACATTTGTGGTGAGTAAGGAATTTTACCCCATGGTCAGCTGATATAGACTGCAGCGTTTTGCTTTCCTCTGTACCAGAGGGCATGACCCTCTTCCTGGGATCTCTTGAATGTAAATTAACAATGTTACAATGGGAGGATGTTGGCTGCTGTAGTTTTCCTACTTACCTGTGGTAGGTTATAGTGTTATGTCTTGTGTTGTGTCATGGTTGACTGTGTAGTTTTGCAAAGAGGTTAGATGATGGATTTATATATGATGGTTTGGATAGGGATGATCCTGCCTGAAGCTGGGGGTTGGACTAGACGACCTATGGAGGGCCCTTCTAGCCCTACTGCTCTATCATTTTGTGTAAGAGAAAGAATGGAGGATGCTGCCAGCTTCATCTGGGCTATGATTGCCCTAACACGTTATGGTACTTTGCTGGTATTCAGAAAATGTGAGTCTGAAGTCTTTGATTCTGAGGAGGCTAGCAACCTAAATCTCCCAGGTCCTGAGCAAACTCTAGCCACTCCTCCCTATGGATAGCAGGATGTACTTGATATTGAAGTCAGTGTTACTGAAGTGCCCGTCTTCTTTACTCAGTATCTGGCCCCTGCTAAAATATTTGCCTCTTAAGCCCTTAGAAACAAATAGACTGCAAAGGATGGAGGTGTCTCAGCACAAATTAATCCGTCCCTTTGAGAGAATGGAGAGCTATGTACCTCATGAGAAGAAAAAGATTCCCCCCTCAAAGAGTTGAAATGCTGCTTATTTAAAAGAATGAAAGACCCTTGTGGTCTGTTGAGGGAAATAGGCTCTGCTGTAGAGTCATCAATGAAGCTCCCCACTGAGAGAAGATGAATCCTATGGGGATCTTTACATGTGTCCCAGGGTAGGGTGGGCTTCTTTAATTAGAGTGGCTCTCAGCAGTACCTAATGTATTCAGCATCCTGTGCTTCAAAATGATGGTGGGGGCGCTTTAAATCAAGCTCCCTCCACTGCCATTTTGAAGCTCAGGGACACTGAATACACGTGATGCTGAGGCAGCTGGAGCATGCTGGAGTGTGTTGCTGAAGTGAGCTGGAGCATGCTAATTGATTAATAAAGTCTGTTCCAATGCGTGCTAATTAGCATGTGTCAGAGCAGGTATCTGGCACATGGATAGGTGCCCTCTGTGATTCTAAAAGTGAAATAACATCAGAACGTTGCACCTAGTCATTTCAGCATAGAACTTGAGAAAGTTAAGTCAGACATATCTTAGCAACAAAACATGACCTGGCCCTTAGAGAACAGAAATGTATATGACTGTTTTTCAATATGCTTTGCAAAACAAATGTCTGTCCTCGTAACTCCTTGTATGATTCCTTCTGTTCCCTTCAGTTTTTCTAGTTGAAATTTTCAAACTGTTTTTTCCAAAATAAAGCATATTCATAAATGAAGCTCTAGATTATCATAATAGTTCCTTCATCTCTGAAAGAATTTATGTGTAGGAATCTTTTAGTCCACCAAAACGCAAACATGGAAAAATGAGCAAAGAAAACGGCACTCTTGAGCCATGGAAAGGAAAACTATTTAAAACTTGTCAACTTGTTTCTCTCCTCTTCTTTCCATTGTACTGGCCATAAAGGCTCTTGCTACCAGAATTTCCCTGTAGCTATGTTTACACTGTTTACGTCTTAATTTTTTCAGAGAAACAGGGCTTTATAATCAGGGCCCTACTAAGTGTATGTCATCTATGGTATAAAGAGATTCAATTCAATTGACTTCAGAAGGGTTGCATTTACATACACAAAACAATGAGCTTGGTTTATAGTAAATTTATATTCAATCAAAATTAGAGCATATTTAGAACAGAAAAATAGTCCCAGGATGCATCTATGCAAGATTCAGACTGTGTGGTAGACAAAAAATCCTGCACAGTATTATAACAGGGATACTGGTTTTCTCTATTTAAAAAAATTCCCCAATTTTTGGTTAATAAAAATAACCCCAAATCCACATTTTTCAATGATTAAAATGAAACAGCACTGGTATATAATATATACAGAGAGAAAGAGAGAGAAAGAGAGAGAAACAGCCCTACTTAGTAAACCAGGAAATGGAAACTGCAGCCAAAAAGGGAGTTCTCTGTCTGGCTGTAGCTCCCACTCTGACTGCTGGTTTGAATTTTTCCATGATTAAAATGATTTGCCACTAATAGCTAGCTAGCTAGATAGTTGAATAGATGTTTCATTTTAATCATGAAAAAATGTTCAGTATTTTTTGACTACTACACAGTCAGCATCTTGTGTAGACTTGCCCTAGGACTACTTTTTCTCTTTCTTCTTATTTTTTTAACTGAATATTGGGGATATATTTAAATCAGAGAAAAACAGGATCCCTGATTATTAGGCTACTCCACAGTAGCATCACCTAAAACACACTTGCTGGTTCAAATGCTCAGTGACTCCATTTCCTGTGCATTGATTTAGTACCTGTACAACTACTCCAATAAAGGTACTAAGTAAATGCATATTAACAAGTGTACAGTAGCGCCTTGTGTAGATGCACCCCAGAATCCTAGAATGACATCATGCAGGAAGGCAGAATGACATCTGGGAGGAAGCAGGTCCATAATGATAGAGTGTCAGGCTTGTAGAAAGAGGTTGGATACTTTTAGGGAACAGATATTGTCTAAAAAATTGTTGGGAAAAGGAAATGGGGAAGGGTCAAATAAAAAGAAATAAAGCAGCAGTTTGTTTTTTTTCCTTGTCTGTTCTCCTTCAATACAGGACTTTCTTATGAAGTGTTCTAATAATAGTAGATGGTTACATTTTTGTCTTTTGATAGCTAAATATATTTTAGAAAAACTGTAATGTTTAAAAGCAATAATACATTTCAGCAAAATAATGTTAGTGATTTCTACACGATATGGAAAAAATATATCCTGAAGTGCTTATTGCCAGTCTAGCTTCCTAATAGCTATGTGAAACATATGGAAATCTCTCCATTTTATAGGATAAAAAACTGACATTAAAAAGCAAGTGCATTTATTTAAACAGCCAATGACACAGGCCCTAGAAACAGATTTGGAAACAAGCAGATATAGATGAGCTAAATAGCTGATGTAATTAATTAAATAGCATATGTTGGCAAGTTTAGGGCTAAATCCTATTTCTTCTGCATATGCTTTAGGGGCACTTGAATAGCAAGTTTTTGCATTCCCTTACGTTTTGAGACCTACCAAAATCATGATTTTGTGGATTTTGCATTATCATAAATGTCTGTGAAATCCAAAGGAATAAAAAACCTACTGAAAATAAAATACTGTGTCCCCAGAGGGACCCAGGAATTGTCAGAGTGCTACAGCTTCCCACTGGGACAGGGGCAGGTGTTTAAGGCAATATGGCTGCCATCCCTGCCCCTTGCCACTGATTGGCTGTGAGACCTGCTTGTCATATGATTTCACCCCTTTCTACCTATCAGCAGCATGGGGCAGGGACAAATGTCAGGCAGCCTTTGCAGCCAATCTCTGCTGAGTGGTGGGGCCACTGAGGCTCCTTGGCCAATCGGAGGTGTGGAGGCTGCTAAGCCTCATGTTCTGCCCATGAAATCAGGGGGCAGCCACCCAGAATTTGGTAGGTCTCTATATATGTTTTATAGTCTCACCTCCCAGCCTTTCCTCATTGGTGGAATAGGATCATCCTGGTATATGTGTGGCTTCTCAGATAAAAGCTCCCCAACTTCTTGGAAAGTGAGGAAAGCCCACCTTTTACATGTAATGAAGAGCCAGGTTTTAGGCTTTTTTCATACAGAGCAGCTTTGAACCTATATCTTCCAATCTTTTTTCCAAGTGCTGTAACCATTAGGTGTGGACTAGGCTTTGAGATCTCCTGTTAAAGTTGGTCCAATAGGGAACCAAGAGGGCAAGGTATTCTGGGGCAGGAGGAAACAAGCTACAAGGAGTATTAATGGATGCTGCTCTACAAAAGGCAAGGTCCTCAACTCAGTTTCCAATGACTTTTTCTGCTACCAAAAGTCATTGAATATAGTGGATAGACAACAGCTCCCAGTGAGGATTAGGGAGTAGGTCCAGAAAGCAGTGCCCTCACTCCCCAAAATCACTGCCCATTACACTAAGCCATACTAAGGAAGATTTGACCCACAGTACAAATGTGCTTGTTTTCTAGTGATGACCATGGATAGCTTCATAGAACTATGTAAATCCTAAAATGTCACCTAAACAGGCATTAATATCTAAAGGTAAAATCCTGGTTTCATTTGGCAAAACTCCTATGATTTCAACTGGGCCAGAATTTCAAGCTAGGTGTTTGGAATGCTTATGGGTACATTTCTGTGACATGTGAATGAACTTAATGTGATGAGTTATTCAATGAAGAAACAGCACAAACCTTATGCTCAAGTGGTATCCAAAGTAAACCTTTTCACAGGCTCTGTCACATCCTATTCAATTTTATTTACAATAATTTGTATTCATTTGCTTTCCTTTGCACTTTCTGGAACTGTTCTGGAGAGGAAGTAGAAATACTAAAATACAATAAGAAAAAAAACATTCTCACTGTTTCCAGCCAATCTGGCACCAGGAAGGAAATCTGTTCTCATAAGCTTTCATAACCATATTTTGCAGACCTCAGGGATTCAGGGAGTTCATAAAACCCTACAAGGATTTGTGTATTTACCTGAATTGAATCAAACTCTTGAACCTTTTAGAGTTAGCCCATCCCTAATTGCTATTGCTTCTGAGTGGCCATGCTGAATATACAAATAAGCAGGTATTAGTTGGACTTAAAAAACCCAAAAAAACAACCAAACCAGTAACACCACAGTTATTATAAGTGAAGTATGCTGGAAATAGGTTAATTTAACTATAGAACATCAAATGTAGACCTTTGCTCATAGAAGGGTACCTGCACTCACTAAGTACATTTTAATTAGGAGACCTTGCTAAATTAGTAGGGCAAAAAAATTCTACACCTTTTCAAAGCAAGAAGAAGTTAATAAATAAAATCCACCCATGGTCTTTACCAACTTTTATTTTTATAGAGTATATAAAATGCACAGTTCATAAACCACTGATTGATTTTTAACAAGCAGTTCATAAATTGCTTGAAAGTCTGAAGAACAGCAGTGTGTTTATAACTATACTGTCTCATTCAACTTTTTAAGAACTGACACTTTGACCAGAAAAGCAGTCACAAGAAGAGTTCCTTCTTGAAGGAAGGAATGTAATATTAAAACAAATATTAAAGGGACTGCCCAAAAGCCTAACAATCACAGTGTCATGTTCAGTTCTGTTCCAGAAAAAAACTTTTTTGGGCAATGTTCTCCTGTGGAAGTCAAGCACAATAGTAGCATTAACTATGGTAACACTGTGAGAGAAGTTCAAATAAGGGTGAATAATAGGTGAGTTCCTTTTGTCTTCACCTCCAAATTGATACAAGGATAACAGAATAATACAATCATAGAAAAATAGTTTGGGATGAGACTTCAGGACACAATGTATGATTCTGTTATTCTTGTATCAATTTGGAGGTGAAAACAGAAGGAACTTACCTATTATTCACCCTTATTTGAAACTTTCTCATGGCATTTACAGTTACCATAGTTAACACTACTTTTGTCTTTGGTTTCCAAAGAAGGAGAACATACTGGCATACAGAAATGCATTAATAGAACCGTTGCCAGTAGATCAAGGGAAGTGATTGTTCCCCTCTATTCGGCACTGCTGAGGCCACATCTGGAGAACTGTGTCCAGTTTTGGGCCCCCAGTACAGAAAGGATGTTGACAAATTGAAGAGTCCAATGGAGGGCAACAAAAATTATTGGGAAACTTATGAGGAGATGTGATTTAGTCTAGAGAAGAGAAGACGGAGAGGGGATTTAAGAGCAGCAACTACCTGAAGGAGGGTCCCAAACTGGATGGAGCCTAGACTGTTCTCAGTAGTGACAGATGACAGAAGAAGCAGTAATGGTGTAAAGTTGCAGCAAGGGAAGTTTAAGTTAGATGTTAGGAAGAATTTTTTCACTCTTCTTCGGCAGGCCTTTGCATTTGAGGATGGTTATATTGCACAATTGTCTTATATGAGTGTCTCAAGATGGCTGATAAGGCTTATCTGGTATCAGTAGTCTCTACTGTAGCTCATATGTGTTTCTGTATGGACTATGTGGCTTTGGATTCTTGATTTGGTTCACAACACAATGTTTCTACCACTCCCATATATCTTTCTCCTGTTGTGGTTGTGAGGCTTCAAAGTACAGAGTTTGCATCAGATCTTTCCTTCATTTGGGGTAGTGTTGGTGATGGTGAGTTTATGTTTTGTAGATTTGCTTGAGAAGAGGATGCTGTTGGAGTTAACCTTTCCTGCTTCTTCCTTGCAATGGTTTCATTCCAGAGGTTCGAGTCCCTTCCAACTCAGCATTGAATCACTAAGAAGAAGTCTGTCTCCCTTTGAAACATCAGACAGGACTTAGGCAAATTTGACATAGAATCCCTCCTTGGATTCATTGGTAGCATCAAGAGTCAAGGTATTGTGTGTTTGATTGCAGTGGTATATTGGCTCCCCATTAGTTTAATAAGGAGACTCATGAGGTACTCATTCATTCCAATAGGGAACTCATTGGGTTGGTTTATGAATTCATTCTTAATGGCAAAACCAACTCTGTGAATTAGGTGTTCTCCTTCCTGTTTGCCCTTCCAGAAGAAGATATAGCTGCCTCCATGGCCTTTGAGGTGCCCATCTCCCATTTGCCGGGTCTCACTTAGTGCAGCTAAGTTGTTAGTACAGTGTGTTGCCTGAATTATAAGGCCCTGGCTGCAGTGCACTCTGATTGCAGTGCACCCTTAGGGTTGTCCATGACAGTTCTGATGTTCCAGGTCCTGAAAATAATGGTGTGTCTTTGCTAGTATTTTTGACCATAGTAAAGGTGATCCCACTGGACACAGTTATCCAGTTAAGAAATCCAGAATATTGTATTAGACAGGGTATGTTTAGAGTACCTTTCCTAGCCCCTTCCCCATGTGGGGTGTGAAGAGTGAATATTGAAGAGGGCTATTCAGTGACAGTTACAGCTACCAGAGTGCACTCCTGTCTCATTCAAGTGCTAGACAACCTTCTTGTAACAGCTGCCTTCATGCCAGTTCATATATAGGAGCTTCTATACCTCACAATTCTGCTCCCATCACCATTAGCTGGTTGCCAAAGGGCTCAGGAAATGTGCTGGAAAAGCTGTTTTCATGGAAGATGCTTGTGAGTGACTTTTATTATCATGGAGAAGCTGCTGCACATCAGTTTCCTCGCAGCCCTTGACAGAATGGGATCTGATCCAATGGTAAAGAGACCAAGAGAACTAGGAATCTTGTTCCACTGCAGCCTTCATCCACCTTCACAACCATTGAGATTCTAACATCTTCTTCTGCTTGCTCTACTATTAGGGACTTATAGATCTATGACTAGGGACTGGGCAGGCTTATCATACCAGTGACCTGGACCCCACTGTGTCACAGCACTGTCAAAAGATATATGTGGCTTTTCAGGAGGGAAAGCAATGCTATCTGGTGTCCTCACCACCACATCCTGGTGGTGGTGCTGCTGCTGTTTGATCCACAGCTAATTATTCATTACAGTTATCCCTGCTCAATTCACAACTAACTTTCTTTGAAGGTCATTCCACTATCTGCCACCGGTGGAAGAGATGGGTTCAGCATTAGAACAGGTTACCAAGGGAAATTGTAGAATTTCTATCCTTGGAGATTTTTAAGACCTGGCTAGACAAAGCCTTGGCTGAGATGATCTAGTGGGGATGGTTGTGTTTTGGGCAGGTGGTTGAACTAGATGACCTCCTGAGGTCCCTTCCCACCTTAGTTTTCTATGATTCTAATACTGTATAATCTTCTCAAGATAGGAAGTACCTGCCTAGACCATCCTAGAAAACATCTGTCTAACCTGCACATAGATATTTTTAATGACAGAAATTCCACAAGCTGTCTAGTTAATCTATTTCACAATTTAACTATATAAATATAAAAGGCAAAGTAGAGATGCACCTTACAAACTAACTAAATAAGATAAATCTTAGTTTCTGGGAGCTGAATCTCACTTCACCAAATGCCTGAAATGAGTTCAGGTTCGGAAAAGCTTATTTATCTGTGATGTAATTAGTCTATCAGGTGCACCTCTACCCTACCTTTAATATGAGAATGGATAAGCTTTGGAACAGATTAACGGGAGTTTATAGCTAACTACCTCTCCATCCTCATACAGTCACTTGTACCCCCTGTATCCCCTGCTTTACTTGTGACCACCCAGCCCAGAGACTGGCAGGAGCCACAGTGGCAGCAGTAGCCAGACAGACAGGTTTCCCTTCCCTGCTTTCTCCCTGGAACAGTGCCAGGAACAACAGATAAGCTGTAACCTGTGTTATGGGGTGAGTGGGGATGTGGGACACGGAGGGTCTGATATGGGGCTGGCAGGGGCAGTGGGCCAATCCGTGTTGTTCGCTTCACCCCTGCCCATCAGGGTTTTCCCCTGCTCCCCTCCACATCTCCTTGCCCCAAAGGCTACCCTGCTCACCATTTCTCCCCCCAGATTGCTTGTAGATACTGGTGTTGTCACCAGGGAGGAGGAAGGGAAGGGGATTCCACCTGCCTGGCCATTGTCAATTCCTCTGCTGCCACTGAGCTATCTCTCTTTTATCAGCTGAACCTAGCCCAGAGAGTGGCAGCAGCAGCAGCCAGGCAGGCAGTTTCCCCTTCCCTGCCACTCCCTTGGAACAGTGCTAGCAGGCACAGGTAAGCTGGGGGATAAAGAGGAGTGGATGAGCAGAGATCTGGGTTGCTGGGGCATGGGGGGTGGTGATGTGTCCTATTTAATGGAGGTAGCAGGTCAATCCTGGTTGGTGGGGGACAGGTGTGGGGGAAGTGGGCTGATATGGGCTGGTGGGGGAGAGGGGGAGGTAACGGACAGCATCCTAATCATGGGGGGTTGGGGGCAGAGGTCCTGATCTGGTCCAGGAGTGAAGGGTGGGTAGGTGGGTGTTTATACTTATCTGTAGCCTAACGTGGGGACACATGAATGTAACACAAGCTTGGTAGCACAGTTCAAAGATAAACCTAGCCTCGAGTGCCATAACTTTATGCTGCCTAAAAGATGCTTAAAACTAGTTTCATGTGTTACTGTGTGGACAGTCCAGGGGTTAAGAGCTCCAAGAGCCACCTAAAATTAACAAGTAACAAAGCCATAATGTTTTTTGTTGTTTTCCTCTGGTGCTCACAATTACAGAGTACTCAAGGTGAATCAACATGAATGCCAAATAGAATAGAAGAATCACTTTCTGTGAGCTTATACTATGAGCTACCATACACTTGCAGTCCAGTGACATTGTAGAGGACAGCATTATACTGTTGAATCATACACAGCTTGCATTCCTCAATAACAAGCAGATTCTTTTCTGCAGTCCTGTACAGTGTCATTGGATTGCAAGTATACTGTAGTAAGTATAGTTGTTTGGACTGTCTTTATTGAATTTCATCCTCTGTATTTAATACCATTTTTCTAATGTATTGATTGGAAATGAAATACCAATTTAAATGTTAGGGTTTTGAAAATCTGTATTTGGTCTTACTAAATTTTAGAAATACTTACCATTACTTTTCCATGTGGCACTTGGGAAATAATAGCTCAGTTGCCTATTTCTTTGGTTGCTTATTTTATTAAAGGCATGTTCAAGCTAATTAAATAAATAATTAGTACATCTTTGCTTTTGCAGATGAAACACTTCAAGGACAGAATATCTTTTGGGCTGCACTAATCACTTCTAGGTTCAGTGCACAGACTAGCAAAGTATCTTTAGAACTTCTTTGTTGTTTTAATAGTCTCCACAATTGTATTTTATTTTATGCTAGATATATATACTATGTATCTAGTAAAGATACAGTCATCTTAAAAAGTTCATTATTTTTATCACGCCTGGTATATTTGGAAGCAGTTTAACTATGAATTCTCACTGAAAGTCCCATAAGTTGCAACCTTGGGAACACTTTACGATAAACACAAAAAAATTCTTGAAAAAAATCTTACTTCAACTGATTTTATAAAGTCCAACTTCATTCAAGAAAAATGTAAATGTTTAATTCATTTCTAATTTTGATTGCTTAAAGGTGCAACTCTTATTTACCTTAAATGTTTTAAAATTGTGATATTTGCAAATGTTTTGTATGAAATGTAACTATGTAAAATAAATTATTGCTGTTTTCATTGCTAAGTGAATATTATCATAGAACCATAGAATCATAGATCATTTGGGTTGCAAGGGACCTCAGACTGAGATGTTTTATGCTAGTATGGAATCAAATGACAGTCGGTAAGATGGCTACTAGTGTAAGAAATCATTTGAATACCAAACATCAACAACATTTGAATAATGAATTAGGTTTCTTATAGGGCAAATTCAACTCCCTTACTACATTCAAGAAGGCAAAAACTGTGTCCCGTAGAAGACATTCTGTCGCGCACTACGACCATTCATTTTAAAGATCTTTTAAAGCATCATTTAAGTATAAAAACTATTTTATATGCTTGAAGACTTTTATATTGAAAATAGGAGTGCCAGGTCTTACATGATAATTTCAATACATCCTAAACACAATAGAATCAAAAGTGTATCTCAGAAAAGTGAACAGAATAAAAGAATTAAACTCTTTATTAGAAAATCTATATAAAAATCTCTTAAATCTCTTACTCTGGAGACCACAAATGTCAGCCTATGCCAGGGATGGGCAATTATTTTGGGTGGAGGGCCAGTTAATGAGTTTTGGTGACCTGTTGAGGGCCGCATGAGTAAGTCCTTCCCTTGACAGTTGTCCCACCCCTGTGTCACCATCTTGGGCCCAGAAATCCCATGCCCTACCCCTCCGATGTTTGCCACCAGAAGTCCTTCCCCTTGATCCCTGGAAATACTCCTTTTGGTAGGAAACGTTGCCATCTTGGATCCAGAAAAAAGACAAATCATATGCTAAAAGTTAAACACCCACTAAAATATAATTTAATTGTATTACAGAAAATATTTTTGTCATGATTTGTGTTTGCTTCATGTATATAGCAGTGACTGCATAATAACTCAAAATTAATTCTTAGTTTTGTATATTGTGTGGGGAGGGTGTGTGCACACAGGACCAGTCCAAGGGTAATTGGCGTCCAAGGTGAACTGTATACCTTGGTACTCCCACCACAACAGAGCAAAACAAGAAGTCTAGACTGAACTCTTACGGCTGAGATCTTTTCAGAGGTCTTTTTTCCCTTACCAAGTCAAAGGCCTTAAACCAAGGTGGAGCTGTAGTCGGCCAAGACTGTTATTTAGAATGATGTTCCTATTATTTTGTTCTGCATATAATTTTGGCACCCCCCAAATTTTGGCACCCTAGGTGACTGCTTAGTTTACCTAATGGTTGGACCAGCCTTGTGTGTGTGTGGTGTGTGCGTGGTATGGCGGGGACACGTTGTATGTGCATATGGGGAGTGTGTGTGGTATGTGTGGTATGGATGTGTGTTTTGTGTGATGCATGGGAAGTATGCATGGAATACATGGTGTGTATGGAGGAGTGTGGGGGTCTCTGGTAGGATGTCAGGGTGTGTGGGGAGAGGGTTATGAGGGGGTGTGGCTGTGTGACAGGAGAATAGAGTATGTTGGGGGATTGTGTATATATGGGGGGTTGTGAGAGCAGGGTGTGGGTGTGAGAGAGGTTGTGGGGTGTGGGAATCCCCACACCCCCCAGTGGAGAAGTAGCAAGTGGGGTGCTCACAGCACATGTGCCTGGTGGGGTGAGGTTCCGGCCAGTGCTGCACATAGCAGTGAGGGGCTCAGGTTCCCCATGGCTGCCTGGATTGTCAGTGCTCCCTGCCCCTCATGCACAGCCCCTTCACTTGCACAGGTGGGAGGGAAGCCTCATGTGCTGGAACCAGGTGCCTTCTTTGCTAGCGTTGTGCACCACCAAAGAGCATCCTCAGGTGTTGGAGCTGCTGCCTTCCCCACAGGGGATGCACTGCAGGGGAGGGAAGCTACAGGCAGGGAAGGCAGCTAGCTCCAGAGCCTGAAGTTTCACTCTCTTGCTGTGTAACCCCAGCAGGGAAGACACCTGGCTCCAGCACGTGGGGCTTTCCCTGCTGCTGTGTGAGTAAAGAGGCTGTGTGCAACTGACAGGGAACACCAGCATTACAGAAAACAGGTAGATTCTGTGCCTGTCGCTGCAATGTGGGGCACTGGCTAGAGCTGCACCTCACTGGGCTTTTGCACCCTGAGTGTCCTGCCTGCTGCTGCCTCACATGTACACGCTGTCCATCCCAGCTCCACTCTGCCACTATCTCCTATCCCCCTGGGCATGGGCTTTGTGTTGCCACCAGCCCCAGCCCCACATTCCAGGCTTCCTCCCAACTGCAGCCCAAGCCCCACTGTTTCCCGACCTGCTGCCCACAGCCAGCAGGAGACCAGGAAAGTGAGTAGGTCCTGGGGCCTGCAGCAGCAGCAGCTCTGCACAGAAGATGCACGCTGGCCATCCAGGTCCTTCCGCGCTCAAGGATGGGTGACAAGTAATAGGGTACTTTTTTGGAGCTGCATGTACACCTGGGAGTCTTATTCCCACCTTTGTGGGTGGAAGGGCTGAAAGGGGCACAATTTTTTGGGTGGGGCCTGTGGGTCAGATGAAAGTGCTTGATGGGCTGGATCTGGCCTGCAGACCATATTTTGCCCATCCTGGCCTACATGCAATTTATAATGATATAACGATGAAGGGCCATTCAGTAAATGCTTCACTCAAGATTCAATGTTGCTTAGATACCAGTTAGAGTGCATATAACAATATTTGCTACATTGTTAAAGTGCCATGAAGGTCTCCAGGGAACTGTAAACATTGGTTAAAGGGGCTCTGGTCTGGTCCTCCAGGTTCGGAGTAGTGCAGGGGGTTGGCAGCTCACCCATGTCAAAAATTTCAATTACAGCCTACAAGAGAAGAAAGCAGGTGGAAACAATGGTCTGAAAGCTTTGAAGTTGGAACAGGCAATGATGCATAAACCACAAGGTGAAGATGATGATTATGACAAAAAGTTATAAAAAAAAATAATAATAATCTTCAGCAGCTAAGTGCAGGTTCAATTAGTATTATTAGAATTTTTTTACCACAAAGACAGAAGCAATTCAACAATGGAATATATACAGCCTTCAGCCCTTAATACATATGCATTAGCATGATGTGTATTCATGACCAGAAGATGCTACTAAGACCATTTCATAAAGAGGTTGAGCCAATGAAAGTTTGACAGTGACTGGCACTTTGATCCACTTAGGCTCCTAACGTGGTTTTGCTCCCTCCTCAAATAGGAGTCTGAAAAGAGACAGATGTCATGGTGACAGGGCAAGCTTAATCTCTATCCTTTCTCATTTCTCTGAGTAGACTGTCTTGTGATTTGGGTCTTTTCCTTTTGCCAGTCACAGACTGGAAATCTTCACTGGACCCTGTCCTCTGTGTATCAATTATCTTAGAGGTGTGATTGAGTTTGGGCACCTGCTGTTCATCCTTTTGGGAGTTTGTGATTAATACCTCATAGATATCAAAAGCTTTTTTTAAAACCAATCCATTGCTTATTTTAATAGTAGGAGCAAAGCATTTAGGGGAGAAAAGATTTTAAAGCAAAGTACCATGTATGTTGCTTTCTGTTTTACTTATGTGTGGTCACAACCTAGGCAGGTTTCATTCTCTAAACATGACCAGGCAGCTCCTTTGTCTCAGCTTTGTTGTCCTTGATAGTTACGTTGCTCTTTAGGAAGTGTTACAGTTAAAACCTCTGGGTTTCTCCCTCCCTCCCTCTCTCTTTTGTTCTGGTTCGATTCCTGTTACCTGTAACCAAGCAAGTACTTCTCATCTATGCTAGTGTCTTCAGAGGCGTAAGTAAAATCTCTTTTGAAACCAATACGCTGTCTCGACCTCTCCATCACTCGCCTGCCTGACGATCCGATTTTGTTTATCGTCCCTTTTGGGACAATTCTATTGGGCTCCAGGACATCTTCTTCTGTAACTTCCATAACTGTCTCAGTCTGAGCACTAGACACATAACTCCCACACCTGATCAGCAGGGATCCTGTTTCTTTTCTGATTAAAAAAAAAATCCCAATTTTTAGATTTTTTGGAAATACTTGTAGAAACCCTTCTTGTCAACCTTCAGATCCCTTGTTTAGATGCAATTCCAATTGTGCTTTAGCCTACCTGATTTCATTCCTGCATGCCAGCTTATCTTCTGCCCCATACTTGCTAGTCTTTCTGTGCATCAGGATGGTTCATCCCTGAACCCTTAGTAAGGTTTCTTTAAAATACAACAGATGATTCCTTTTCCCCTGTGATGGCCCCACAGGGTATCCTGCTCATCAGTTCCCTGAGTGAGTCAGAGTCTGCTTGCCTGAAATCCAGGGTCCATACTCTGAAGTTCTCCTTCTTTCCTTTCTTCAGGATCCTGAACTCAGTCATCTCATAGTTATTGCTGTCCAAGTTGCCATGCACTTCTTCATTCCCAACCTGGGAGGAGTAGGGACTAAAAGGTCGTGGGAGTAGGTTGGGAAAAACTTCCCAGGTGATTACCCTAACACCAGAGTACAGCATGAGACTTTATCCCTGTGTGGATAGCCCAAAAAACCTTTCATTCTTTTCTGAACTGGTTATAGAATGGGATGGAAAGCCATTCCTTTCTCTGACACAACAGTCTAGCTGACAACCTTGCAAGATACTGTCTAGGGAAGTAGGATTTGAACCTGGATCATTCATTTCTCTCTCATTTGCTTTAACCACTAGGTTAAAGGTTGCTATTAAGAAAGGTGATTATTCAGAATTAACTTACTGGGCAGAATACTGTTTAAACATGTGTGTCCAAGCAAGGCTGGCCTAGCTACATAAGTGGTATTGGTGGTACTGGTTCACAATTTTCAGTGTAGGTGCATAAGTTTACATCCATAGTCTTGGTTTACTCAGTAGGCTTTACACTGCCTGGGCATGTAAAGCCACATACCTTGAGATTAGGTCCCAGAAAAAAAAAAAAATCAGGAAGAGGATCCTCCCCTATTTTAGCCTGTGACAGGGCACCCTCCCCAAAATGGCAATACCCTGTTCTATGGGTAGTCCACCTCGCTCTTGCCCACCATGCATTGAAGTTACTAAATAAATATGCTTTAGAAGGCTGCCCTGATCTTACTATAAGGACCAGTTGACTTGTGGTCATGGCTTAATGGGCCAATCCCATGGCTGTGTCTTTCCCCTACACCATGTTCCATGCCTAGCAGATGGAATCTGTACAAATGGTCCACCTCTTACTGATACAGCCCCTCACTAGACCTTCCAATCCCTCAGCCCCTCTCAGACCCACTCTGGGCCATCATACCCCTTTGGTCTCTCTCCTGGCCCCACTCAGGTTGCCAGACCCCTTGATCATTCCTCTGGCCCCTCATGCCCCTTGGTCTTGCACAACCACTCCCTGGATGACCAGGCCTCTTGATCTCTTTTTTGGTTCCTCTCCAAACTGCCAGCCCCTATCTTGGTCTCTTGTCTTAGATCCCATTATTTCTTCACTCTCCCAGCCACTCTCTAGGCCTTCAGCTCTGGCTGGCCCTACACTGTGCTGTCTGGTCCCTCATTGGGCCACCCTCTGCTCCCCGATCCTTCACTGGGCCACCCTTTAAGGCTCAGACCTCCAATACTTCACTGGGCTGTACTCCACTCAGGCCTCTGGCCCCTCACTGGGCCATACTCCTCTCACTGGGTCACACCATGTGGCTCAGGTGCCTTACCCATCCAGTCCACTGGGCCTCTGGACCCACATGGTCCTGGTCTTTCTTGGCCCCTCACTAGGACTCTGGCTCCATGGTCCTTACCTTCCTTGCAAGTGCTTTTCTGTTAGGGTGTACTTCCCAAGCCTTCCCCCTCCACAAGGTAACCCACAAGGCAGTGAGAATTGAGGCTTTTCACCCCTCATCCTTGCCTTTCCCTGGAGTGGCCCAAATTTAGCATTTCATGATGCCTGCCCCTCCACAGGAAGGCTCACCACAGCAACCAACCATACCCAAGGTGCATATTTAGGTCTTAACCAGGGCTGGTTTTTAGGCCTGCCTGTTCTTACATCTTCCTCTCTGGGCTCCCCCTAAATGCCCTATACCCCTCCAGGGCTAACCACTGAGCTCCCTGGCTCCAGTGGCCTCTCACATCTGAGTCCTCCATCTTTGACTCCAGCTCATGCTAGGACCCCTATTCTTCTTCCTTCCTCCTCAGGTGGCAAGCACCAGCCATCATCATCTTGAGCCCTTCCTCCTGGCTATGCCCCCCCACAGACCTTTAGCCTTTCCTAGGCCCTAGCCCCACTTCAAGGCCAGTTGAGACTCCAGGCTTCTAGTTCTGGCAGTGTCTCACTGTGGTCTTTTCTACCCTTCAGGCCCTCCTGGGCCCTGGCCACAGCAAAGACATGTTGAAGTTATCAGGGTCAATCCATCAATGGTCAGTCCTCACATCTCTGTGGGTCTGCCCTTGTGGGCCCCTCCATAGCTCACTCCCACTCTGTGGAGTGTGAATGCTCAGTATATGCAGGGAACAATTATGGGCATCTTGACATTCTCCAGGGTGAAATGGGGGCACTTTGATTAGAGTGGTTGTTGGGACAACCACAACATCTCCTGTATTCAGAGTCCCATGCTTCAAAATAGCAATGGGAGCTCTTTAACTAAAGCTCACTCCTCTGCGAGGCCATGAGAGCCTGGTTTTGCTTTCTTGCACACTAGTTAGCTGCACTTATACTGAATATATTGAATGTTAAGGACTAAATATTAAATAAGGACTACAATTCTAAAAAAAAAATGAAATTTTAGCCATGACACAGGTTCCACAAAGAGAATGGAGGTAATGGCAAAGAAGGCCAGGAGGCAATGTGCTGCCATTGCTGGGCCAAGCTGAGCTTGGTCACCTGGCTTCATGTTAGTCCTTAAGATAGGGACAAGGTTTCACAGCAGAAGAATTGATATGGAAAGGTTCTGTAACTTTAGGAAGTTTGATACCCACTGCTTTAGAGAATAAAACTATTTTGTGTTCCTTCCCTTTCCTCAAATTTACAAATCTTCGGATAACTAAAAAATGTTCCCCTTCCTTACATAGGTTTGTGAGCATAAATTTGTTATTGCACGTGAGATGATCAGATTCTAGTGATGGGAACCATAAAAGTATCTTGTTAGAAAACTTGTTTTTATTTTACACCTCTGTGTTATTGCAAAGATCTTGTTCTGATTCTGCTCTCATTTACAGAGTTATAAATCTGTACTAAATTAATTAAATCCATGGTGCAAATGAGAAACAGAACAGGGCATTAGGAGCCATACATTCTGTCTGTGTAAATTTATGTAGTTCCATATGAGTCAGTGGAATGATAATTTACACCAAATGAAAATCTTCCATTATTTATCTTATAATAATAAATCAAAAATGATGAAAAATATCATTAAAATTAGGTTACAAATCAAACCTAACAAGGCACCGTTTAGTTAGGAAAGTTTACAATAAATTACATGAAACAGTCATCAGAAGAACATTAAGTTAAACTTACTGGAAACTAATTGTTTGCTTATTCCAATAATGTCTTCAATAATGTTAACTTTGCATTTATAATAGTGTAAAGATATATTTACCTGACTGAGGTGAGGATCTATTGTTTTATAATTTTCATAAAAGTCACTTTGAAGTAATCAAACACACTACGCACCAAATAGACTTATTTTCACTACGTGCAGACAAAAACGTAAAATGAATCACTGTGATGGGTCCCAATCTCCAGATCTTTGAAACCAGTTTAAGTATTTCATTGACTTTACTATGTTATGGATCAGTCCTTCACATGAAAAATTCAAGAAATTACTGATTATATACCATTTGAATTGCCAACAAGAATAGAAAAAACATATTCAGAAGAGATAATCATTATGTATGTGATGACAGTGATGCCTGACAGTAGCATTGATGGCATCTTGGAGTTAGCATCAGCTTAGTATGAAACGAAAATGATTGCTTTCTATAATATCCTGTTGGAATAGTACTTCTGCATTGATTACCTTCTTGTTGCTTAATAACAAACTCAGCACTTAGACAGCAAAATGTATATTCAATTGATTTTAGATAAGTATCACACCATTTTATCTTTAATTTCCTTATTCCACAACATCATGGGCAGTCACTTGTAAAAATTATAATTTGCATTGACTATGGGCTTTCAAAATAGTCAATTATATGCCATGGTTTGCTTTTTCTGTGGTTAAATCTTGTTGGCTGTAAAGAACTTGTGGTACTTGAGAAAATAGAAAATAACATAGATCAGTGAACTAACACCAACCTGCCAATGGAAGAGAAAGTTAATACGCTGAGAATAGTAGTAATACTCCCATTCAATCATACTAAGAGGCCCCACTCTATTTTGTATGCATAGAATATATGTTATTGTTTGCTTTACTTAATTTTATTATAAAAGCTAAATTGAATGCTGCTTTATAATGGAAAAGGATTCTGATGCTAAGGAATAATTGGTGAAAATATTAGAATATATAAGATTCCTTAATTATGAAAATATTTTGAATATACACATATTTTTATTTTTTAATTTATATTATGATTTTTTTAAATCAAAAGACCATATATCTGTGGTTCCACAAGCTGTTGATACAAGATCACTGTATCATAAATATTATTATTTTATCACATAATAATTGATCCTGCTGTATTTGCAGTCATCTTTGAATTTAAAGGTTGTATCTTGCACCCAATGGAAGAAGCACCAGATCTAAAGTATTTTAATACAAATACATCTCAGAAGGCTTTAAAGATGATGAATAAAAGTAAATATTGAAGATATATTGTACAATAAATAGACCTTTCCAGTGTATATGATACAATTACGGTATTAAATCCAAGCAAATAAAGAATATTGATATTTTTTTAATGTATCCTCATTTTCACATCAAATTTAATTATTTAAAGTTATTCAGTGCCCTTTTTTCATTTGGAATTATCACATCTTTATGAGCATTCAGTGTTTTAATTGCAGTAAACATTGTGTGTATTAACTGAAATATTAGATATAAAAGCAATAGTCAGCAGTGGATATTTCTTAACTCAGAAGAGGCCCCTCCCATTGTTTCTTCTCTTATAAAAGGAAAAAAAGTTTACATTTCACAGTCTGCTATTAATGAATATGTGAAATTTCAAGAGTCCAGATTGTTTAGTACACTGGAATGTATTGTGCCAATTGACTAGATGAATGAAAAATGTCAAATTTCAAATGTGAGATATTTCAGTATTTAAAGTCCCTTTCTCCTAGCAAAAAAAAAAAAAATGTACAGGATAATAACAGGTACTGAGATCTTATCTCAAAGAAAACATGACAGTTTTTTATTTCTGTCTCCTTCTAGGAGCTAATTATAGTGAAAGTAAAAGCTGGTTACCTACAGCCCTTATATAGGCTAGCATGTTAAAAAGCAGCAACCATGGTAAATTATTTAACTTCTATGAAATGTTATTGTTTGGTTCTAGTTCAGGTTGTCATTTTACAGACAATCTCTGTATTGTTATCTCCTCTTGCTATTTTTATACTAACTGGTCCACATGTTATTTCATTTATAATATCAACATTTCTACTGGTGATTTATAGACTTATCCAAGTAAGGGAAGACAGCCTGCATGAATATTGTTTTACAGAGTTACATTCTTACATTGTGGATCGTTGAGTTAGAGCCAAAAACCAAACCAAACAAACAAAGCTAAAGAAACAGTTAGAAACCCATATAAAGTTAGATTATGCTATACATCTCTGACTGAATTCATCTATAACATGAAAATCTGCCATGCCTTTTGAATTATATTTAGGGAGCTATCGAAATTGTGTTTTTTTCATTTTTGGACAAACTGTAAAGAAAGGTGATCTCCGTGAAAAATAGTATTGGCCACAATGTCCCAGGAAAACAACCAAAAACATGTAAAATGCTGCCCCTCTGCCCCCCAGCAGGAGCTAACAGTCCTCGCTACCACTGCAGCCCAGCTTTGTAACCTGCCCAGGAGGAGACGGCACTAGCTAGCAGAGCGGCATAAAAAGCAGTAGCCAAGATGGCGGCTGTCCCCTTGTGCTTCTCTGCTCATCAATGCTGAGGGCCACACAAAGGGTAGCCAGCAGTCAACATGGTGGCTGCTCCTTTCTTCCTCTTCCCCCCAGGTCTCTGCCAATTGCCACCAAGGGGTGGGACCACCAGGAAATGACCTCAACATCAGCTTTTCAGGTTGCAATCAAGCCTTGAAAATTACTTTCTTTTGCTATGAGTTAGGTAGGTTCCTAATTATATCAAATAGGCATTGCATTAACTGTGCAGACAACCCATGGAGGAAAGACCAAAACCATAAATGGCACTAACCACAAAACATTCAGCACTGACTCATGCTATGAAACCACTGTTACCAGGCATTGGGCCTTCTGCATTTTCAGAAATGAGTTTGACATTTCAACTGGATCAGAAATGAAGAGACAGAAACCAAAGAGTACTTTTCTTAAAGGATATGTGAAAGACAAGATGAAATGAATATGTTCAGAGCCCACAAGAGTCCCTTAAATAGTCTGTTACTGTTTGGCTTTAGGGGATATTTTGAATCTGTCTGAAAGTACTAGCTTTATAAGGTAATACGTCTGGTAACAGAATTGTCATACCGTGAGCCAGTCTTGTTTTCAAGGATAATACACTATTTCCAGGAGCAACAATATCCAAGGCAGCAGCATCCACCAGTTAACAAGGGAGCTGGATTGGCAAAATAAAATTACTGGTCTGTGAATCCCTCTGGGTGAGTCATCACTTATAACGTAGCTTGAAAGTGAATATCAGACCAAGATGAACATATAGCAAGTGAATAAAACAAAGTAGTGAAAATATAGATAATACCTGGTGTAACAGAGAAAGGAAATAGGCCTTGAAAGGCTAAACAAAGGAGGATAATACAATAACACTGAGCTAAAATGGTGTGTGAATGAAGGGAGTTGTCATTTCTCAGAAAGATCATTCAAATATATTTTTGAAATGTAAATAAAGAAAACTTATAAAGGTACCTTCATTCAGTAGCACTTTTAATATTCAATACTCATTACTTGCAAATCATTACCTACCCCTTTTACAAGAAAATAAAGAAATGATGAAATGTTTTTAAAGCATGCTCTTACTCAAGTATTATGCTTCTCTTTTGGCAAGAGTCCCAGCTCTGAAATTAACCTTTATTGTTAAATATAGAACTGAAATAAGTATGTTGCCTGTAAAACAAAAAAAGTGGTTATTGTTGTATGTTTAAATCTCTTTTGATTTCATAAAGGGCAAGAAGCTCTTTCATGTTGTTTTAAAGAGCTATTAGAGCTCAGCATTTTGGAAAATGATAGAGACAAAAAAGTCTCAGGCAATATGTGGCTGTTTCTTGTCTGTTTTACACTGTAGGTTCTATTCAGCAAGTAGTGAGCCGCAGGCATCCAAATGTCTTACAGTAATTATCCCCAAATGTTTGGTATTTATAAAAAATGCAGTTTGCTATAGAGGCTACTTCACAAGCTTCACTGTAAAGGCATGCCAGAACAGCGCATTCTAACATTACTATAATTATTTGTCTGTCACTGATTCCTTTTTTTTCAGAGGCTGTTCTGTTGTAAAATTTGCTCCAGGCTGAAACTTAGCATTGAAACTGAAGAGAGAATATTTCTTCAAATCGAGGAAACTTGATGTAATTTGGAAAACCAAAGATTGGGCCACAATTGCCCTTGTGATCAGGAACAGTGGATCTGGCCCAGGTTTTATTTAATCACACCATCCTCACAGGGTAACTCAGAAACAGAGTCCAAAACTTAAAGGCCAAGTGTTAGTTCTTTTGCTTTTGAAAATAGACCAAGGTGAGAGAAACATCAATAACACTGGATTGAATAGTCACACAGAGAAAGAAGTTTTCTTTCCACCTCTTCTTATGGTGCCTTATTAAGAATCACCAGGAGTGCATATTGTGCTAATGGAAAACTAAACAGAACCGCAGCTTTGCTCTCACAATGCTCTAGAGTCTCTCCTAAAGATGTTTTCCTGCCTACAACCCTGAGAAGCTTCAGGAAACAAGCAGAATGTCATATAAACTACTGGGCTGTGGATACATTTCACTTTTTAGGCAATAATATTTAGAGTCAAACAGTGCTTGTAGAGGTGTAGGATGCCTGCTCTGACATGATAACTAGTGTGTCAGAGCAGACTCAATTAATGGTGCCTGCTGAAATGTGCTAATTAGCACACTCCAGTAGCCTCAGTGCCTCATGTATTCAGCATCCTCATGATTCAAAATAGTGGCAGGAGCACTTTAACTAAGCTGGTTGAATAAGCTTTAGTAAAAGCACCCCCACTGCCATTTTGAAACATGGGACACTGTGTACACAAGACACTGTGAGTGCTTCAATCAGAGCAGCTCTCATGAGCCACTATAATTAAAGCAGCCCTCTGTCTACTCCCAGAGCATGTAAAGATGCCCAAACAGGTTATGTTACAAAAAAACAAACACTTCAACAGACTTTTGTAAAGACATCTGTAAACTTTGGCCACTCCTAAGCAATAAAGATCCAGCCCTCTGACTTCCTGAGTGATAGTAAGGAAGATAGCATTTGATCCTGAGACAATGTGATGGGCACTAGTTAAGGAGCTTTTGTTTGTTTGAAGAATATGGGGCTGGTTTTCATATGGTGGATAGGCATTTCTTATGGTGTTAAGGGATGATAACTTTATCTCTTATTGTAATTTAACACACACACAAAAATAATAGCAGTCAGGACCCTATTAGCTAGAATTTGGCTACAAAAATGCTGGAAAAATGTATTTTTATGGGGAGAAATTCAAAATTTTGTCCATTATTTAGCAAATCCAATCTTGGAACAAGAACCTAAGAAAAGCCTAGCGCCTGTGGGTGATGCTACATGTGTGCTTTACTGCAGTTTGACTCATTAGCTCCACAGTAAAGTGTCATTGTTTACATGTGCGCCAGTATTAGGATGCAATAAATTAACTCCACCATAAGATAGGACAGTACTATCTTTCAGTAGAGTCACTTGCTGCACAGAAATGCATGTCTGGATGGTTACCAGAACCACAGCATTTTGAGCTGGGACAGAGTAGCCCTATGCTGGCAGAAAGCTTTGGGGAGTCAGCTACATGGCTCCACAATTTTGGTACTCTCATTTTCCAGCTGCCTCTTTCACTGGCCAAATCCATACACCACCACCCACAATCATGCTGCCAGCCTGGGGATGGTCTACCCCAGCTCAAACTGCTATGATTCTGGGCACACATAAAGGCACTGTGCCCAGGAGCACCTGGCCAGTACGAACTACGCTAGAGTCTATTGAGTTACATTAATAGCTCATGTAGATGCACCCCATAGCCACATCCCGATATGCAGGAATGTTTGGCTCCCTGGGGACAAGAAGCAATGGCACAGTATGTGTTGCTACTACTTGTCCCTGAAGAATGCCTGTGCCATGTGCACCCTGGGGCTCAGCTGCTTACCCCAAGTGAGGGAGGGGGTACCAGGGCCAGCAACTGTGCTGGCTCCAGAAGTCTTATCTGGGGTCTTGGGGGATGGAAAAGCTGCAGTTGTTGTGCTTCTGCAGTGGGGAGCCTAACTTCAATTGGCCAAGCTCCCATTATGGGTGGTGCACACTGCCACTACTTGCACCATCCCACTTTTTTTTGGCATGGCTTTTTTTTGAACCCAGGATTTCCAGGGTTAAACCCCTCCTGCTCCTCACACTGCATGTCAGCAGCACAAGGAACACTTGAATGTACAGCACATGGTGCTGCAGATGAATCTCTGGCACCACATACTACATGGCCATACTTGTCTGGATGTGTCCCATGAGTCTGAAATCCCCACATGGATGTTTGATTTTTTTTCTCCTCTCATGCTCATGCCTTGAAGTGGTCAATGCACTTCATATTCCAGGGGTCATCTGCTTGAACACATATCAGAACATTTCTGCAAGGAAATTATTGGCCAATGTGGTCCTATAGTTGTCAAAAAATTGGTATGTTAGAACGGCGAGACTGGGAGTGATTCAGACTCCCGGGGCACATCCACTCATGCAGGCACATGTATTTGCAGCAGCTGAAATAAGAGTGGCAGAAATTTGTCTCATCAAATGTGCCTGATCATGCACTTAGTATGAGTCAAGTTGTGCCAACTGGGGCAAAATAAGCCTGCCCAGCTCCCCCCAGACCTTCAGTCAGGGGGAGCTGAAAGCAGGGGCCAGCACCTGTGCTGCCCCCAGCAGTATAAAAAGCTGCCCTGGCAAGCAGCTCAGGGCTACTTGCTCTCAGAAGCTTTTCATCTTCAGCCAGTTGGTATTTGGGAACACAACCCCCACCTTCCCATGTCAGCGGGACTCCTGCAGTGACCTTTGCACCCTCTACCCACTGTAGCAATCTTGCAGTGGGGACTGCTGCCTGGCTGTTACCTGCTGTCACCTGCAACAGCATCCGCCCCCTTGGATGGGCAGCCTCATGTCTGCATTCCTGCTAGACCTGGGCGGGGACCATGCAGCTGCCTGGGCTATGGCATCTTTGAATACAGAGTGCTACAGAAGTGCATTGCTATTCCATAATCAGGAAATGGAGCCAGGTAGAAGGAAAACAAGTATACTGTGCTTCTGAACCTTTAATGCTAGAACTGGTGTTCTGCTTATTTTACACTCAGTCATTGCTATATTGAAAACACTATAAATCTCTGTTACCACGCCATGCATATTTACAATAAAGAGAGTTAAAAACAGATTATATCAATCCAGACCTTCAGCTTTAATTTTTGTTGTTTGTTTCTTTGGTTTTCCCAGGGTTGGACTAAAACCAATTTTCATGGCAGTTGTGCACAGAATTAGAGACAGGCACTTCACACTGGTTTTAATGGATACTGTCTCATTTTACATAGACTTTTAACATTCTCTTGCTTGCAATAGTCTCTTAAAACCTTGAAAATAATATTTTATTTTGTTATTCCTCTTGTCAAATACTGGCCACAATTTTTGTCAAAATAGCACAATGGTCATAATGTCTCTGTCTGTTATACTAGGGTAAATCAAGTTTGATTCCACTCAAGAAATGAAAGTTGCTCAAGTATAAAGCCATTGAGAGTGGAATTAACCTTAAATTGCTGATGGAAATCTTCCAGTTTAGTTCATGTGACAAAGGTGTTTTCATATACTCCCTTACTAACCATTTTCATTCCTGTTATAAAATAATACCGATCTTATTAAATCTCAAACAGAAATTAGACATAGAAATCCAGCTAAGAAATGTTTCCAAAGTCTTCCAATCCAACCATGTTCAAAGGGTAACACATAATCCTTACACGACAAATATTTCAAATCTATGTAATATTATATATCAATAACTTTCAAAAGAGCTGAAATATAACTAGGAATATAATGATTTATCACTATAATTATTATGTCATTGAACAAATTTACAAATCCAGGTAAGTCTCCTTTATGAATTCATTTAATGTTCTAATAAACAGTAATTCCCCGTGGAATTGGAGTAATGTGAGAAATATAATGGCTTGTGAAGCCCTCTGAAGGTTGAAGTGTATATTTAATAATAAGGGTGTTTTGTTGTTGTTTTAGAGTTGGATAAGAAATGTTTTTTCTATCCTGTGCAAGTTTTCAAGATTTAAAAAATGTTTGAAGAATCAAGATAAAAACAATCTTATTTTCACAAAATAAAAAGCTGAGAAAATGTTGACTTAGATCAACCAAAACTGCCTTTTTCAAATGTAAAGCAAAATATTTTTTACATTTTTTTAATGCTTTTGTTTCAATTATTTTTTAAAGGAAGGTTGTATAAACTACTCTTTTCTGACAAAGAAATTGTTTTTGATAAATTGGTAATTTCTGACAAAAGAAATGTTTTCATTCTTGTAACATTTCTATTCAGGATTGGCCTAAATCTGTTCCTACTGAAGTTCAGAGTAGAACAATTTGAAAATGCTACCCTTAATCCCTGCTTATGCTCTATTTTGTTACCAAAGAAATTGGCTGGACTTCTGTAGATAAAGTACATAGATTTTAAAGTTTCCCTTTAAATAAGGTTTTTATCTCTGGAACCACGTGATATATTGAGGACTTTCCAAGGTCTCAATATATTGCATTTCCTTCTATGCACTAATGTTTTTATCACTTCATGACCTGAGGGAATCATATGACTTTATATTCCTTTTGAATTTAATGCCCATTAGATAACAAGATAACAACAAATATGCTATTGAGTTGATTATATTAATTTAATTACATCTCTGTACACACTGCAAAACCTGCCATTTTTTTACATCAATGTCAAATGTGGAAGTCCCATTTCTTGCTTTTAAATTGGTGCTGAATACCTGTTCCACAAGAACTGACAGGTTTAAAACCGTTCAACTCCCACTGACACAAAACATACCAAACACCTCCTTCCAGCTGAATTTCTTTTGACCACAGCAGAAGAAATGGTTATTATATTAACTGGAGGCAATGGAGCTGATGCTTAAGTCTCACTCAAATGTTATGGTTTGTAAGACTAAGAGAGGAAAGAAAATTCAGTTCCTTGCCAATACCATTAATACCGTACTCTCATTGCAGTGTCCTTTTCTTCACCAGTTCTAAGTAGCATGCTTCTCCTGCATGTTTTTTAGACAATTATCTGTCTTTCATTGCATGTTGGATCCTCCCAACCTAGAGCATAGACAATGCTGTATTTACTGCAAGAAGGAGCATTACGTTTACAGAGGTGATAAACTGTTAATGAAAAGAAAAAATCTCATTGTGGTATGAATCTACCAGGAGAGAAACCCGTATGCACAATTCCAATGGAAATCTATATATGTTCTTGTATTACAAAAGATTTTATGTTATTATATTTATAATCCACAAATTATATAACAATATTTTCAAAAGGTAAATACAGTTCTAAATGACACTCCTAGAGATTAATGAATATCTGAAAATAGGAAGGAAGAAAACATGCAGATTTTTCCTAAGGAAAAAGGAATTAAGTGAAAATAACATTTCCAAATGACACATTAAAAAGGTAGACACTAAACAGAGAAGCTAGTAAGGCCACGATAAATACTGAAGGATTGCAAAATTACAGTGATAATAAGCCTGAGCACAAAATCTACTTATCTAACTTTTATCATAATGACTAATGACACTGAGAGAACATATAATATTTAACCTATTCATCAAAAAAAATTATTTGCTGTGGGTAAGTAGAATTTTACAAGGACAAAAGGAAAAAATAAACAGGCTAAGCAAAAGCAAAAATAGGTTTAAAGCACATTCTTGAGAAAATAATATGTCTCATTTTGGAGAAATCTGAACTGAATTGTAGGTGATATTACATAAAATAGATTTAAACCAAATGAGTCATAATCAGTTTTATTTTATCAGTGCTTCCTTAGGACTTTACAGGTAATTCAAAACAGGACTTTTAGCAATTCTAGAGAATAAAAATTGAACAGGGTTCTAGACCAGAGTGTGCAAAGCTCATAGTGTTCCCTTCTGAGATTTTTGCAAATCACAGGTCACAGCAAATATTAGCTTCCTTAAAGAGTTTCTTTGCAGTTGACAGCAGTGAATGACAATTCAGAGATTTGCCTGAAGGCTTATTAGAAGTGAAACTTCTAGTACCATTTCTATCACCACCACCTCACAGAGTTTTGATATCAAAAACATTTCCCCAGTTTGACTATCCTGATTGAGAGGTGGTATTTCCTGCCCCACATTCCCAAATACATACATATTAGTGCCAAAAGTGCTATTTACTTTCATGGGAGAGGCAAGGATTTCATAGAGTCATATCTTTTACTGATAGTTGTGAGAGTTAAAGGAGCTGTAGAAGGCAGACATTCTTCATCAGAAAGCTCATCTAACACATAAGTCTTGAACCATCACAGTTACATCATCACTTTGGCACTACATTTTTTTTTCATGGCATCTGTGAAAATCTCTTTTAGGGAGATGAGAGTCTTGAACTACTGATAGTCCAGGAAATATGGAGAGTTGAAGGGTTTTGTGATATCTTTTATTGGAGCTAGGAGAGTTGTTAAAAAGCTTATGGGCACAAGTTGCCCTTCTTCAAGAAGAAGCAGACACAGCTTAAACTAAATAGCAGATAGACCAAAAGTATGGGCATTCTTCCATAGTAGATGAAAACATTATGCTATTAACAAATCAAGTAAGACAGGGGTGCTCAGTTCCCAGCCTGGAGGCCCCTATATCATCGTCAGCCTGCAGACACCCTAGCACCTTATCATCCAGCCTGCAAACTGTGGTCCTGCTTCCTAGATCTGGGGTGCAAGGTGGTGCAGGGCCCAATTCTGGTACATGAAAACTGGCAGAGGTGGCATAAAGTCTTCGGCCCCTGATCCCAGCACATGGAGCCCGGCAGAGGCAGTGCAGACTCTGGGGCTCTGATCCTAGCATATGGGCCCAGGTTTACGATCCTAGCAAACAACACCGTGCAGCGGCAATACAAGCATGTAGGCCCAATCCTGGGCACAAAACACCATGCAGCAGTAGCACAAGGATGCAGGCCCAATCCTGGAACACATGGTTCAATCGAGCCTGCAGCCTGGCCCTCCACCTTTCATTTGGTCCACAGAACCAAAATACTGCACCACTGAAATAACTGATATGCTTTTGTTCAAGCTGAATATGGGCATCACAAACCCCATACACAGACAGGGTAGGCACATCCAAATGAGCCTGCATGTGCCTCTTGCAATGTCTCAAACTCCTTTGAGATGTTGCAAGAGGCACATGCAGGAACAGGAAAAGGTTCCTCCCACTGAAAGTTTGTAGCATGTGGGAAAAATTAGACCTCTGGATATCCAGGAGTAGAAAAAAAACAGAGGTAAAAAAAGAGGCTGAGGCAACTAGAGGCTGGGTCCTTCACAGAGATGCTCTAGGTGCCAGAGCATCTCTATGATTGACCCTTGCCCTGGAGCTGAAGCATGCCAGAAGCAGGGCTCCAGTGCTTGTAAGTAACGGGTTTGGGGAGCTGGAGGAGGGAGAGGGGACTATGGGGGAGACGCCACTGGCCCCGTCTTCTCCCTCAGCCTCCCCAATCCCTGGCCTGCCCGGCCATAGCCCTCCCAGTCCCTGAGGCCCCTGATCCCTGCCCCCCAACCCCAAAATCCCCACAACCCCCCCAAAAAAACCCGGTTTGATCTGCTGTCTAGGTCACTGGGGCCCTGCCCACACAGCACAAGGCAGGGTGACAGCCCCAGCAGCCCCAGCCCCCCACTCCTCTGTGCTGCCCTGGGGGGGGGGCTTTGCCAGGAGGCGCTGGAGTCCCCACAGCCTTCCAGGATGAGCAGAGACTTTTTTCACCCTTTTTATTTTCTCTCTTTATTTTTAAGTACTGGTGCCTGGGGATGGGTGAGGGGCAGCCATGGGGGCTGGGGATGCAAGTGGGGGATGGAACTGGACAGGGCAGCCATTGGGGGGTTTGGCGTAGCAGGTGGGTGGGGACAGGCAGCCAGCAGGGGGCTGCAGCAGCTGGAAAGGGTTGGGGCAGCAATTGGGGGGCTAGGGTAGGGCATGTGGGCCCTGCAGGGGGCCAGCTGGCCCCTGGTGGGGGCTGTAGCCTCTGTGGGGGGCTGTTACTCCTGTAGGGGGGCTGTATCCCCTGGTGGAGGAGTGTAGCCCCTGTGGGGGGGGCATAGTCCTGGGAGGGGCATCACAATATATATTCAGGTATTCTTGAAACAGGTATTTAGAGTTTACTTTATTATTATGATAGAGACACTGCTAGTCTTCCAAATTGCTTTAACACTAGATATATCAGTAAAACATTGCCCAATTGATCACTGATCGCTGTCTCTGTCTCTGTCTCTGTCTCTGTCTCTTTATAGTGGTCTTTTATTTTATTTGTACAGTGTGATGAGCTAATAAGTAAAGCTAACCTCACCCTTTCTTGCATAAGTAGGTGCATCACAAACAGGCCTAAGGAGGTTATATTTCCCATCTATGCAACATTGGTCAGGCTGCAGCTGGAGTACTGTGTCCAGTTGGAGTTCTCTGACTTGGGCGGAAACTGCCCTAGCTTTTATATGGCTAGCGAGCCAATTGCTAGTCACCAGGTAGGAATAATTTACAACAATCCAATAGGTTACGTGCATTCAAACAATGCAATTGCTAAGTTTGGCGGGAACTGTTCACTGCACCAAGGTTTTCCTGCCGTACTGAGGAATCTGTTGCACCAAGGAATCGCGTTTTGCCAAGAAATTCCGCTGTGCCGAGGCATTTTTAACTATTATGTACTGACACACTGAACCCATGCTGATTGCCCCTTAGCATTATTTTAGCCTCTGGTCCACTACAGATGTGATCCTTAACCATTTTCTTAAAGTATTGTCTTATAAACTTCTATTATTGTATTATGCATTGTTTAGTTTAACGGTACTGTTTTAGTGAAAGCTGTAAATAAACTACAACTATTAGCTCAAGCTGTGTCTTCTTCTCCAGGAGACATGAAACAGGGCAGTTTGTGCCCAGAAGGTTGTCTAATGTCTCTCCCAACTATACACTGGGCCCAATAAAACAAATCCTAAAAACCTCTTAGGGTTGTATTGCTATGAAATCCAGAAGTAAAGGCTCAGGTTTTTATCCCAAACTTCCCTGAACATAATGAAGGGCATTTGTAGATAAAACATTAAAGTGGGTGAAATGCCCTTTTGTACCATTTTAATAATGTTGTTGTTTGCACAATTTTGCAAATTTGGGGGCATTTTGCATGTTCATTCCCACTGCTGTGACAAATGTGGTGGTGTAATGCACCTCAAATGTCTTTGGGGCACAGCAAACTAAAACACCTCCAAGGAGTTTCAGTTTGCTACTTTACAACCATGGAGAAAATCATCAGGCTCCATGTGGCTCAGGAGCTGTGCAGGCAGCCCCAGCAGGCAGCCCAGCAGGTTCTCAGGAAGTCAGGCTGCACTGAAGGAAAAAAAGAAAAGCAGCAAGCCTGTTTTTGGGGCAGGGGGGGTTCCTTCCCTGAAGTCTGTCTGTCTGCCTGAGCTGTGCAGGGGCATGGTGATTCCCTCCACAGCTGTGGTGCCTGCTGGGACCCAAACCCAGTGCCTCTGCTGCCTGTGGGGGAGGAGGGGCCTGTTGCCACAGAAGAAAGCACTACCCCCCTCCCTTCTCCCCCACAGTTCAGACACCTCTTGGCCCTCTGGCAGCTAGCTGTCCCCTCCACACTGCTGGAGAGGCAGATAAGGACACAGGTGTACATGACACACAGGTTTATTTCACCCTAAATTGAAACAGTGTTTTTTAAAAAAACACCACTTCCATTTAAACTCCCATGTCATCTACAAATGCCTTGAGACTGTAACTCAAACCCTGATGGGAGATATATGCTGATAATTTACCTTGGGCTTGTGGGAATAAAGATCATGAATGATTAGTGATCATACAAATGTAAATCTTTTCATTGTTTCAAGGTTCTTAATGACATTTTTATGCAGCCTTTTTGAAAAGTCTCCATTTTGGAAAGGATAGTCTTTCATAGTTAATTAAACTCTTAATTGCTATGGAAGTATTGTCCAAAGTCCAACAAAATGGACTGAGACTCCAGGAAGCTTTCCTCAAATGACTTTTTTTACTACCTTGATTAATACACTTCAGCAACCTTGATGTCTGTTTCTTTTTCCTTCACCCTTTGGCTGATCTCTTGATTTAGAGAATAAACTCCTGGGAGCAGGGTATACCATAGATTACAGATATATCAGTGGGTAAACACCAGAAGACATATCTACATTTCAATCTTTTATTGATTTCAACCAAGAAACAAGATACACATTTTATTTCAGTGTATGTCTGGCAAGCCTTGCTGACACTCCAGTTGAGGTATTGGTACAAAAGATGAAACATACCGATACCATGTCCTTCCTGTAATGTCCGATTTCCCCTCTAATCAATCCCATGGATAATGCATCTATGCTGCTAACTTTAAATTATGCATCTATGCTGCTAACCTTATTACTAGTCATTTTTAATTTCTATTTGTCCCTGGAACACATGTGAAACTTGCTTAAACCTGAGTGATATAGGAATGTGTTATTTAGGAAAAATGTGAAATTACCATTTCTGAGAGGAAAGATTTCTTATCTCTTTCCTCATGGTCCTGGCATGTATGCTTATTTATTTCCTGCTTTTCTTCCATTACTTCTTGTTCATACTAACCAAACCATGCTCTTTAGTACTTATCCATGAAGTTTCTAAAAGTTTGGGTAAGAAAATGTAGAATAGTCACTTGGTTACAGTATAATGATGCATAGGTTTACACAATTAATTTATTGTATATACCAGGGATAGTCAACTGGGTGTATGCATGCCCCTGGGGGTACTTGGAAAGGAGCTAGGAGATACGCATGGGTGGGCAGGGAAGGAGCACTGCCACCCATCACCCCACTCCACTGCCTACCAGAAGTGGGGCCAGGGGGTGGGGAGTACACAGGCACCACCCAGACGGCTGGCCATGGGTGGAGGGGAAGGTCACACACAGTGGCTGCTACCTACCACCCCACGCTGCTGGCGTTCCACAACTAGCCACGTGCCAACCCCTCTGCATCCGACCACTGGGGGTACACTTATTTAAAAAAGGTTGAAAACCCATGGTATATACTATAGATATAATTTTGATTTTTTACCAACAATCCATTAGGCTTTGGCATTTTAATAGTATGCTTCCTGTTATGCCTCTTTAGCTTAACTCGACTCAATGTGATGTGTTAACTCCAGATATTTTGCTGAAATGCCATTTGTAATATACAAAAAGATACTAGTACTTAATTACACTCCTTAATCACAGACCAAGTAAAGGAAGGGTCTTTAGCAAAGAATAAGACAGTTACAGAAAGCTGTCTGAATTATAGAGGCCTTCAGTTCAGCCCTCTGGGCCACAGTGTTGCTGTATTCTCCAGAAATGTGTATGATAATAGTAGATGAGGTTCTTTGGGTAAATGTGGTATCTTTTTTAAGATGGACTTAATAGTTGGAAAAATTGTCCTTTGCAAGTTTTCAGGTACAACCAACAACCCTATGATACTAACATACCTTTCTGTTCCCAGTCTAATCCCTGGTTTCCAAGTCAGGTCGTATAGGAGATTCTTTGTATGACAGTCTTCCTCAGTTATTGTGGGTGCATCTACATGTGCAATTTACAAAAATGAATTGACTAATTAGGTCTGTAGTGAAGCAGCACTGTCTATACATGCACCAGTACTGTTGGGGACAGCACTATCTTAGGGAGAAGTAATTAAATGTGATAAAACACATATGGAAATGGTGGCAGAGGCTAGCCAGGGCACATGGGTGCTAAAGTGTGAGAGCTACCTGGTACACAGCTTCCACACTGTAGCACTCTCATGCCCTAGCCAGCCCCTATGTTGCCTGATGCTGCCACCTGGACCCCAGGGCTGACCCCCACAAACCAGCTGCCAGCCCAAGTGTGCTCCAACCCAGCTCAAACTGCTGCTGTGCAGATGCTGCACCTGGAAACAGCTAACTGATACAAAAAGTGGCACCAGAGTTTATCATGGTGCATTAAATGCATACATAACTACACTTAGTGATGGCATGATTCTTCCCCTAGTCAGAATAGGGGCCTTTGCAGTGTCTTTACACAATACATTTCTTCCCCTGACATCTAAGAGAGAACCATAACCTCTGGACTCATCATCTCATTTTGGTACAGATTGACCGTATTCCACCCCACATTTCACCAGGTTTCAAGCTCAGTATTTGATTCTATTGTAGTATTTAGTCTCAGTTTATTGAAGGATGAGCTAAAAACATAATTTAAAATAAGAATTCTATTCTAATTTCAAATCAAATGTGAACTAAAGATTTTTTTTTAAGGTTTGGAGGAGTTCAGAGTCCAGATTTGCAGATTATTTTTCTTTTTCTAGAGTTAAGACTAGACCTGGAAGTTCTGAAATAGTTAAACACAACTCTGTTCTTACAAGACTCCCACTGTTCCTTTGCTTGCTGACAAGTTAGTTTGATAGTTCAGATAGAGTCATCTGAGGCATTTGGAGAGATGAGTTAATATAGGAATGTTCTGCACACCTTATCAGAACTCTGAGCATTTTGAAGTTAAGTTTCCTGGTATAACATTTATTCAATTGTTTATGGCATTTTGCCTTATCTTTTCAGTTTCCTTGTTACATTTGCATATATATATCTATATATATCTATATATCTATGTAGATATATAGATATATAGATATAGATATATAGATATTCATTTGGGAATATATATGTATTCCTTTGGGTATATTGCATGTAAGCTATTCTCCTTCATTCTCTGACTCATCCTAAATCTTCTGGCTAGCAATCTGAAAAGTGCTATTCAATTCAAAACACTTGTTAACTGAGAGCAGTAGCCTTTAAAATGTTATAGTTATGCAAGCACTCAATATTCTCTCTCAGGCACTTGCTCCTGTAACTCCATAACATGCACTGAATATTATTTCAAGTATTATTCTTCAGATAGATATTTTCCTCAACTTTCTTCAGTGTTACTTAAACTACTTTTACAATGGCCATGAGAGAGAACACCAGCCACATCAACTATTCACAAGACGTTCATTTTTAAATGATAGTGGTGCAGTAGTCTAGTGAGAACAGAACTTTCTGTTTACTATAGCTTATTCGGGAATGGTCTCCCATGCCGTGAAAACACAGTATCTGGAAATGCAAAAATGTACTTATATACTAAAACACAATTATTGAAAATATTTCACCAAAGAAGAAGCATAACCTAGTTTTCAGAGTCCTCATGGAGAATGTGGAATACTCTGATGGATCCTAACCAGACAGTAGAACTGTAGCAAAACCCCCAGTTTTTCTTCTTTTTTTTTTTAATTTTAAAATACATTCCCTCCCCTTCCCCAACCATTTCTGACTTTTTCTCTCCCTCTCTAGTCCCTAGATAAGTATAAGTAAGCTAAGATGTAGGACAAGCTTTAACATTTTCATTGTGGTAGCAAGTTTTTGGTTTTGGATATCTACTGTTTATATTGTATTATTATTAGGTTTGTATTGATTCTTACTGTTGTATATTGTATTATTATCATGTTCGTATTGATTTTTATTGTTTCATATGGCTATTGTATGGTTTAGGCCTATGTGTGTAAGTGAACCAAAGTCATGTCAAGTTTCCATTTTATATGTCAAGCCTCCATCTTCTGTCCTCTGCTTGGGCATCTCATATTGCAACTGTATGATTCATGTACCCCTCCCATGTAAATTGGTCCCCAGATGAATGAGAGTGATTGGGAATGATTGAAATACAATGGTAGCAGGCCTCTACTGAATGGCCTGCAATGACTGGGCCAACACCTCGCATTGATTCATCCAGGAACCATGGACCTCACCCAGGAACAGAGACAAGAACCCAGCATTGAAAGACAAAAAACCCTGCAGAACCAGCAACTCTACCATTGTACGTCACCATTACAGACACCCGAAACTGCACATCCCTGCATGAAACACACATGCTCAGTACGCCAGGGACTGACGCTTGCCTGGGCATGCCTCCTGTCACTAGGGTCACATAAGGTCTGCCCCTATGAAAAGGGGCAGTGAAGACAGACCCAGTGGGACGCCCTCTCCATCTGGACCAGCACCATGTCATACCACTTATTCACCCAGAGGCCCTGCCAGCGACCCCCCTCTGGACAACACCTACTGGACAAGGACCCCTTTCCAGCCTGGATAGGTAGCTATCATCCTCTACCCCCTCGTCAACTAAGGACTTGGGCTCTGCTTCTCTTCCCCACCTGGACTCCAGGCCTTCTACTGAGTCTTTTTCTCCTGTTTCCATTATGCTTGTGCATGTGTGTGTGTGTGTGTGTGAACCAATAACTTCATGGAGCTGTGTAGTGTGTTGTCTGTGTAATAAAACTGTTATTTGGACCCCTAAGTTTGGTTTTGCTTTGCTATGGTTTGGCCCTCCTCCAATCCCTGCTTCTCGCCCCTCTACTTCTGTCTCATTTCTCTCTCTCCTGCTTCTGGCTCCCTGCTGCCTTTCAGTCTCTCCTGCCACTTTTCCTGTGATTTTGTTCTCTCCCTCTGCTCCTACTTTCTTTTTCTTGTGACTTTCTGCTGCCTTTCTCAGCTTTTCTGCTGCTCTGCCACCTTTCAGTCTCTCCTGCTGCTTTCCCTGTGATTTCCTGCTCTCTGTCTCTGTGTTTTCAGGCTTCCCCTGCACTTTCTGTAGTCATTCCCCCCCACCCCTCACAGCTTCCCAGCTCCTCATGGCTGTCCTTCATTTTTCTCCAGCAGCTGGAGCCTTTCTCAAGCTCCCAGCACCTACTGCCACTCCTTTCACCTTCTCTAGCTGCCCCAGAGCCATCCTCTGGATCCCCACACCCAGAGCCACTCTTTAACATCCCCACTTTCCCTTAGTCTCATTTTCCCTCTCCCCACCTACTTTTTCAGCTCACCCATAGCACTGGCTCCAGTCCCACCACTGTGCTGGCATCACTCCGCTGTTCTGTAGGCTTTGGGCATTGTCTTTTAATCAATTAAGATTAATTAACCTAAAGTTACCCCCGAACCTCAGTTCTTCAGCCCAGGCCCCTGTCTACCAGTTCTAATCCTGGTCCTGGTGGCTTTCACCCCCAGCAACTTTCACTCCCTGTGCTTCTACCTGTATGTGTGTGAACTAGTGAACTGATAATGATGATGTGTGAACACACATTATCTTAATATAATATATATGCATATATATCTTAATGTCTTAATATAATAGATATACATACACACACACACCAGTTCACATACATACAACCCACGTACACATACACATAGGTAAGTTCCTAACTTGGATGGTACAGTGTGTATGTGTGCTTGGGGTACCTAGGGTAAGATTCAGGTAAGAAAGTAGAAGATAAGGGAGTGAAAGTTGCTGGGGGTGAAAGTCACCAGGACCAGGATTAGAACTGGTAGACTAGAGGGGCCTGGGCTGAAGAACTGAGGTTCCGGGGTAACTTCAAGTTAATTGATCTTAATTGATTAAAAGACAATGCCCAAAGCCTACAGAACAGGGGAGTGATGCCAGCACAGAGGCTGAGACTGGAGCCAGAGCTATGGGGGAGCTGAAAAAGTAGGTGGGGAGAGGGAAAATGGGACTAAGGGAAAGTGGGGGTGCCATATATATATGGCATTGTATGCATGATATACAAATTAGTGATCTGTGTCTATCTTTTGGGGTGTTTAGTGTATGTGTTTGAACTGGTGATAGGTTTGCATGTGCCTAGGCTGGTTTGGACGTGTATGTGCCTGCGCTGGTAGTGTATGCGTGTGTATGCACTAAATTGATTTGTGTGTTTGTATATGTGCAATTGTGTCACACCCTCCTGTCTAACAGAGCAATATTGACATCCTGAAATTTGGCCTGACCTCACAGGGCAACAGAACCTGGTTCCCTCAGGAACGCATCATAACCACTAGGTTAAAGAGCCAATTATCCTTTCTCTGAGACAGTGAGTATGTAATTATCACATTTTCTTGCATACCACACTCACATAAAACATTCATCTTGATTTTGGAAAAGTAGAATGAAGAAAAAAGGTTTGTTTGTTTGTTTCATTTGTGGCTGCATAGAAGAGCTTAATTATCACCTAGCTCACCCTCCCTTTCCTGCTTAACCAGATGCTGAAACCTTAGCTGCTGTTGAAAACTTGTCTTCAAGAGTGGACCTATGATTTTGAAAAGAACTGGTGACTGGTGGCAATGACACCGGGATTCCTCCAAAAAAAGTTTGCAGAATTTGGTTTACTAGGAGAATCATTAGTTTCCCTGGTGTGGACTAGGTACTGATGGTTGGCACAATGTGAACACTGGGCATGTCTACAAATGCCCCTACAGTGCCATTGTTACTGTGCCATCATTTAGTACTTCCAAAAGTACTTCCTCTCCTTTTGAAAGTACTAAATAATGGTGCAGTAACAGCCCGTACTACATCGTGTGTGTGGCGCATGGTTATTTTAAACTGCTACATTGCTGTAGTGACACACTATACTAAGGGAATGTGCCACTATGGTGACCTAGCTGTAATGTCACTGTTTTTCCCAATGGACACTACATCACTATAGTGGGTTGTTACAGCAACTTAGTGTCACACGTAGAGGTACCCACTGATCCATTGCCAACCAGAATTAAAAACAGTCAAGTAAAATATGAAATAGGAGAAGAGAAACCAGGAGTAGCTGAAGACAGTAAAACTGCCAGAGGAAAGGTTATCTTGATTAGCAGGGACCTGGTTTTCTTTGAAAAAAAATCCTCAAATCCCCAATTTTCAGATTTAAATCATATGGATTTTGGGTTACTCATTTTATTCTGAAAATTAGGGATTTTTTTTATCAGAGAAAACCAGGATCCCATCTGATCAGTAGAACATCAAGACCATTAAAGAGGAATAACAATTGTTAACACATATGGAATAAGTGGTACTATCACCTAACTTGGAGGTCTTCAAGAGGAGGCATGATAGTCACCTGGCTGGGGTCATCTGACCTCAGTCCTTTTTCCTGCCAGGGGCAGGGGTTCAGACACAATGATCCTCTGTGGTCCCTTCCAACTCTACAGTTTATGAATCTATAAAATAATAATGAGCCATTAAGTCAAATGGCTCCCTCATCTTCCTGAATAGAAAGCTCACTGGTGCTGTGAATACAGAACAAAGCTGGCTCAGGAATCAAAGCAGGTGATTCTATCTGGGGCAGAAAATACCTTTCACTGTTTAAGACAATTTGGGGGGCTGATATTTGGGAAAGGATGTGTGTGCTGTGGGACTAAATAGTGAGTTATACCGGTCATACCTTCACTTACTTACATAACCCTTAATGTGCATTAAAGTGTCACAGAAAAACTGCTTTTTAGCAAATGGGCATTAAAATAGGCTAATGTGCATTTTTCTAGCACCTCACAATGGAGGTACAATAGCTGATTCAATCAGCTATTAGATAAAAGCACTAAAAAAAGCCCTACTAAAGCTCCCAGTTTATACAGATGTTGGGCAAGCTGGGTCCAACTAACACAATGCCTCTTCTGGGCATGTGCTGGGCTTGGCATGGGGGCATGCTGAGTTTAAGATTCAGCACCATGGGGGTTTTTTAGATCTGTAAGCAGCCAAAGTGATTACTTAGTGGGAAATAGAGGGAAAACTGTTTCCTGTTTTCCTGGGAAAACTGGTTTCCAAGAAACCAATCTTGACAGAAAGTTGCATTGAAATAGGTGTATTCTGGCAAAGAAAAAGAATAGTTTTCTTCCAACAATAAGCATTTATCAGAAATGTTCTGGTGAACACCATTCTTTAGATCATGGGTAGCCAACCTGCAGTACAAATGGCACGGGTAGCATGGGTAGCATCAGTGTGTCACAGAAGGGTGGGAGCGGAGAACATAACATTAAACAGAGAAGGGAGCAGAAATCAAGAGTGTTAGATTAGGCAAGGGAAAGGGATTACAGTGATTTGGGAGGATGCTGGACTTAAATTGTGACATGGCTGACAAATGAAATGGTCCCTACTGGTTTAGATATTATTACTTGTTCCCCTCTGTATGTGATCCAGTCTCTTAAACAGATGCCAGTTACAGTATTTAGTGGGGAACAGGAACATACAAAGATTTTGTAAATAAGGTCATAAGTAGGGATCCTAGTTTTCCCTGGTTAAAAAAAAATCCCCAAAATTCAGATTAAAAATATGACAAAATATTATATGTGCTGGCTCTGTGGATTAGAGATTTCTCCCTCCCTGCTGGCTACCTAGACCAAAGATTGTAAATATGTCAAAAAAATAACCCCAAATCCACATTCCTCTGTGATTAATATGAAACACATGATTCATTTGAATCACAAAAAAATGTAAACCTTGGGTTACTTTTTTTAAATTGAAAATTGGGAATTTTTTTATTAACGGAGAAAACCAGAAACCTTGGTCATAAGAATGTTAAATGAGCTCATTGTGGATTATATATTTTACATTTATCATTTGCATCTTTAGGGGAAAGCCAAGTAATTTTAGAAATATAGATTTTAAAATGCTAACATAATATGGGTTTCACTGTACCAATGATCCCAAGGAAGAATATGCAGGGTTGAATTAATTTCTTATTAATCAAATAAGCTGCTCAAAATGCAGTTTTGGGAGCCAGAGTTTACCTTTGCTTTCTTGTAGGGAATTCTCATTTACTCCAAGGATTCCACATTCTTTTTCCCATTTTGCCTGCCAGCCATACTTTTGCTGTTCCCCAATTGTTTGCTCTGTTTTTTATGTTGTTATATACACAAAGGGCAGCCATATACTTTGTTTGAATTACTTTCCTTTAGATAAAAGAAATCAAAACAGAGAGAGAACAAAAGTAAAGTCCTCTGGGGAGTGCAGTGTGTATATTTTTAGCTTTACTTCACCAAAAGGCAGCTGTCCCTTCAGTCAATATGACACTTATAAAAATGAAAAGGTGTGGTAGAAATAAAACAAAATATTAATGTCTATATAGTTCAATAACTACTATTCCCTGTTTCCCAATGAAAATATAGGAGAGCAATTTAAACCCCTCATCCTTTTATTGTGAAGTATTTGCTCATTTGAAGTATTAATCTGCTTTGAAAGCCCATTCCACATATGTCATATGGGTATTTTCAGTCATCATCAGGATGATGGGATCATTCTTAAAAGAGGGCTTAGTATAGTATATATATTTTTATTTTTGTGGCAGGCTTGCCAGCAGCAGCCCAGCACACTGGCTTTGGAAAAGTTTGAAATAGCTCGGTGGGGTATTTCCCTTTCCCCCACCAATCAGGTGAAGGCAGGGGAGAGGCTAGCCACACCCCTACTGTGTTGTAAGACAAAGAGCCGGACCTGAAAGGGGACTAACCCCCCCTCTAATTGGTCCATTTCAGAACTCCCGAAGGGAATAAAAGAGTAGCAAGGCTGGCACGTGGACAGATGCTTTGAGGGATGGAGAAGAGAACAAAGAAGAGCTGGTAGAGCTGGCCAGCATGGTGAAACTGTTGCCCCAGAAGAGCTTAAAGACTCCTTATCGGACGGGAAGCGGAAGTGGCTGCATCCCCCAGCCCCACAGTGAGGGAGTGCAGTGCCAGTGCAGTGCCAGTGCACAGCCAGTGCAGAGAGGATCCGGGAGAGACTGAGACCCTGGGAGCTGCATATGGCAGCTCGGGTCTCCAACCCCAGCATGAGGCTGGAAACACGGTGCATGCATTGGTGCATGAAAGGTCTGGGAGTGGACTGAGACCCTGGAGCTGCACAAGGCAGCTAGGGTCCCCAACCCCTGGCACAGGGTCTGGTACACACAGTACAGATGATGCACAGAGGTTCCAGGAGAGAACTGAGACCCCAGAGCCACAAAGGTGGCTTGGGTCTCCAACCCCATGCACGAGCCACAGCCGTTGGTGCACAGGATGATGCACAGGGCCCAGACAGAGCCTGATGCAGGAAAGGCCCCAAGAAACTGAGGACCCCTCTGCTAAGAAAGGAGACACCTTGGCTGGAGGAACAGCAGCCTTGTTAGACCTCGGAGTATCATGAGTTACTGGAGCAAGGGTTTCCCACAGGAGAGGAGGGATTTCCCCTCCTTGTTTGTGGCTGGAGGGGAAGCCCTGAATGGGAGGACTCCTGGGTTCTGAGGTCCCCCTCAAACAGGGTATAGGGACCTGTAGGACATGGAGAAACTCTTCCTTCTTCTTATCCTTGGGGCACTGTTATTGCACTAAGGTAACATAGGTTATTCTTTTGTTTTCTTGGGAATATATGGGCATGCTTTGCTCTGCATCTTATATTTTGTAAATCCTGTGCCCCATATTTTGTGTACCTGTGCCTTAGGCTTTGTGAGTGTTAGAGTTTAAGACTGCATGATCTTTTAATGAGACACTTGTTTTGATTGTCCCTGATCCTTCACCTGTATATGGAGTATCTATATTGACTTGTATATAAGCTGTCTATGGCTCCTATATCTTATGTGTAAATATGTTAATATGACTATTTTTATATCATATTAAAATTTGTACATAGTAATGTTTATTGAGTGTCTTAATCTAGCTCTATAGATGAAGGAGGGAAACAGTGTGCAGCTAGCAGTTTCACCTCACAGCACATCTGCCCTGCTAGCATTCCCCTCAATTGGAGAGAGGAGTACATAAATGAGTACTACCTGGGCTACATTTAGTTTAATAATGAGGAAGTGTTTTGGTGCAGTAATGTTTTTCTGAAGTGCTCATTTCTCTGCATAGCAAAACAATGTACTGCTTGAAGGGGAGGTGAATTATTGGTGCCCTTTTGTGTTCTAGAAAACAATAATTGTGGAATATCAAATTTACTCAAATCCAAGATTTTCAGGGTTTAATTTGGCAGAAAAATTGTGCTCCTGATCTAAGTGAGTTCACCCCAAGAGGCACACTAACTTAGATCAAGAAAGAGTTAAGTCAAAGAGTTAAGCCTAGGAAGGGGTTGATCTGATTTAGGAAATGCCTGTACATGTTAACAGTGCAGCCCCGCAGCTGGCGAAGCCCATCCACTTACCTTAGATACAGGGCTATGCTGCTCCTCACCCACCCCAACCCTGACCAGGCTCTTTTTAGCCTCCTGAATTCCCTCCTCTCCCACCGGGCAACCCCCCATCCCCTACCCCATGTACCCACCAAACCCCCGGATCTGTTGGCCACCCAACCCAAGGACCTGCCGATGACTCACTATCCCCTGCAGACCCACCAAACCATTCCACCAGCCCCTCTTGCCACCCCTAGTTACTTACCTTAGGCTCTCCATATCACTTTTGGCATCAGTGAATAATTGCATGTGCCACACCAGCAGTGGCCAACAACTGCCCATACTGCTCCTGATCTAAGTTTAGGCTGCCTAAAATAAGCTGCCAAGTCCTGGACCAAGTGCTCTGAACACTTTTCCTTCCCTTGTATACTTTGGCACATAAAAGGAAGCTAATGAGTCATTTTAGGTTCAACAACTGAGCTCTTTCCCAGTATTACAAAAAGGCAAAAATTGTTCTACAGCAAGTATAATATTCTCCTCTTATGAGGTGTTCATACATTTCCATCAGAATTTTGGCAGACAGCAGTATCATGAGAATATAAGACTGTAAAGGATGTCATGCAAGCTCCGACCACAGGTCCATCTAACCCAGCTTCAACCTCACAATAGCAGAGAGTAGATGCTAAAAAAATTATTTATACACCACCTACTAAACTAAGAGGCATATTTATGCATTGCCTACACCATCTTTTGTCCCTCTTCCCTTATTGAGAGGCCTAGGCATCCCTTTCATGAAAGCCTTTCCATGCTTTATTACTAACTACCATCATGCTAGTATTCTGAAGTTTATTTAGCCATTTTAACCAAATAACTGCAGTACAATATGTTTAATCATTAACTGATTGTAATGAATAATGATGATGTACATTTTCAGGCACAGACACTTGGTGATGCCTACAGGATTTAACATAGGATCACTTCCTTCAATTCTCAGCTATTCTTACCTTCTTCTTTTTTTTTAATCCTGACAGCCCCAGCAGAATACTGAGCAGAGAAATAAAAGCTAAATGCATGATCATGTGCTTTTCACAGCCTCTTGTCACAGTGTCAATAAATATTATAGTGCAAAATTTAAAACTAAAGCTTTTATAGTACAGCAAAAGCCAGATAAAATATTTAGTGCCACTATATTTTGCATTGCATCTTTCTAGAGTGGAATTTGTACCTCATGCCATCAAAGTTATTTGATTTTCTTTTACCTCTGACCAATTGTTCAAATAGATGTTTTTGTTAAGATACAGGTCAGGTAATCCAAGCATGCATATTCCAATTGATTACTTAATGCCATATTAAAAATGCTTTCATGGCAGCAAGTGCTGATTAGGGACATAATAAAAAACTATAAACTATCCCTTTAAGGTTAAAGCTTTTCCACAAAGTAGGGTTTCTTAGTGTTCCACTGGCACATCCCTAATTCACCTTCATAGTTATTCATGTCACATCCAGAAAGCAGGTGATTTTAGGTAGTAATAAAACATCCACTATGGTTACTGAAATTCAGCATATAACTTTGAATACAGTAATATTGGTAACAAAATGACCATATAATATATGCCATTAAGCATCACCCTAGAATAATAAATAACATTTAAATACATGGTTTTAGTGATGATGGAACTCAAAACCAGAATAACCTTGACCAAAAAAAATTTCAACTTCTATGTTGTAGATACTGGCTTACATTCCTGGAATTATATATTTCTAAAACTAGAACTATTCTATCTGAAAAGGCCTTTCTCTTTTCTTTGTGATAATCACAGTCTATGCACATATCTGCACACACTTAAATTTTATAGTATTTATCACAACCGTCATCATCCAATTTGGATATAAATCCCTTTGCACTGCACTAAAAAGTTACTCTCCATAAAGCCATTTAACTTTTCCTAGCTCTGAAATGTATTTCTAACTGTTACTAATAGGTTTTCAATAATATTTAAATCCCGACCAAAACAACAAAAGCATAGCCTCTCTTGATGAATGCACTAAAAAAAAGGATTGAAAAATTGAAAAGCTGAAGATACATCTCTTCCTTTTGACCTACTCTGTCCAGTTATGTCTTCTTAGCTCTAAATGATAATCTGAAGTATTGCAGCAAAATATAGAAATCTGCCATCATAAGAAAAAATGCATCTTCTATCAAGGTTTTCTAGTTTATAAGTGAAGTTTTGGTATCATATTTTCTAAAACTGACATCTGTTCTATTTAAAGGAGAACATTGATGGTACTGAAGTAGACAAACAAATAAACGGCCTTTATGGACCCAGGACATTTAATCAACTGCAAAAGTTGTTTACTGCAAGTATGCTCCTGTGTCACACACATTATTGCTTTCAAGGGGGTAATTCTAGGCAACAACACCATACAAAAATGCAATGTTTCTTCTTTTGTGAATCTTTGGAAGCAATGCAATGTTTTTCTGTCATCATCTTCCTAAGACTTTGAAATGATGCTGACACAAGAGAGACAGTTTGCTTTGGATAAAAAAGCTGTTGGAGAGTATTTAGTTTTGAACTGTGACTAGGATCCTTTCTTTGCTTATATGAAAGGAAAGGTACAGTAGTCTGACTAGGGTATGACAGCAGAACCTGGGAAACATGATTTGTCATTGATCTGCTATGACCTAGAGTACGGGTAGGCAACCCTCAGCATGTGTGCCAGAGAGTTGTATGTGAAGGCATTTTACTTGGCATGTGTGCCTCAGCATGGATTGTGGGTGACCTGCAAGGAGCCTGATCCTTATTGAGACAGTGAAGCCCTGACTCCTTGGCCTCCTATCTCAAAGCACGTGTGCACCCACTGCCAACAATGACCCCTGCCAGGACTCTGTGGACCCTAGTACATCAGTTTGCAGTCTCCTTCCCACTTGCTGCAAGCAGTCCAGGATCCGTAGTAGGCAGTAAGGGGCTGCCCAGAGCCAGGCAGGCAGCCAGGAAACTGCAAACAGTGGAGCCAGAGTCTTCAGTGCCCTGGCCCAGCTCATTCTTTACAGCAGGTGCATGCACACCTTTGGGTGGATGGCAGAGAAGGCCCCAGGGCTGCTTTGCCACAACAAGGATCAGGCACCTCATGGCTCCTCCACCATCTGGGCCTGGCAAGTCAATGCCTTACAAGTTGAGGTTTCGGTGTTTTTGGCTGTCTCCAAAAACCCCTGACCTATAGCTAATCCATTTCAACCCCTGACCTAAAGCTAATTACCAGAGGCGATGCATGGGGAGTGCACGTGCACACTCTGAAAGCACTGGCTCCCCCTAACAGCCAGCATTCCCTGATTAGGCAACCAGCGGGGGGGGGGGGGGCCGGCAGGAGGGATGGTGCCCCCTCTGAGAGCACGAGCCAGGGAGCAGGGGTGCCAGGACAAGTGCTGCTGGCACTTCCAGTCATGTCCCTGGCACTTCTGGTTGCACCTCTGGCACTTCTGGGTCAGTGGGAGTGGCTGCAGGGGGCATCAACATGATATCCCACCCCAGTTTCTGATTGGCTGCTGGGGAGGCAAGTGCCTCCCTTGACTCAGGAGTCACCCATTGCTCATGCTAATAACTTGACTTCTTTGGGCCCTTGTTTTCCCTCCCTTTCTTTGTCTATCTGATCTCTTACATGATTGCATATTCTGCTTTTTTTACTCCATGGTACCCCTACTATTCTCCTCTTGCATTTCCCTGGAAAAGATTAACTCCAAAATCTTGCTTTCTTTATATACATAGGCAATAATACTGGAAGACCAGACACATGAGGAAAGCAAGGTATCAGAGCCACAGTCTAACATGGGAATTGAGAAGGAGAATTTTGCCCCCCACAACAAAAAAAACTGTTTGGCTGTGTAGGTATGGAGTAATGGAATAGGATTCATTGTAATATTAGTTAACATGCTGGGTTTTTTTTTAATTAAAATTCCATAAATATGTGTGCCAAAGAATATGGGGACTGTAAGTGCAAAGTCAAGCATACATATTTGGAAGATTAAGCATTCATCATCATTTGTAGGGAGTATTGTTGGATTTTTTTTGAGCTGTGAGTACCTGGCATTCTTTCCATGTGTATTTCAAACGTGCTCTTCTTTTTCAAAACTGAGTTGTAATTATAAGGTTGGGGAATTGTTTGAGGGCTTGGGGAGTTTTAGTTTGCTTTTGGATGTACTTTTAAGTTTGTCAGTGGCACATAAGACATTTTTAGCATTTGAATTTGTTTTAGCATACATATCTTCAGTCAGAGCAGCTAATTCTGAGTGCCAGTTCTTGTTCTGAATATGATGATCTGCAGTTGATTCCTACAGCAGATACTGTAAGTTCAAATGCTCAGGGCAGATTCGTTTTCACTTACAAAACAAAACAAACATGCACAGGAAGAGGATCCATCCCGTTTTTATTAATAGGTTTTTCAGGGACTCAAGGTGGGTGGAATAAAATTGAACTTGGGCATCTAAAACCAGATAAAATAGAATCTGGCCCTATATGCAGTTATATTGATATAAAGTGGTTATTGTAACTTAAACAGCACTGTTCAAGCACTGAAAATGCTTCCAAACTCTGCAAAAGGTGAAAGCAACAAAGAATTATACCTTTATTTACCAAGACACTCTTCCAGGACAATTTTCCATGAGGCATAAACATATGGTATGTTCAAGCAATAATTAAATCTATTTAGGTGACTTACTGGTCCACAACAAGCTTCAGGTAAACAAAAAAGTCTACCCATGAGATAAAACCAGTGTAGAGCACATTAATAAAGCTATACATAGGATTTCACTAAATGAAGACATCCTATTTAGCACAAAAAATATTGTTTGATCATATCTTGATAGGTTTTTCAGTATTTGTGAGTTGGTCCTGGTATAGCCTAGAGGTTATGTTGTAATATTTGGGTGACTTACATGTAAAATATCAGCCAAACTGGAAAATAGAAATCTCAGTTTTTATCAGAACCAGCACTGATATTAAAGTGTTTCATTTTTATTATAGTTTATTATTACAGCTGAGAGCATCTATTCAGCATTAGAACTATGATAATAATAATAGAGAGTCTATTCAGCATTAGAACTATGAATACTTTGAAGTTAATGAGCCAGAGTTAAGCTCAGACCTCAGAAGGTTAATTTAAGCTTGTCTTACTCTGTGTTTTTCTGGAGTTTTACATTATGCAAATTGTAGGTGATGATGTGAAACCTCATAGGAAAGACTACAAGTCACTAAGATGGGTCGCAGGTACAGAACAGGGACTAGAATGACTGATGATCAAAAGGAACAGCCCTACCTTGTCTCTCTCTGCCACTCATGCAACTTTTTCTCTTTCTTCAGGAAGCTTTTGCAAAGCTGCTGCTTTTATCTCTTCTGTAAGAGTATTGGAGACATAAGCTCCTTTAGAGGCAAAAATAAAAAAAAGCTCTCTGAGTTAAGGCTTCCAGAAAAAGGAAAAAAAAAAGAAAGAGAAAGGAAACTTTATGGCATGTAAAACTGTGAATCTGACTTCATATAAACAGAAGTGAAGTACATTAATAAAACTATAAGAATAAACATATGTAAAACATACATATAAACACATAGAGCAATGTATTTCTTTTCTGCATAGAATTTTCAGTCCAAAATAGCATTCCACTAAGAAAAGCCTTATGCTAATAAAAAGATAAAATATCTACACTTAACATCCCAGAACAACAACAACAACAAAACCACAGGAGAAAAAATAAGCATATGCCTCAAAAAGTGTGTATCTGTGTAGTTCTACTGACTTCACTGGAGATACTATTAACCAGGCTCTGGCCCTCCAGCCTCAAAGCTGTATTTTACATTATGTGTTGTGGATGCATTTTCTTTTTGTGGGTACATTATGTAGAATGAATATGATTTGTTAAATGTGATTTTAAATGGCCACATGACATGCCATGGTATTTAAAATTCATAGCATGATGCAGTGTCCTTTTATACACATACAGGTAAATCGATAGCCCATATATTTTACATACATAAAATATGAACAAAATATATTTTGTGGAACAGTCACTAAAGATACTTTGTTTATATTATAAAGGTACTGTATTTATGATGTCTTTCCTGTCTAGGAAATATGCCATTGTTCAAAATTCAGAGGGAAAAAAATAAAGCAAAGAAAAGCTGCACCTTGGAAATAGTAACAATTCTGGATTGGCTGCAGAATCTTTGCTTGGTATGACTGTAAATGATAGATTATGGTAGCTTCATACTCTGGGGAAATGCAGCCTTATCACCTTTGAAGAAGCTCTCAAGAGTTTGTGCCTTTGGCAGATCTGGTTTTTTTCAAAAAGTGTACCTTCTGCTGGACAGATGGACAATATGATTCATCTATCAGATTGACTGCCACCATAGGTATGCTTTTTTCACTCCAAAAATCCATGTGAAAAATAGAAGCCATAAGCAAAGTCTGAATATTTCATTTTTAATGTTCTGCTCCTTGATGAGCAGAAATGATCAGGCCAGATGATTATTAGAACAGACCTGGCCTTCTATAATTGAGGAAACCCACCTTCTCTCTGCAACCACATTTACTATTACTCCCATACACACAGCCCAAGTAAGTGAGCCATGCAAAAGTAACTGTAAATCACTGACAAATCATTCAAGATAATTTCAGCTTGTCTTGAAGCCCATGGCCCATTCCATGATTGCCACTTGTTCAACTACCTGGCATGGGATGTGTGATCAGTTTGATTAGAATCATTTCAATCCATAGAAGACACCTTTATCTGCTCCTCCTTACCTCCCTTAAGATCAAATCATCAATAAGCCTGGCTGCCACAGGGTGTCGAGCTATTGCATGGACCTTCTGAACCCCTTCTCTGGATGATCAGGATGGGTACATTGGGACTGTACCCATTCTTATCATCCTCCACTGACGTCCAGGAAAGCCACTTATTGATCATCACAAAGTAAGCTACTCAGACTTCCACTAAATACAAATTATCCATTGTTTCAGTCTGGCTCCCTCCTTTATGCTAGGAACTCTGACTCTGATCTGAGTGAGGCTGAGGATGGGATCCCACACTCCACAAATATTATTTTTAAATTAATTATTAAAGAATAAAAAGTAGAATCAGTCCTATCTTATCACTCCCAGTGAAGTGACTATATGAGGGTTAATTTGCATGCCCTCATCTGGTAAATATGTCGTAAAATTCATGGCTCTGCCACAAGAGAAATGAAAAACAAATTAATTTTAGGAATTGTGGAATCTGGGAGAACACATCCTTAAAAAAAGCTCCTATTTTCTCAACGATTCCCTGGTCCATTACCCATAAACTGAGGAACTAATGGGTTGACCTGCGAGAACTGCTCAGTACATAGTGCAAGATATGCATACTAGGATACCATTTAGTCAGAACAAAGTCTTTATGCACATTACTATCTACCAATTTGGGATTTGATGCTTTTTATTCCATTAGTCCATGAAATATTTTTCCTCTCAGGGGCATGAGGAAACTCTGAAAAACATCCCCCGCTGCCTGACAGCATGATTCTTTACTCTGCCCATAGAGAATGTGTGTTATTTTTTAAAGCAGTGGTTGTTTTACTGTTGCTACTCCCTGAGGGATTGCACTAAGCACCCTTTTGAGTGGTCATCCAGGTTCATAATGAAATCATATCTCTGAAGACCTGGTATTGTGTAGTCAGGATAAGGCAGCCATTCAGTTCACTGGATTTCTACATTGATATTTTGTTTGGTATTCCCCTGAGTGCACAAAAAGATTTTACTACCCAGCACCTTCTGCAAAAGATTTAGGGTTTTTTTTTCTTTTCCTGTTTTCATGCAGGGAATGGTTTTTCATTTTAAAGATGTCACACCAGCATAAAATTGATATATTTATACCAAAAGACATTATATTTTCTGTGAGCAATTATGGAAGTGATAACGCTTAAGACAAAAGAGTTATGAAAGCTTGGGGAAAAAAAAAACCTCACCTGGCAAGCAAGTTTGCTTTTTCAAAAAGAAAAGTAAATAAAAAGCTCAAAGCTTGACTAATGTACAATGCTAGAGTGTAATTAAAGTCAACAGAGAAAAATTTCCAGTAAAACAAACGCACACAGATTAGACTGCTGGTCCCCTATGCAGAGTATGGCAGATTCACTCATGAGTTATGAGCACTTTCTGCTCCACTACTAGTAAAACTAAGCCTTCAAGATGTTATAGAAGGGAATCCCCAGTGTAAGGGTAGTCTCACTGGTATAAATCCAGTGCAGTAGCTAGTAGTGGTATGCAAAATGGGCTGTATTCAGTTTGGATTCAGCCTGAATCAGGGACAGTGATTTGATTTGTTGATTCGGATCACTGTCAGTGGCACCTGTGAGCAGTTGCTGCTCACTACCCTGCTGCCAACAGTGCCGGTGGCATCTGCAGAAGTTCTGCACTTACTGCTGCTACGCTCCCACAGCTATGCTTCTGCTACCACCATGCCCTCCCAGCCACTGGGGGCACATGCCATACATGCACTTCCAGATCTGCTGCTGATTGCACTGAGGAGCCCCCTGTGCTCCTGTGGGACACTCCATCCACCCCAGCATTGCAGCATTCATGAGATTAAAGGGTCTCCTGATTCAATTTGGATTCAGAGATTAAACCACTGAATTGAGCCAAATCTCTGCTGAATTAAATCAGGGACTGAAGCTTCGCATAGCCTTAGTAGCTAGTTGCAGTACCATACCCAGTTGCCATTGGAATAATATGGGAAAGGGACCAAAATTAGAGCCTTCTGTACCCAAGCACTCTCCCCATCCAGTGTACTAGCCTCTTGAAAGCTTTTAAAGGAGTGGCTTAGAACACAGTCCAGAATCAATGAAATGCACTTTCCAAGTACATTCACACCCATAGCTGAGGTTCTGGACCCACACTTTCCTTCTTTTCTATCATCACTGGACTTAGTATATACACATTTAGAAAAAATTCTGCTCTCACACAAGCAGGTTCTTATTTCATTTCATGTGCCTAAATGGCAATTACCCAGCCACGTAATTGCAGTTTTTGGCACTTACACATAGTTAGTGCTGCAGTGTAATCTGAATGTGGTTGTAGTTTGACCATATACTCACCGACTTATACGCATGAGGACAGGTGCTTCCAGATGTGCTGTTCAGAAAGAATGCTCAAAACATTTCAGTATGCTGAATCCCTATGAGGTGTGATATGAATCCAAACATGAATTAATTTTCTCTTCTCATTTTACCTCACTCATATTTTCCTCAACTTTTATCACTTTAATTAATTTTTTTATGGAAGATATTGAATTGAAGCAAGACTCTTAATCAGAAAATGTTTTATTTTTTTCTAGTATTCAAATCTTAGAAACATTTTTCTCTGAAATCCAGTTAATGACAGCATGATTTGTTATAGTAAAAACCTTTCTAAAGCTTTCGTATAAATTTGTCATAATAAATAATCATCACAGTGTGTTCACTTCTATTCTTCCCTTTTTCACAGTAATAGAGCTGCACTGAACAATAATTCACTGTGTTCAATCAGCTTTCTGGAAGTTGTACTCTTCATCTACAGGCAGGTTTCACCAATCAGGAAAGCATTAGTTTATATCATGTTCCTTGTCCCGTCTAAACTATTACTACCATTCAATAGTGGGATGAGAATGACAGTTTAAAATGGTATGACTACACAGTATGAGGGCATTGCCTCAACGTGGAATTAATGAATAATAATGAAGACAGCAAGCAACTCATTCCCTGTGCATCCTCTGTCAGCTCTCAACTTTGTTCCCTTTCCAAAGGAATAGGATTACTTTCATGGATAACTTTTTGCCTAATGGATTTAAGTGGGCTAAATTCTGCTGATACTTAACCACTAAAAGTGGATGTGATTTCTTCAGTGCTTCACTTGATTCTTCACTGTCTTTTGCTGATGAAATGACCATCCTAGTTAAAATGAAGAATCTGAACTCAATCCTCCTTAACTATGTCTGTGCATGAGTAGATAAAAAACAGTAGCATTTTAGCTTGGTAGTGTTTTATATTCACTTTTCATGGGTATGAATAAATACACAAGGTGCAAAAGAATGAGATACTTACTTCAGTAGAATTATTGCAGATATAGATGGTTACAGGTAGATACAGAGCATGGCCCATTATAGTCTGTTTCTTTTTTCCTCCCCATCCCACTTCCTAGTTTCATCAGTAACTTTGTTTTACAAAGAAGCGGCAGCACTGTCTGGCTGCCAAATTTCCAGAGCCTTGAGAAGCCCCAGACCTAGCATACTTGATCAGGTTCTTGATCCCAGCATGCAGGGCTAGGCCAGGATGGCACTGGGTTCCAGGCCCCAATTCTGGCATTGGAGACAGTGCTAGGCCCCAGGGACCAATCTCAATGTTGGGCCCAAGAGAGGGCAGCACCCAGCCCGTTGCCCAACCCAGGTGCTTGGGGATGGGAGGGAGCAGTGCTAGATCAATCCTGGTATTTGGGGCAGGAAGTAGGCAATGAAGGGCCCCAGAGCCTGATCTTGGTGTGTGGGGCTTGGTTTAGGCCATGGACTAGCTCCACACTACTCATCTCGCCTGAAGAACCTAAAGCTTAAGCACCATTGTTTTAAACTGCTGCACCTAGACGCACAGTGATGGCTCACTGCACCTTGCTGAAATAAGCTAAGGTACACAGTAGCAAGAAGACAATTTCAGATCCCATGGGTAGAAAAGAAGCTCACTTTTCACTTTCCTACTGAACTCTAACAAAAAGGCCAAACAAGCTTTTCAGAACTCATGAGCTGACTGCATTTTGCCCCATAAACTCACTTTTCATTACAAGCTTGATTGTGCTTATTAGATTTTCACAAAAGCAATGTCTAAACAAATCTGGAAACACTGCGCCAGAAAACTGATTGAAAATTCAAACTTAATGCCACCAAGGGAGCTGTAAGAACTGCTGAAATGAAAGGTAATATCGGAATTAGAGCACCATGTCCTCATCTCACGCTAAAAAGGTTTATATGGATGGATGTTAGGCGTGCTTCAGGTCAGGTTGAATGCTACATGAGAGAGAGCAAGCATGGATCAAAAAAGAACTAACTGAGCAGCAGTTTGGACACTCTCTGTGCTTCTCTGAAATAAGTCAGGAAGACTAAAAGCCATGTTCTACTCTCTCATAAGTACTCCAAAAGATGGTTGGGAGTAAATATTCTTGATCCTTCCCTTCCCTCACTAAATTTGTGTAAACTGGGATACTGAGTACACTTAGAACTAATGATTCCCTTACAAAAGAGGTGTAACAGGGAGTCAGGGACTCCTGTTACTGTGAGAGAGTGCCTGAATCAGAAAGGGCCCAGGCAGCTCGATAGGAGTTAGCTGCTGGTGGCAAGGCAACAAGGGAGCAACTGCAGCCTAGGCACAGTAAGCGGCCTATCAAGCTGGGATGACACCTGTGGCTAGTCCAGAGAGCACCTGACCAGAAGAGGAGCAGCTCAGGAGCCTGGGTTCCCAAGGCAGAGGGGCAGTACAGCCCCGAACTCTGCAAGGGGAAGTGCTTTTCCCAGCAGCCACAGCAGGCGTCTCAGGGTCTGTGAGAAAGCTAGAGGTGGGGGAAGAGTTTTGGTTATTTAAAGCATTGGGCTGGTATTCTCTGTGTCTGTCCTTTTCTCTACAGAGCTGCAGCTTCCCTCTCTTGGGCCATTCTGAGCTCCTGTTCAGTATCTTCCCACTTTTTATACCTAGCCACTACTTTTCATCAGATCCTCCAGCCCATGGTCATGTCTCCTTACTTGGTTGAGCTCCATCTTGAACTCTTGTCGCTCAAGGCCCAACTTTTCACCAAGTGTCTGGTTCTCCTCTGCTGGCCTGGCATTGTGTTCTTGAAGTCCAGTGAGCCAGTCTTGGAGGACACTGCCTTCCTTCTGCCTATACCTGTTTCTCTTGACACCCGCCCTTTATGGCATCCAGTTCATTCCTATGATGTTGGTACATGTAGGCCATTGGCATTAGCTCTTGCCCCAGGGCCTGAATGCTAGCAAGTTCCTCTTGTACTGATGCCAAGAGGGGTTCAGTTTGAACATTCTTACAGTTTCTCACCTCTTGGCAGATATCTCTCTAGCATGCTCCTGATCTTATAGTTGCTGCTTCAAGGTGTCCATGGCCGTCTCCTGTTCCTCCCTGCCCTTTGAACTTTGCAGCTCCTCTGTCCTTGCACTGTGGCCCTTCTCTTGAGTAGCAGTTTCAGCTCCTTACTTCTTTTGGTCTCTACAGCAATTAGGCATCTTAAATCTTTGCTCCTTATTTCTTTCTCCCTCATCTACAGACGATGTCTCAGTGACATCAGTTCTGCCTTGACTTGCTCATGAATAGTTCATTCAGTAGTGAGCTCCCATTTCAAGGCTGTTGGATCTCTGTACTTTGCCTTTGTGGAACTCTGATGTGCTTGGCCAAAGAACCCTCTACTTCTCACTTCCAATATCCTCTCTGCCCTTGCTCAGCCCAAGGGTTCTTCCCCACTGGTAAAGGAAACTGAATTCCTTCCTGTTCATGGTGTTTTCCAATACACCAATGTAGCAGGTCCTGGCCCTTGAGGGTGGCTGTGATGACCCCAGTGATCTCTTAACTCCTGCCCTACACTCTGGCTCCTCAGGGTACTGTCCACACACCTGCCACACCTTTATAGATTTCATAGACATTAGGGCTGGAAGGGACCTTGGAATATCATTGAGTCCAGCCCCCTGTCCAAGGGCAGGAAGTCAGCTGGGGTCATAGGATCCCATCAAGAGAAACATCCAGATTTTTTTGAAAGCATTGCTTGAACCACTTCCAGGTGCTTGAACCACTTCCAGCATCAGGCTGTTCCAAACCTTGGGAGCTCAGACAGTAAAGAAGTTCTTTCTTATCTCCAGCCTGAAACAGTTTTGCAGGAGTTTATAACTGTTCAACCTTGTAAATTCTTGGAGATGGTGAACAAACATTCCCCCATATCCTAGTGAACACCCCTGATAAACTTATAGGTGGCCACCAGATCACCCCTGAGCTTGCACTCCACCTTGCCCCTTGGACACTTAGCTGCAGTCCTCTTAACCTCATTAATGCCACAGGGACTCACCTTGTGGGCTATTTCTGGCATTTGTCCACCCCTACAGCCATGCCCGTGCCTTGCAAATGTTACCCTAGATCCACACACCAGCTAGTACAAGCTTCAACTCTCTAGGATTTCGCTTGCTGGCTACTCTTGCTGTAGACCAGTCTAGGCCCATTTCCCCTGGCCTGGCTTCTGAGTCTCATCCTGGTCTGCCCCTTGGCTCATCTCACTCTGACTCAGTTTAGGCCCTCCATCTATCCTATTCTGTTTTGGTCCCTGACCCACTTTGCATCTATCCTTGTCTCCCCATCAGGGCCCAGGCACTGGCCCACTTGGCTGGAGCCCGCCCCTGAAAAGACTGAAAACCTGTGTGGCCTCCTTTCCTCCCATTTAGCCACTATCCACTCCTCCAGTTAAACTAAAATAAATAATGTCATCCCAATGCTTTAAATAGCCAGCCACTATAGCCAGCCAGTCCCCAGTCCTGGGGACTCCTGGGGTACTTGATCTGGCTTGCAGCCTATACCCCTTGCCTGTCTTTGCTGATAGCCGCTCTTCCTCATGTAGAGTGCAGGGCTACACTGCCCCTCTGCCTCAGTAACCCAGGCTTATAGCTCCTGAGCCAGTGGTGATGCATAGAGGGTGCACATGCACCATCCTGAGAGCGCTGGTGCACCCCATCACAGGCCATGCTCCTCATTTAGGCAACAAGCAGGGGGCATTTGGAAGCACTGGTCCCCCCCCACACCCTCTGACAGCATCAGCTGGGCAGTGGGAGCACCACAGCCACCTCTGAGTGCACCGTGCTCATTTCTGGGAGTGCTGTGGCTGCTTCATGATTGGCTGTGCCACAAGCCCCCCTCCCCCCTGAATCAGTGATATTTGCCATGTGGGGGACTACTCCTGCCAGAGAGATTGGCCATGGTCATTGACTTGTCAGTGGCAGGGCATGTGCCTCCGCCCCACTTCTAAGGTAGCACCAGTCACCTACGTCCTGAACTATTCCTCTTCTGGTCATGTGCTCTCCTGACCAGTCACAGTTGTTCTGTCAGCTGGATGGGGCTCTTACTGCACCTAGACTGCAGTTGCTCCCTTGCCTGCAGGAGGAAAGGCAACTAACCACTGTTCAGCTGCCTGGGGCCCTTTCTGCTGCAGTCTCTCAAAGTAGCAGAAGCCCCTGGCTCCCTGTTACAAGAGGTTATAAAAGGGCCCTGTCTAGCCCCAGAGAACCTGCCTAGCCTGAGGATTGCACTATACACTTGGGGTTACAAAGACAAATATTTAAATAAGGACAGACATGACTTTGGGCCTCTTGAAGTCATGTGGCACTTTTCCCCCCAACCAAGTAGTAAATATTTAATTCTATTTAAGCATCCATGTGAATACAGCGTACTTGCTAGGCAAAGTCCTCTAAAAAGGCTGCTTGACTTTTTGTTTCAGTTTTAATAATGATTGAAAGGAAACTGCCAAAAGTTTAGTGGCCAAGGTTTCCTATAAACTAACAGCTGAATGAGGATTGGGTCTATTTCTTTGGGAATTGGCTGGAACATGTACTATGAATACAAAATATGAGAAATATGGTACTATAACTGGAGGCTGAAGCCTTACAGACAGATATTATACATTCTTTTCTCTTGTGGCCCATTTCCCTGTGCCACATTCTGCTGTCTGACACTGAGCTTGGGAATAGGCTTGCACATCCACTCTGCTAAAACAGAACAACATTGATGTCAGTTGTACAACCCTCATGCCAATACTATTGCCTTCCATGGCCAACAGTTGTCTGGCCTGGTAAGTGTTTAAGGGAAAACTTTGTACCTTGAAGGAAGCAGACCTCCAACAAATATCATGATCTTACTTTGTAAATTACTACTTTTTTCTGTAATTCACTTTGTGTATTGTTACCAAGGCTTGTTTGGGTTTTTTTCTTTCAACTATAAGGTTTATGAATTTATTTAAAAAATGCAAAACAATGAAAGACAGACAGATGGACAGACTTTCTTTTACTTTTATGTGTTAGGCTCTATTATAAAAACATTAAAAAGATAAAAGTACATATCAGAAGTAGAGCACCTGGGCCCCATCTCACACTGAAAAGTTCTGTATGGGATGTATGTGAGGCATGCTGGGGCTGTGTATGAAAGCACTGTCAGTCAAACTCACACCAGAACCAGAGACTGAAACTGCTTCCCACCTATCCTCAGACCACTTATGAGGTTATACTTTTAGAATTAGCCAGTCATCTTCCATCACATGGAGTGACCATTAATGGCCCAGTGCCACTCAAAATGGTCTATGAAAAATGTGGATTTGGGGTTACTTTTTTAATCCAAAAATTGGGCATTTTATTTTTTAATCAGAGAAAACCAAGATCCCTGATGATCACGAGGCTGTACTAGAAAAAGGGTAGAAAAACTGTTCCAGCATTAACTCTGCTTCAAAGCAGAGGCAATTTAGGTAATTTATTTTGCCATAGAGTCATGCAGATGTAACAGCTGTACACTGAGCAGCAGTACACTTTCCCCTTTTGAAGCTGCTACATGTGTATATTTGTCCATGCCCAAAATGAAGTTCTCATATTGCTGGCAACTCAGATGAAGATTTAGATATTTGTTTACATGAACTCCTTCAACAACCTCAAGATATATAAAGGTATACAAGGTTCAATGCAGGCTTTATAGAGACATGTTAGCGGGCTCAGGTACCAGTTGTGATACATAATTAGTTCTCTTGACAAGCCAGGCATCTGAGGCCAGGCAGAGTTCTATGCTAGTGCTGTTATTGCTGCTGGTACTCAAGCTAGCTCATTCCGAGTTAACATGGTTAACTCTTCAGCACAGTGCTACAGAGTCTTTCAATCAGCTAGTCTTTGCATCGGCCTTCAGCTACTACGATTCAATGACCCTATACACTCTAAAGTAATTATGATTACAAGAACAAGTTAAAGTCTAAAGAGAGAAGAGGGAAAAATCTTCAGAAAATAAGGGCCTCAAAATAGCACATATATATTTAGACATAATTTATAAAGAAAAATGACCAAGTGTATACTGAGGCATCCAATAGATTTTAGCTTACAAAAAATGGCTTGACATCCTGAGAAAAATCAAACCTGGAGATGAAAACCTTTCCTTTTAGTTACTTTCATAGTGGTGTCCATGTTGTCATTTAATTCAAGCGAACAAGGTTCCAAAGAGAAGACAAAGACCCAAATTGTTTTACAATGATGGGAAGTATGAGAGTTAGCAGATAGATACATAGGTCAAAATTATCAAAAGTAACTATTGCAGTTTGGGCTATCTACACTGAAACAACATGAGTGGGAATCAGGGCTCTGGAAAACCAGCCCTTTTATGATGCCTCAATTTAGACACTCTAAATCTATAATTTTTGCCAAATATTTTAAGTTTGCAGTCTTCCAGTTTTAAGCCAGAAACCATCTTTTAATAGTGCCTTACACAATGGATTCTCAATCTTATGTTAGATCTCACAGTAAAAAGAGTAAGTAATATGAGGTGGTGAGAGCATTTTGAAATACTAAGAGCAATATTTTTGGTTTGTACTTATTTTGACTATAAGGGAAGTAGAAGTTTATTTTGTAAAGCAAAAGACACATATAGAAGAAAAAGGTCAAGGGTGACATCCTAGAAAAACTCCCATGGATATTAATGAGAAAGGGATTTCCCCCAACAATTTATACTATATTTTTTTACCTTAAAGATTTATGTTGTAGTCCAAAGTAAATCAAAGCCAACACAGAATCAGGGGATTCTCAATTATAGGACATTATAGTTTAAAGCATTTTTTACCACCCTAACTAAAGAAAGGAAAGGTCTTATCACCTGAACACGGATGGGATTCAATTTTCATCTCTGAATATCAGTCATTAATGGAGGATTTTCATTGCTTATTCTTTTCATGTTATTGATTCCTTTCAAGCTCTCTAGTAGGAAACTGAATCACTTATAACCAGACCAAATGTGATGCAAAAGAACAAATCACAACTCAGTAAATTGGGTGAAAAAGCCATTTGTCTCAAATGCCCTATCCATACTTCTTTACAATCTTCATGGGTTATTTTGGTTCATAAACCAAACTTTAGTCTGAAAATCATAAAACCATGTCAAACTGGTCTCTACTAATAATTATCTACTAATAATTTTATCCTGGCCAGGGACGGTACTTTTTATCTTTGAAAAAGAGCTGCAGTAAAAGGAAAAAGAAAAAAAGTTCAGGTTAAAGTGCTACGGATGTCATTTTAAAGATGTGATGCACACACAGCAAAAAATGTAGTGCATCTGGAAACCTACAAAACCTTTTTATAAGAAAACTTCAAAAGCAGCAACAGTGAGGATTGGTTCTCACCTGCCCTTTTTTATTCATACCGTCTGAAAAGGGTCTCCTTGTGGCTAAATATATTTATTGGTGGCATTTTTCAGTAAAAAAAACACCTTTGTATTTGAGTTGAGCATGACCCTGGGTAGATCCAGGATTTTGTAAAAGGTGTGCAGCAGCAGAAACCAGTGCTTCCCTGCTCACATTTCCTTTTCCCCCACCAGATGGGCATACCATGCTGCAAGACCATCAGCTGGATACTACTTTATATACATGAATCAGATAAGGATCTGTCCTCCTTTCCCTTCCCTGCTCAGTAGCACCTGCTCTCACTCCCTTCCTCCCTACCACTGCGGCAGCTGCCCTGATTGAACTGGGGATGGGGAGGAGCTCAAGAGCTGTTCCTGCCCTGGAACAGCCATACTGCACAGGGAGCTGGACTCAGTCAAAGATACTGGCAACAATTGCAGCAGCAGTAGGGCACCCTCTCTTTGCTCCCAGACCAGTGGGGAACATTCAGAGGGGACCTGGCAGTGGGAGGATCTGCCCACTGCTGCTACTGCCCCTGTCCTTCCTGGTTGTCTATGCAGCCTAGTTGGAGCAGAGCAAAAGCAGCTCTGGAGCTCTCCTCAGTCTACAAGGCTGCCAGGAGCCATGACAATGGTAGGCAATGAATCAAGGAGTGAGTTGGGAAGAGAGGGGATATACCGTGGAGCCCAGAAGGGATAGAGGTGGGAATTTTTTTCTGCTTTGGGGATTTTTAAATTTCTCCACTGCTGATCCCCACTGCTAATATGGTCTTAAAGAGGGGGTGGGGGGAGAAGGGTGTAAAAAAGTGTAATGCACAAGTGAAGAATGAATGTTTAAATAGTTTTCAAATTATGTTAATTGAGACAATAGTATCTTAAGAACACTCAAATTCCAATGAAACCCAGCAGACCATCAGGCTAGCATGGTTAAAGGTTATTTTGGTTTCTGTTACCAAGGGGAAAAAAATTGAGTGACATCTTTAGAATTGTATGTAGCCACTTTTGACTCCCCAGATCTGTTTACAGCTGGGTCACTGGAACTCCTTTTGACACAAACCCTCAGCAAGGCTCAAATTTAACTCTCTAGAGCTATAGCAAGATACCTTAAATCACCCTGCTGCCATGCTGTGTTTTAGTACAGCAGCAAAGGAAAAGATTTTTTCATCTAAGGCATAATATTACCAAATGCAACACACCAGGTATCAGACCACCTTTCAGATAAAATCAAAAGACAGTGCGTTTGTCATGAGTTTTATTTATTTTAATAGATTGCTAGAGAAAGGTCTCGATTGTTCAACAAAGAAAACAAAAATAGTTCGTACATCAAAGACAGTAGCTAACAGCAATGGCAGTTCTTTAAAATTGGAATCCCATTCATCAGTTTCAAACCTGGAATATTAATTAAAATGTGCACTGTAGAAACATCTGAAGCAGTCTTCAAAAGGGTGACTGCAGTTCAAATTTAAGATAAATAGGAACTAGATTCTTTCATTCAACCCAAGCTCATTCATTTTTTGCCATAAGCCCTCTTGTTTTCCTTTCCATGACCAATGTTAATTCTTCATGAAGTGAGAGCATAAATCAAATAAAATAAGCTATACATGGAGTGGACTATTTCATATGCTAGAGAAATGGTACTACAGACTGTTAGGGTAATATCAGATCAGAATAACCATTCCCTTTTTTTTTTTTTTTTGGTATTTGACTTGAAAAATTGGAGAATGAAAAAAAAAAAAGAAGAAGAGTCAGGAAAAATATGCATTATTTAAAAATATTATGGCCAGAATAATTATTTTCATCAAATACATATGCAGTTTTACATAGACTATGCCTCTATATATGCTAAGTGCCATTTGGTAGTATTAAATGGCACTTAGCATTTGGTATTAAATACTCAAATGGCACTTAGCATATCTATAGGCATAGTCCATGCCCTAAATAAAATAGGGCAAATTTCCTGAAACACAAGGCACTGATGAAACAAAAGGAGTTGGGGTTATTTAAAAAGTGGGGATTTAAATAGGAGCTTGATGCATAAAGCTGCTCAAACACAGAAGGACATGACTGATAAAATGAAACTGAGAGTAGGAAAAGAATTTTATGAAAAGAGCAGTAAGATGTCAGGCATGATGAGAAGATTGCTGCTGAGAGGGGTGGTAGAGAGCAGGGATAGGGACTAAGGAAGGAATTGTTGTGCAGATTATAGTCAGGGAAATATAGTGGAAGATGCATGGCTAGATTTAAGGGAATCAGATGTAATTGCAGCAACAAAAAATTAGCTACTTAAAACAGAAACAGTAATGTACACCAACTAGAAAAATTTAAATTAAATGGAGTGTTTTTATGAGTGCCTTATTCTAAAATATACTATTAAATTTAGACCAAAAGCATCTCCAGTAGGACAGTCACTTTCAATAAGTCAATTTCCAGGGATGAATTTGGTCAACTGTATGGTTGTTTACAATTTTGGCTCCTATTCTTATAGAGCTATCTGGAAAAGTAATTGTGTTTCACCTTTAAAAAAATGGAGTTTCAGAAATTAGAACTTCTGGATTTCCAGGAGCAAGACTTCTATTTGATTCAATTCATTTGTCTCGTTAGCATAGGAAACACATTTTGTTTATTGGAGTAACTAGCAAACACCTAAAGTAAATGAGTAACAGATCAAAAGTTTACCTTTGCAAAATGAGTAGGGTACAGAATATATTAAATCCTATTAAAAAGAACCAAGTTCCTAATCCTGTATATGAATGGGAATGAACCATATTCCTTAATATATAAAGATTCATTAGTCTGAAGTCACAGAAACCCATATTCAGATGATTCTAAGCAATCACATTCAGTGAAGTTCTGATATGTATGGCATTCATTACTAAAAAAAAATCAGATGATGATTACTGCATGAGTTAGTTCCAGTGATTTTAATGGGATTGACTACCTGTAGAGTGATAAACTACTTTGCATCAGTAAGAGTTGTTAAAATTGAGCTCTCATGTACTGTATTCGCTCCCCTAGACTATGCTATTTGAAAGAACATGCTCTGTATTTGTTGTTTTTAAAGAATGTTTTATGCATTTTAATTCTTCACTTTTATTGATCTTTTTGCCTATTTTACACATAAATAAAGTTGCCATTTGACCTACATGGTTTCTCCAATCTTCTTGATTACAGTAATTTGAGATCTTTATTGTAGCAATTTAGAAATTTTGCTGCTATTATAACATGCAGTATTCAAGATAGTCAGATTGCTTTTTACTGCTAAAGGCATCTGGTTATCTTTTTATTCCCTGAAGGAGACTCATAGAAAGATGATTAAACTATCAGATATAATTAAGGAAAATGGTTTTGCACCATGTTGCGCATAAAATATGAATTTTCCTATAAAACAACACCAAAAACAAAGGGATCAGAATATGAAAATGTAAGAGAGCCTCTCCCTCATCCTCTTTCTTTCTTTCTGTCTCTTCCTTGGCCCAGTTGTGCAGAGTGGCAAACTTATTACAAAAGCTTTCTTGGTAGCAATTCTTAGTTCAGTCTGCTGAATCATTCTGTCTGGAGGCGTATGAGTTCTTAAGAAGTCCATAGGCCTTTTTATGGCTCTCTGCACAGGACTGAACCTCACCCTTAATCTCTGGGAAAATAAATATAGGACCAAATTCATTCTCTGGGTTAGTCGATACAACTCAACTGACTTCAAGCTATCCCTATGGTTCTACATGTAAATACGAAATAAAAATATTGATGGAGTAGAGTCTTGTTTTCACCATGAGTAAATTTGGTATAGTTAGGACAGTTCTACATATTCATTAGTGCACCTTAGGTACTGCACAGTTAGAATTTTATTAAACAAGTACTAAACTAACTAAATGCATAGTAACTAAAGTTACTATGCAGTAGCACTGATTGATGGGGTTTTTTTTGTGACACTTACTGTGCATTAGCCTAATAACATTGTGCAGTAGGCTATTTGCAAGTATGCTATTAGCATGGATTTTAACTGCCACATTACTGCTTAGTGTTATTAGACAAGTGCTCAGTAAGTTTCATGTAGACACGCCCATAAAATATTAAAAACACTGTAGACTCAATACTGACAACTCCATCTGATATTTGCATTTGAAGAGCGCTCTTACTTATTTGCAAATGTTTAAGGGATGTCATGAACAACTTCCAGATGGTAGTAGTATTTGTCTACCTGCCAGAACTTCCTGTTGGAGCCCTTTACTTGGCTAAATCCAAAGTTCTGCAAAAACTCTGCTAGCTCCTGTTTCCTCCCATCCTTTTTCTGGAAATAAAATTCTCTCTTTCTCTTACTGTTTTAGAAATGTATATACCTGCCTTTGACTATTTATCTTGAAGCTGCCATAGAATGAAAAAAGAAGAGAGAAAAAAAATCTTTTTATGAGATACTGTGACTACATGTCTTCCTTTCCCTCCTATTATACTTCACCAGAGATCCAAGGCCAGTAGGTCTACTAAAACTGGGCCAGAATAAATGAAAAAGTTGACTCTTTGATGAGGGAGCTGGCCTGCCCTGATTTGACCTGAGCAAAACAGTAGAATCCTAGTGAACTAATGAGATCTTATTACTCCACCATGATTTCCCCTATGCAATGAATTAACATACATAGTACGTTAAAAGTGGTTAGGTTACAAGCTGGGCTTCAGAAACCCTCACTGTACCCTGGCTTTCTTGTTGGTTCATTCTACTAGCAAAATGTTACTGACCTGATTAGAACACACTACTCTACCAATTACAATGAATGGAAAGACTCCTACCAATTCCCTATTAAGAGTTTGCATGGATAAATTTAATTTTTGAAGGTCACTTAGGGCAAAAGCTATGTTTGTAAACAAGCCATCTAAATGAGATTAGGTTATAATGTATGCTTATAAGTCAAAGAAAGGGATTCAGAATACCTGCACTCTAGCAATCATATCTCCATTTCATAATTTTGCAGCCAGTAATGTAAGAGTCATTGACCCAGAAGGGACAGAGCAAGAATTATCCCTGCTTCTATAGCTAGGGATATACCCAACTCAAGGAGGCAGCCAGCTAACTTCACAAGCAGGTTGTGGGGCCAGTTGCCATTTTCACAGGCACACTCCCCTCCCCACCCCCCACTATGGCTCTGACTGGCTGAGGGGCCCTGTTAGCTCTGAACGCCCCCAACCTGATAACTGGAGTGGACTGTTAATCTTGTGTTCCACCTCTCACTGCTGATTGGTGGAGAGGGGTAGGGCTGCATGACAGGCAGCCCACTCAGCTAATCAGTGGTGAGAGGTCAGGGCAGTAGCCATCTTTACGGCTCATCTTTGTGTCGGCCGCCCCTTTCATTCCAAGGTGCACAGCTAGGAGAACTGTTGGCCAGCATTTTAATTTTAATAAGACTTTTTTTTTGTTTTGGGTTTTGTTTCCCCCACAGATTTTCATCTGATTTCACAATTTCTACAACATCTATGTAGGCATGATTTGCATAGGTCCCTATTGATAACCCAGTGATTAGGCGAGCAGGGGTAGTCCTGGGCTTTAGTCATTGCTCCCAAGATTTGCTTCTGTATTTATCTACTCACTGTCTAACCTAAAATGAATAAACCCGGTGATAAGAATCAAGAATCCAAGACCCGCTCTTGCGCTCTAGACTACAAGTCAATCTCTCCATACTTTCTCGTTCTAGTCTCATTTGTTTTTCATTCTTGGCTTCCAAGCTCCCTGTCTTCAACAAGAGATATGAACTATTCTTCAGACAGTGTATTCAGTAGTCCAGTGGGTTTGAACTCTTTCAGTATGAGACAGGCATAACACCCAAGACTTCTACTTTTTGGGGCAGGCTCTACAAGGAGAGGCTAAGGGACCTGAACCAGTTCAGCCTCCACAAGAGAAGGCTGAGGGGGGAATCTAGTGGCATGTTACAAGCTAGTCAGAGGGAACCAGTAGGCATTGGGGGAGTCCCTGTTCCCCCAAGCGCTACCAGGAGTGACTAGAAATAACAGTCGCAAGCTGGCAGAGGGTAGATTCAGACTAGACATCAGGAGGCACTACTTCACTGTCAGGCCAGCTAGGATCTGGAACCAACTTCCAAGCAAAGTGGTGCTGGCTCCTATCCTGGGGGTCTTTAAGAGGAGGTTAGACAAACACCGTGCTGTGGTTGTTTGACACCAGGACACTTTCCTGCCATGGCAGGGGGTCGGACTTGATGATCTGCTCAGGTCCCTTCCGGCCCTAACAACTATGAAACACAAGTCCCTGGGCTACAAGACAACAGTAACATAGGGTCCACACTCTATCCCTTTTAAGAAGGCAAGCTTCTCTCTCAGTTTAATGGACCTCTTCCCCACCAGCACTTTTAAGTTCCTATAGATCCTTAATCTTACCAGCATCAGAACAGGCAGTCAAGCATTTCCATCAGTTTCCTCTATAACACCCATTGGCTGCTGCCAGAGAACTAACCCTTTGGTCCCAGCCCTGGGGTTTATATGTGCCCAGGGCCCTGCTTTCTTCTGGTCAGGTGACTGGGTGAAGGTACAGGCTAATTTCCTCATTAGCCTGATGCCACAGTAACCTGCACCTGTGTGATTCTGCCCAGTTCCTAGGGCCCTCTCTCGAGGTAGTTTATGCCCTTAAGGAGCAGGCACCTTAGTGCCCTGTAACAGACGCTATTAAACTTCCACAGATACAATGATAAGTATTCCTTTATTATAGTTCTCAATGCAAATATAAATTCAAAGAGCAGTCAGAATAAGAAATACGACATTGAGCAAACTAGGATATGAACAACATAAATTGAAGGTGGAAAAAAATATCAAAGACTTTTCTAAAGGAATATGGAAAAAAGGAAGAATCTAAGAAACAATTTAATTATCTACCTTAGGGTTTTATGATACTTGGGAAAGGTTCAAAATACATTGTATATATGATATTCAACAAGTTAGTGTGAAAGAAGAACCAACAGTTCTTTTTGGCTTTTTTCAGCTGAAATAACAGGAATATTAATTTCCTCTAAATAAAATGGTGGAAATTATTTTGTATAGATCATACTTAGATTTCTGTTCGTTGTAATCCTTTGTTTCAAGTCAATGAAACATCAACAAATGCTTCAGTGAACAAATTCTTTCTGTTAGTGCTCCCATTAAGCAGAGAATATAATAGTCCCATTTTCCAAGAACATTTTATCTCTTTATCATTTGATATTGCCTTGGAGGTGAAAAAAAGATTTTATGTATGATCAGGTAAAATTGAAAAATGAATAGTGCCAACAGTTATGTAAATAGACTAGGACACTATGATGATTTTGTTTTGTTTGCTTTAGCCCTCAGGATATTTTTCACAACAAAATCCAAATCATACTTCTTAAAACCATTTTACATAGGAAAGCACAAAACTATATACTCTGATAATGGCTATCTATCTACTGTGCTTAATGGCTTCAGGATTAGTAAAGCAAAGTAGCTAGCAATCAAGTTAGATGACAAGAACTCAAATTACAGAAACACGTTTTAGTACAGCTTATCAGCGACATTAGGAGGCTTGGGCAGAAAGTGACTGGTAATTGTTGACCGGTCATATTGTTATAGAGGTTTGCTTTTTGGGAAGTAACAAAAACCTAAAAAAAAAAGTGCACAGATGGAAAACAAACCCCAGAAGCTATATCACACCATTGTGTTAATATATTTAATATATCTCATAACAATTTAAATACCTGAAGCTGGCAGGTCATTTCAATAATTTCACTAATCGTTTTTTTATTGAAATATGATGCAATGTCCAGCAGTATTTCCAAGTGACTGTGTGCATGATTATTCCATCGCAAACAAAAACTATGTTAGTATGAACAAAAATCTTAGTAAAACATCTCAACAGAGGGATAGTCCTATTGGAAGTCAATTTAGTGGCTCTTGCCAATTTTTATTGCTTAATTTGATGGAAATAGATTCTGGTTATCTTATTCATACCAAATATAATCCACAAGTGGAATGACTGAAGTTAACAGGGTTATTTGTAAAATAAAGTGCCAGTAAACATGATTAAATACCTCAAATTCTGGCCTTCAAAGATGTACTGTTATAAACATATGCTTCACTTGGAGTTTCCCCATACTTCGTAGCCACTTCTGCTTGTGTTACAGTTGTTGTTAGTTTGTGTCTTTGGATGGAAAGGATAAAGAGGCTTGAATATCATTCCAGTCTCTGAGATAGCTTAATGGAGCAAGACCTTTGCTAGAAACATTATGATTCAAACTAGGTAGCTCATGTCATATCCCTTTTGGCAGACAGTTTGTCCCATAAGACCATCTCAGCGAGCAACCCTGCAGAAAAAAAAAATTGTCTGTTTCCCATCCAAAAGTATGAACTAATGACAACCTGTAACACAACCAGAAGTGTTATAAACATGAGCACTTTGCAATTACCTTGAAAGAGTACAGGACAGAGGACAAGTAGAGGCAGTGAACTTGCTCATAAAAGGTCTGTATCCCTGGAGAAATTCATTATGCTTCAGGACAAAGTGGGGAGCTAGTGTCACTGACACTAACCCTTGTGCAGACACTAGTGCAGTAAATGGAGCCCTGTGTATAGCCATCTTTGTGAGTTTTATTAAGCTGATGGAGAAAGTACAGGAGGAGTCTAGCTGCAGTGCTCTCAGTTACTCATCTTAATTTTGATCCATACTATTGAAGTTAAATTCTATGGATATGAAAAATAGTACAACTGGATCTGACTCAGTACTATTACATACTTTATTACACAGCTCCTTGCTGATGAGGTCAATAATGACCCATAATATTTAATAAAAATGTTTTGGCTATATCTTTCACACTTGAGTGCTTAATCAGTGTTGCCAATACTCATGACTTTTTTTTACCATAAAACTCCTAATGTTTTGGTGCTTTAATAAAATGCCAGCGTCTAAGTGATTATCTGGAAAACGATTGTTTCATTTTATGTTTCTATCCCTAATATTTGTAAAGAAAAGCAATTGAACCCAAAATAACTTTACCCACCCCCCTGCAAAAAAAAGAAATGAAAAGCAGCCAAACTTTGTTTAATATTTAATTGAATAAATTGTAAACTAATTTAATGGGTTTTGGAGATGAAGGACCAGGTCCAATTGTTCTGACTGGCTCTTCCAGTTTTGCCTAAGAAGTTCCCTAAATGCCCAACATGGTGCTCATATGCATGCTCAGAAATAATCCAGATGAACCACCTAGAATCCTATCTCTTCCACCTTAGATCCATTGCAATCCAGATCACCATCTGGACAGATCACCATCTGGATTGCATCTGAGGTCTACTTAAGTCCCTGAATCCTAGCAACTGACAACAGTGCATGTATTCATTATGAAACACAGCTGTAATTCATTCATTTCAGTTTATTACAAAACATAGCTTCTGGTGGAAGTATGGGTATCACTCATCTGTTGCCCAATACCTAGTGAATAGAACCCTGGTCAGGAAGTTGGACCTCTGGGTTCTAGGTCTTCCTCTTCTGGAGAAGACAACTCAAGATAACACTTCCCAGGAGAGTGTCCTAGCCACTAAGCAATAGACTAAGCCCTAGCTTTTGGAATTCCTAGTAATGCTCCAGATGTATTTCTGTGTTTAGCATTTCTCATTGGCTAGTTGTAGGCACCTGTTCTCAATATATCCATGCTTTGGATTGCCCTTATAAGGCATCTTGGTGTAGGGACCATAAACACTTAAACTACTTGATTTGTATCATACCTACTCAGACAAATTATAGGCATTACAACAAGTAAGTGGAAGCATCCGCAAGGTCAATTTAGATCTGGCCTTAACTCCTCATTTATAATTTTTAAAAAACATTTGGGGTTTGCTGTATTGTATAGCAAGGCATCAAAAGCTTCACTTTTATTTAGGTAGAATATCCTTATATTCAGAGTGACTTATTATCCATAAAAATTCTAAAAAATGAACAGGAAATGTGTTTGTTTAACAATCTGAAAATGAAGTCATAGTTGCATAAGTAACTAAACACAGGCAATTGCCTTTGAGAGTGTAGAGTAGGATTTTCAAAAGTTCTCAGTGTTGGCCTAACTAGTCTGTAACTAAATTCAGTTCTACAACTGACTTCAGTAAGAATAGAGTTAGATCAGGACTAGGAATGCTTGAATATCTAATCCTTAACATTTTTTTTTAAATCTGGAACTACCTTTCCACCCCTTTCCTGGCACAAAAAGGGTGCATACAGTCATTCAAGGAAGATTTTGTGGATGAGAACCATTTCTTACATGATAAATTAGATTGTGACTTCTAGTGAAGCTTGAAAACTTTATAAAGACCCTGGGAGTAATAATGAATTTCTCTCTAAGTCTATGTAGACAGTTACCAGGAAGATCTCTCTCTTCCCAATCTAACTTGAACAGCCAGGAACAGCAGAGAAAAGTAGGTCTAGAATTCCAAAAAGGAAAAAAAAAGCTCTTTAGATTGTTTCTAGGTATGCAAATGTGTGGTTTGATATTTTAATATATTGAACACCAAGAAGGTGGCATGAAAATTAGGCTTACTATTAAATATCTACATATGAAGATAGGAATGATTTCAGGCTCCAAGTTGGAAAACTTTGGCTTTAAATAATATTGAGGCCTTGTGTGATAAAAAATGAGTTACGTGCATCTGTAGTAAGAAAGAAGGGTGAGATTTTCAAGTGTTCCTAGTTCTGATCTAACTTTATTTGCTTATACAAACATAACTTTTCTCAGGAGATACTCCCAGTATCCCATTGCCCCTACTCTTCAAGGGAAAGAAAGGAGGGAAAGCACGGGCTCCCTGACAGCTAGAGCTCTTCCCAGCCCTACTTTTTGTGTGTCTGGCTGCAAAACTGCCTATTAAACAATCTGACTCTTTTTCAGGCAGGGAAGAGGGCAGATATTTAATCAGTAGACTCACATAAGGGTGGGGGTGACCCAAGGGGCAGCCATCTAGTGTAGTACACAACACATTTGTGTAGTTTCTCAGCCAAGATGCTGGAATACATGTATATTTGAACTGCCAGGCTTTTTCTCTAGCAGTAGGAATTTCACAGAAAATCTGAAATGAATGGCTGCCCATGACCTTAGTGAGAAGTATGCACTTATGAAGTCTGGACTGGCAAGTCTGATTTCTCCAAGTACAAAGAGCTCTTACCTTTTTTTCATTAAAAGAAAACTATGCTTTCTCCTGAAAAAATCTTACATTCTTAAAAGGGGTTTTTTAAACAACCGTTCAGTTAATACCAACCAGAGACTCTTTCTGTTCAAAAGGTGGAATTCCAAAATGTAATGAATAGAAACTAAGGGTGGGTGGTTTAGAATTAAAACTCATCTCATAAACTTAACAGTAGCATTTTCCTCCTACAATGAATGTTATAAAATATACAAATGGATAAAAAAAATCCTTTGGTAGAAAACCATATAATAAATATTCTATGAGTAAAAATGAATTAAAAAAGTAAAGCTTGAAAACTTTGTAAAGACCCTTGGAGTAATAATGGATTTCTCTCTAAATCTATCTAGACAGTTCAGAGAAGGACTGAGAAAGTCAACAGAATGTTGAGATATATGTCTATAATAATAGAGTATAATATGAAGTAATATTCTCCAGCAAACCTCACTCAGAATTTTATAACTTCTGGTCATTACATTATTATAAAGATGTAGCACTTGAAAAGGCTCAAAGAAGAATGATACAAAATTTAAAAGTATGAGCTATTTTGTTAGCCATGCTATAAAAAGAAAAAGAAGAAAAAATGCTTAAAGACTGCTGCTTTAAAGTGGCTTAAGATGTAATATGAAATGTATACATTTCCAGATTACATCAGCCTGGGACACTACTGCTATTCATTTGGTATAGATAAGCAAATGATGCATGTAAAAATTCAACAGATTTTTAAGTTGTTTGAAATCCCTTAAGACCAGATCAAGAGAGAGAGAGGGAAAGAAAGAGAGAGAGGGCACTCTGTTTCTTGCACCTGAGTCCTATAAGAATAACTTTGATAAAATATAAGCTACTAAGACATAGGAAAGTGGAGGCAAAGAGTATGCGTGGAGATAATCAGCAGAATAAGTTTATCCAAAGAAGAGGCTTACGCCCTTGCTTATATGACATTACCTATTTCTGAGTTGAAATCCCAGACTAAATTTATTTTGGATGTAATTTTACTAATATCATTTAAAGGCAATAAAATTACACTAGGACTACATTTGACTCAGTATTTGTCCTGTGATCCTTGATGGTAAAGTAATTGACAACTGCCCCAATTCTGCTCCTGGCTGTGCATGTCAATGAAGAGTGTATTTATTCAGTGAGTTTCATATGTATATCTCAGTTCAGTTTGACTTTAAAGCAATATGTTACAGCTAGCTGCACTTGCAGAAATATTATTTAGTTTTAAATTAATAAAGCAAAAATAAAAGAAAGTTAATAAATTAAGTAAAATAAAACAGTGGAAAAAGGGTAAATGATAAAATGATGTTCCCTTGCCTCTAAAGAAAAGGAAAAAATAATGTGGCTATTGTATAGGTAACTTGAAAAATGCAGGCTCAGACATCCATTGGTCAGGTGTAGGAAGCTGTGTCTGTATCACTGCCATTTCTGATCTGTTTGCTGAATGCAGTACTAGGTTGTGTCCGTTAAAATAGACAAAGACTAAGCAAAGGACCTATTAGACATACAGTAGAAAGTAATCCTCACTCATAAAGATATTTCCTCTTTTCTTCATTTATTTTTATTTCCTTAAGGTGCAGCACAATTGCTGAATGCCGACAGATCAAGTTTCAGTACAAACTCAAGTCATTATTTTCTATAAATGTAGGTGTACAGCTCCCTTTGTACAGAAATGGTGAATTAAACTGTCTTCCCAGAACCCAAGGCAGGTTTTGATAGCTGTCCATCCTATTTTCATCTTGTTGGTAACCATAGGCTAGCTTTAAAAATCATAGAAATCAGTAGGAGACATAGGTCATAGCTCTGAAACCTTGATTTGTGTGATATTATTATGGTATCTTCAAATGCTATAATCCCTGTTTACCCATCTCCCATTGGTCATGGTGAAAGTGATATTTCTATAAAGGGCACAAGAGGTAGCAGGCATGTATTGTGTGAAAGAAAATCTCAATCTAAACATTGTTACAAGAGCAGGCTTTCTAGCAGTGCTTGGTTGTTGCTATTCTTTTGATGCTGTAATGTCAGATCTAATATAAAGGATGCAGAGGGATTTCACTAACCAACAAAAAAAAGTTAATAAATAAATAAAAAGTATTTGCCATCCTCATTAAGAAACACATGCTTACCATGTGTTATAATCTATCTCTTATTGTTACTTAGCCTAGGAATGATGTGTTGAGAACACGCCACTGTGCTCATCCTAATTTATTAACTGTTCTCCAAGTCTGGTGGAAAACTTTCTAACATAGCCATTTCAAGAATAAAGTATGCCCTTTCATAGTGCTCTGTGGCTTTACAAAAGGCACTGCATAGATATTAAAGTAAGGCTTTTAAAGCTTTCAAAACTATAAAGATTTTATTCTTCCCTTGACATTACAGGGTAGCTCTCTGTGCTGTTTGGCTGATGTTATGTATCTTGCCAAGATACTCCCAGCTACAAATCTTTTAAAATATGCAGACAACTAACAAATTGCTAAAAAACAATCACTGTAACTTGTTCCCTACTTCTTGCTTTGCATTTTTAGAGACATATGCCTTATTGGAAAAGCATTATGTATTTTGCATTGTAAAAAGTAGTAAAAAATATTTTTAACCTGTTTTTTTTTTTACAAGTTGATCTAAATATGGCTTTCTATCACAAAATCTAACACATATCACATATCTAAATATGGCTTTCTATCACAAAACTTCCTTCAGCCAACAGACTATCATGCCAAACAAGGAATCTGGTGAAAATGACATAAATAGACATATGATTCACTCTGAAGTCATTGCTGTAGACTCCTAAGAAATAATATCTGAGTACCTAATTTTATGGTTATTTATGATTCTGCATTGCTTTAGTCTTTAAAGCAATCGTCTCTCCTCTGTTTCAAGTCTTTAGAACTTGGAAACATTTTTGGTTTGTTGGCAATGCAATCTTATTATAATAGTCTTTTAAAATGCATGGGAAATCATTCAGTGTTCCTAGACAACTGAATTGGCAATTTTACACTGATAGCTAGTTTTCCTTAGTCTTATGACTTGTCCTCATATCATTTTTTTATATTTATTTTTATTCCAGTTAAAATATTTATTTCAAAAGCCAGTGAGGCTGATGGTGATAACAATGTATTTGCCCATCAAATAATTTATAAAATCTAAACATTTTTAAGCAAGAAACAAAATTAGAGTAATTGTAACTCTCACTGCTCAACTAATAAAAATACTGCTTTTTCTCATGTGCAAAAGCAGAAACATTTCATTTTAACTTCTTAGAATTAATGTTGACACATTTATTTTAAGTATCTGAATGTTGGTATCTTAATACAGTTAAGCCATCAAATGCAAGTATGTATCTGTGTTTGATCCTAAATGAACTATATTAAAAGTTGCAAAGTAAAGCACAGAAAAAATTAAGACCTGCCATAAACAGGGTTTCCCCAAGTACTCTGAATGCTTAAAACACTCAGAAATCAAAACCTAAGTTATCAAGTCACACATCTAGAAGTAAGGAACATACAATTAGTGACCATCTGTGAAAAAATGTGGGTTAAATACTTTCCTAGTTTCACCTAGGAACTGGGGGTGTAACTCTGTTTTCCAGAACATGGGTATTTTTGGCACTTACCCCTGCACTGTGGATGTGTGCACATGTCTTTGTAGACTGAGCAAGAACAGTAGACTACATAGTAGCCAAACACATGAGCAGCTACATATCCATATTCCTAAACTTAAGTCTGGGGAAAAGGAGGGAAGACTTCCCAACACAGTATTCTAAGCACCAGGTTAGGTCCTCACTACTTTGCATTCCTTTTGTATCCAATCCACTGCCCCTAGTCAGTGGGTAAAATGGATTAAAAACAGTACAGGATCCAAACTAAGGCCCAGCTCCCATGTCCACCAACCTAAGGCAGATATTCATCTCACTGAGCCACTACCTAGACTGGTCCCTTTTTCCTGGCCCAGGAGACCAAGAAGTGTTGTCATGGGCCTTGGGAAGACCTAATTTATGGTGTGGTCTTTAGAACAATGTCAAAAACACAGGTTCAAATCTCTCCTATGCAAAGGGGAGTGGTGGTTACATCTATGGTTTTCTGTTTCCAGAGCAAGTGCCCTTGGGGCTAGAATATGGAAGTGTCTTTCTTCTACTTCTCCTTGTTAGTCACAGATTTCCAGCTTGGTGTATTTCTGTCACTTGCTCACATATGCAAAATGGGCATACGTACATAGCCATGTATCTGCCCAGTCAGTGCACAGTTTATTTTCCATGCTTAGTTTTACTTGTGAATGTTTATGAGAACATGGGGCACAGGGGTAAAAGAGACTTGGACTCTGTGTACAAGTGCCAAAAAAAACATTTACAGTGCTTGAAAACTTCCATTTAGGTGCACTGTGAGTAGCAGAATTCTGCTTGTTGTGACAAAGGAATAGAAAGAATCTGTTTCTGTAGGACAACAGTCAGCTGTGTTTGTAACAAGACCATGTTCCCTTCTCGCAGTCCCCTGCCTCATTTACTACACACATTCCAACTTCTGCCCCTGACCAAAACAGTTTCCAACCAACCTCAGGCTGCACAGAGAAGCACACATAGCCTGGAAGTGGCTGAACATGCAGACTTCCCCATGCAGTCTGGGGCTGGCTGGGAACTGATCGAGTGTCCTATGCCCCAATTGCATGTTCAAGGCACAGGGCTTGGAAAGAGTTGCAGTGGTGGGATAGGTCCCAGCCCCCTTCCCTGATCTGTCATTTGGGCAGCTAGCAGTGAGTTGCCCCACCAGCAGATCGGGGCAGCAGGCTGGGACTTGCCTACTCCTTGCAGCTCTTTCCAAGCCCATTGTCTCTATCGGGGAGACGGGCCAGGAACTCCCTATTGCCAGGATGGGGGATATTGTCCCTGCCCCACAGTAGGCAGCACACCGGGAAAAGGAGACAGCTGTCTCCTGGCCCAGTACTCCCTACCAGCCCTTGGGATAGCACCCAGGGTGAGCCTGAAGCCTTCCCATTGCAGGACTTCAGGGAACTAGAAGCAAATTTTCTCCCTAATCCTCACATTAGTAAATCTCCTCTTCAATGTCAACCAGGTTAGTCATTGCTTTCAACATATTATGCACCATACATCCCAAGCATACATCTAGGGTTGTTGGAGTTACCAATCTTGTGTCTCCAAACAGACTGCTGTTTTACTAGATGGATTTTGAACCTGGATTTAAAATTGCTAACAAAAGGAGTATCCACACTAGAAGTCCCCTCCACTGAAAATGAAATATCCATACACAACATCAGAGTTCCCACCTGACTCTAATTTTAAATTTTACAAAGCTGGTCTTGCCTCCCTTTATCCAATTCCAGATCTCTTATTCTCAATAAACAAGAAATGAAGCATGAAGGTTTATTGAAGTCTTATGAATCAAAACCACCTAATCAGTCTCAAAGAGCTAACATTTCCCCACAAGAGAAGAATCCATTTAGTCATCTCAGATGCTATACTATAGGATCAAAGACCAAGTTTCTCCCTGGTTCTATAAAAGATCTACATGGAAACCACTCTGGGCAAAGTACAAACTTATAAAAGACATAAAAATGGCATATATCTTCCAGTACCTTGTTTAGAGACAGGCCGTATGCATGGATTATCAGGGGGGAGGTGTTTCCCGCTTTTTCATGATATGCATGTTCTGAGGGCTTAGGACATTTGATCAAATACATTTTACACTTAGGAACTTGAACTTTTCATTGTATTTTTTTAACATTTCCAGTACACACAACACATTGCTAGCAAATATTGGAGCATGCCTTCTTTCAGCTACTAATTTATTTCCTTTAACACTGACAGCTAATTATCTAAAAACTTTCCCATTTCTCAACAGGAATGCTCTCTATTTTGGAGAGGCAGGAGTTGCTTTACTTCAGATGACATGCTGTATCTATGATGAAAGAACATAAACATTAGAGAAAATAGATTTTCTATACAAAATCTTCATTTTGCACATTTGATGTTAAGATTTGTCATGGAAATTTTTCAGCTGGACCTATAGAAAGTTTATCTGTGGTGTCTGCTACCCAGATAATGAAAGGAAAGGCATTTATATGGAAGGATTTCCACATGTAAAGAAGTGAGATTACAGTCAGAAATCAAACATGATTTTTCCAAAGACACTTTTTGTCAGCAGCACTTAGAAATGCAGTTTCTAATGGCTAGTAATTTTCAGGACCTTAGTTCCATTTTTTTCAGCATGCATTATAAAATCTGTTTTGTTTAACTGGCTTAAATATCCAAAACACTTTGTCCAAGAAACAAAAGGAAAGGGGGACAAAGCAGATCAACCAAAATAGAGTTAATTTTCAAGCATATATTTAGAATAATTTTGCATATTTTATGTCAACATCTATATAAAGAAAAATTAGTATAAAAGTGCATTTCTTTTCAGTTGAGCCCAAGGCTTTGATTTCCAAGACAGGAACAAAAACAATGGTAAGATCATCAAGATGATCAGCTCATTCTTCTAAACACATATTGCCAGCTTTTATATAATATCACATATGGCAAATCTGTTATTTTGGTGTCATCACTGAAATAGTAATTTTTCCTTCTCACAATAGTAAATGCACTGAAGCAGCAAAGGGGTATGAAAAAATAAAAATGAGAGAGATAAATCAGATGTATCATAAGACAACAAGATATATGTTAATAGAGGGTAGATGGGCTCCAAAACATGTCTCAATGCAGTATAGATTTTGTACTGGGGGATTTTTTTCCTGTCATCAATAAAGTCAGTAGCACTGTTATACATGCCAGAACAAGGTTTATATATAGATTTGATTAGGGAAAAGATGAACCTTTGCCTGAAAAACACCTGTTCAAAGTATGCTTTGTCACAGTAGTCCTTCCTTCCCTCAGACCATCATTCATTTTTTTCTTCCTTTCCTTGACCTCTTAATTCTGTCATTCTTCAGCCAAAGCCATGCCCTATCTTCATAGCTGCAACAGGATTTTTGGATAATTGTACTATGAAGAGGCCTGGAGTCTGTATTCTAGATCCTGTAGGTTGTGAGACTCCCTTATCAGGAGTAGTTTAGTTAATCTGACATTTTTAAATCTGCTAAGAGCCCAAAGATTGAGACTAAGAAATTACAAAATGACAGAGAAGCCTGTGTGACTCCTGTGGGGGATCATGAAACTCTCGGATTGATAAACTGTTCAAAAAATAAACACACAACTTCATTTGTTTTGGACGATTTAAAGGACACTAACAGTCATCTGATGTTTTTAATAACAGATCACCTATTGGCTCAGCTAAGAGATCTCAGATCCTCCTCTGTCAGCTTCCATTCACCCTATTACTTCTAACAGTATGGACAGTCCCATTTGGTGTTATTATACCCAAAAGTGGTAGAAGGTGAATCTAGAATTGCATGTTTGGGTTAAAAAAATGAACATTTCCATTTGCATTTGTGAGTTAAAAGACATGTCCAGCTAAGCAAAAGGAACCCGATTCGTGGAAGCAAGCAAATCATCCTGACATAGAAAAGATAATTATTTGCAACAACCTGTTTACAAAAAACCTAGAGTCTATAGAGTGCCTATACATGTGCAGTGAGGCTGTTCCAATGCATTGAAATTACAGCTTATCAGAGCAGACTTGATTAATCAAGTGTGCTGGAGCACAGTAATTACCGTGCTCCACCAGACTCCAGTGTCTCATGTATTTGTGTCCCCACACAGAATAATGGCAATGGGGTATTTTTAACTAAGTCAACCCTGCCACCATTTCTGAGTGCAGGGACAATGATACATGAAATGCTCCGGTTGCTTTAATTAGAGTGGCTCTTAAAGCTGCTTAATTAAAGCACCCCCCCACCACATATACACACTCCTGGAGCATGTATATAAATGCCCTAACAATTATTAGCTGAAGAAGCAAAAGTAAATCACAGAATGAGATAATCCCTTTAATGGGTAATAAAGAAATAACTTTTATTGAATAACTTACTTGCAAAGGATTATTTTCTCAGCCTACCAAAGAGTGAAGCTGTTTTTTTAAATGGCTTAATGCAAAGGAAACAAAGCCTCAATATCACTGGTTGCAGAAGGAGAAGAAACTGAACAGCTTCTCCTATTTTTTTTTGTCATGAGGTGCTTTTAAAAGGATGGATTAAATAGAGGCCAAGAGGCCAGAAAAAAAAAAAAATCAACATTAAGAAAGTGAGAGTTCACATAGGTATTTGAGAAATACTAGCAAAAAATTATTTAAAATCAATATTTTTATGCTGATTTGCTTATTTGTAACAAAAATGTCAATTTTATTATCTAGTTTTCTCTAATAAGTGGAGATGGTATAGGCTTTAGGACTTTTTTATTTTAAAGCAAAAGGATAGTATATAAAAAGGAGTAGAGAAAGAGATACAGAAAACTCTTTGGGCTTTTGATTTTTAAAAATGGATAAAGCAACTGTTAGAATTGTCAGATTAGAAACAACCTTTTTGTGCCTGTCTTAGACTTCTGTTACATTAAGGGGGAGCACTATGTTCAGTGAAACTCACTTTCTAATATCAAGAAGTCGGCTTATACTGGATCCACAGTACGTTATTTACTGTGGGCTAGGATGTGAGCTTTCTCTATCTACTAACTGTTCTGGGATCATTTCTAGTAGCCACACGGTTGCTTGGCTTCTGTATCAAAGAAGAGATGTTCCTTCTTCAGTTTAGGCCCTGTACTCTACCATCATGCCTGTAACATGAGAACATTTCAAACTTTCATTATATCGCAGAGGCCTGAGTCTGTAAAATGCAGTGTCTAGAATTCTGGCTTTGTATGCAATTTTAGGCTAAGTGTTCAAATGGTATAAAATGATATAACTGCATTAATCACTAGAGCTATGTGGTCTTATATCAGTTGAAGACCTGATCCAGATTCCTTTTATACCTGTAAAAACTATGTAGTCCAGAGCATAATCAGCAGGGATCCCATTTTTTTATTATTTAAAAAAATCCCAAATGTTATGACCTAAAAAATGTAACCCGAAATCCAATTTTTCCATTATTAAAATGAAAAATCACTAATATATATATATAAAATATTTATCATTAGATGTGTGTGTGTGTACATACTAGCAAACTGCCCATAAAGAATGATGGTGGGGATGGAAGGGACAGAGGGGGACGAGCAGGTGAGACCAGAGCTGTGCTGCTACCACCTTGTGCTGCTGCTTCTTCCAAGGAGCAGAGCTGGGAGAGGTGAAAGGACATCACAACCAGTCTCAACCCCCCCACTCTGTCCCCTCCATCCCTGCCACCATGGCAGTGCTCTGTCAATGCCATCATGCTTGACAGGCAATTTGCCCCACATGCAGCACTGGCTGGAGCCACGCTCTGCTGGGAGCCATGCCCCTCATGAGTGTTATGGACAGACAGACAGACAGACACATGAACAGATAGACTAAGTCCTTTATATACATAAATATTTAGTGGTGTTTCATTTTAATCACAGAAAAATGTGGATTTTGGATTTTTTTTAAGTCAGAATATATGCGGGGGGGAGTAATCAGAGAAAACCAGGATCCCTGATAATCAGGCACAAAAATTAAGAATTTCCCTGGTGTCACCTAATTTAGAAAATGGCTCCAAAAGACTGATGCTCCTATTTTGACCATAACCACTCCTCCCAGATTGCAAAAATGTAGCTTGTACCATTAATTTATATGCATAAGTGTAACAACTATTAAACAAGTTTCTCCAAGCTGTACAACCCTAGAGTTCCCCTTAACATTTTCTAGGCTCAGAATTTTCAGAGACCTTAATATAGACACACTGATCTTTGCTTTCTTGGTTTGATTTTTAGTTTCTAAAAAGATTGCTAAGGAGTGGCATTTGGTCTTTTAATTTTGATAATGTGAGCTTCCCTTTTCCTAATGCTGGTTTTAACAGGTATATCACTTAAAGCACCAGGGCAAGTCACCTGATACTGTATGCTGCTGTTGCTACTGCTCATCCAGCATTTTGGTTCCATTAATTTTATGAAAGGCAGCCTTATCTTATAGTACTGAGAAGATGCACTGAGAAGATGCTGAAAGGAAAGAATTAAGGAAGAAAACAACCTGACCAGCTCTGCGTGTGTACGTGGATTATAAACCAGGCAGCCAATTTTCTATCAATGATGTTCATTTGAACTGTAAGTGGACTGTGGTATGTTTTCTGATTCTTTCATAATAACCAGGGATCATAAAAAAATCCCCAATTTTCAGATTTTAAAAAAGAAACCTAAAATCCAAATTTTTCCATGATTAAAATGAAGCGCCAGTATATATACACACATACACACACACACACACACACACACACACACACACACACACACATGAATTAGTGGCATTTGACTTTAATCATGGAAAAATTTGGACTTCAGATTACTTTTTTAAATCTTAAAATTGAGGATTTTTTATCAGAGAAAACCAGGATCCCTTGTAATAACTATACACATGTCTTCCATAGCCAGTTTTATTATTGTTCCTATGCACTTTACAAAAGGGAAATATCAGTATCCCCATTTTACAGATTGGTAAATTGAAGAAAAAGTTATAAAGTGACATGCCTACTGTAAAATCAGTTTTATCAACCTTTGCTGCTATAATCCATCACAAAATCAGAAAACTTCAGCCCTGGAGTGACCTGAAACTATTAGAGGTTACAATTGTTTCTTTATGAAGTCTTTTCCAGTGATAGGCAACTGAAGGTGAACTGTTTTGCTGCCACCTTCCCCACATTCACATAGCTAATCTCACTAATGAGTGAGTAGCCAGGGGTTTCTAATTAGCTACAGATACATGGTTCCTTCCAGTCTTCCATTAGAAGCCCCTCAAATGTTCCAGTGTACAGAATGACCCAGTTTGTCCTGTAGGATCAGATGCCATCCCAGTAAATCACTAGTAAAAAGATGTATGTTTAATATACGGGCTGTGCGAAATTTTACCAGCAATTTTGTTTTGATGCTGTTTTGATTCATTTCGAGCTTGAAACAGTGAAATCAAAATGAAATGAAGGGCTTTGAAACAGCCTCAAAATGAAACAAGGGCAGTCAAAACATTTTGAAACTTTCAAAATGTTTTGAGTTTCAAAGCTCAAGTAGAGATTGCCTGCAAAGAAACAGAAAGTAAGGAGAGGGAGGGGGAAGAGGGAGAAGGACTGCTTTCATACTGACTGTGTAGCTGGCCAGTGACTTCACAGTCATTGAGGTCTCTTCCAATGCCAGTGCTCTGGGGAAGGAATGGAAAAACAGCATAAAAAGCAGCATTGTTTTAACTGGCCTACTTTCTGCTTTGGGGTCTGACAGTTATTGAACTATCTTCCAGCAGCTTAGGAGTGTTCGACAATGAGGGCTACTATTAGAATTGATTTGAATCATTTCCTAATTGCTAGCCAAGCAAGTGGGATTCCACAATACCTTTTGCTTTCTTCTAGACTTTTTTATTTTATTACTATATTCACTGATTCATTCTTTTCAATTTTAGAGTTATATTGGATATTACATGATCACATTTATATAGGAAGGGAGATACATTTATATTTTATTTCCATACATTTATACTTTGTGGCATATCCATACCTTATAGAATGTATATAGGAACGCAGATACATTTATATATTTGTATAAAAACAAGACCCTATGAAACACACTGTGAAGCATGGTGGAAAGACAGCTGGCAAGCCTTCAGGGAGGGGCAGAAGAGTGGATAGAGGGAGAGATGTAAGTTCTTCTCCCCCACCCCACCAACTGAGATGCAGCATCTTTCTTACAACTAGCAGACATGAGGGTTTGAGAAGCAGCAAGGAGAGGGGAGCAGTGCCAGTGCCACTGGCTGCGCCTGAGACTGCATCCCCTCCAAGAGCACCAGCCATAACTGCCCCACCACCATCACAATAAGCAGAAGCACCAATACCAGCATAACAGTCTCTTCCACTCCCATTTCACTTCCCAAGCTGAGCCTTCCAGTTCTAGAAGAAGAGCTGGAGCTGGAGGTGGATCTGAGTGCCCTAGCAAGGGAAATTCTGGTGAAGGAGGGGGAATCTGCTGAGTTTGTGCTGCACAATCCTCAAGTTTACCCTAAAGTCAGGTCTCTTTCCTCAGAAGGCACTTCAGAGGAGGCTGAGGTAAAAGTTGAGGAGGCAAGTGGCTCAGCTGAGTCCACTCCTCCTGTTGTGATGCCTCTGCTTGCTGAGGAGGAAAAAAAGTACAGCATCCATACATGCACCCACACCCCAGAAGCAAGTGGGTAATGTGGGCTGGGATCATTTTGAGCTGGCAGATGATCTTATATACGCTATCTGCCTGTACTGGCAAACCAAAACCAGCCAGGACAAAGGAACAAAACACATGAGCACCATGAGGATCCTGATGCATCTCCAAAAGCACCACCCTTTTGCCCTTCCTCCTCCTCAGTCTGGCACCAGTGGGAGCATGCCCAAAGGGAAGTCCCTCTCTTACTGCAAAGCCCTCATCCCCCCCCCTCAAAGCAGAGGCAGGTCACTCTGGAACAGTGGGAGAAAGGTGGACAGAAATCAGGGTGCGTTGCAAGGGTAAGCAAGATCAGCTAACACATTGGGGAGAAGCTTGCTGTCAAAGACCAACCCTTCTCTGTAATTGAGTAGCCAGAGTTCAGGCAGCTCATGGTGTTCATGACCCCATCCTACCAAGTGCCCACATGCACTACCTTCTGCAGGATGGTGGTGCTCTCCCTGTATGAGGCATTCAGGGAGTACTTGAGGGTGGAGCTGTGCAAGGCAGGTCCTCAGGTGGCCTAACATTTCACCTCAGATATCTGGAGCAGCCAGGGTGGAGATCACACCTACCTCTCCCTCACAGGGCACTGGTATGACCAGTGAGGTCATTGGTGGGCTCTCCTTCAAGCTGATATGATGGATGATTTCCACACAGAAACAGAGACCTTGGGGGCTGTGAACAGCTTGGTGTAGGGGTGACTCATTGGGTAGGTCAAACTCACCCATGGGTTCATGGTCTCTGACAATGGGGCCAATATAGTCAAGGTAGTCCATGATGCCACCTTTTTGGTATCTACTGTATGGCATGCAAGTTTCACCTCATTGTCAAGGAGAGCTTGGAGGAGGACATGGCTGCCAATGATGGTGCCAGCACCACCAGCAAACTCATTTCCAAATACAGGAAGGTGGCAGGCTTCTTCCACCAGATCATCAAGGGGGGCAAGATACTGCAGGAGAAACAAGCAGAGCTGAACATCTGCATCAAATTGCAGCAAAAAAACCTGCAGGATGAGGAGACTCAGTGGAACTCCACACATACTTGATGCTTGACAGCCTGGTGGATCAACAGAAGGAAATTGCTTGGGGAGACTGGGATCAGTGGCCACCATGTGTGACCCAAGGGTGAAGGGCAGCATTCGCAGCAGCCAAAGCCTGAATCAGTGCATGGAGATGCTGGTGAATAGAGACAGGGAGGCAGAACAGCAGAGTCGGGCCTATAAACTTCACTTCATCCGCCTCCTAGTTACAGAAACTCATGGACTCAATATAGACATTTGATTTATGAAACACTACAACCTGCCTAACATCTGACTTCTCAGGTACCTCTACACTTTTACCTGTGATGCTACATCTCCTTCTCCCTACCTCGCACAACCTGTCCCTCACCCCCTAATGCCTCCATTTCCATTTTCACTGACTGGCTTTCTTGCCTGCATTGCATGCCAGCATCTGACTTCTTGACTATTCCTCCCATCCAGGACCAGCACACAAACATACCAACTGCAAGTGCTTCCTCAGCCTGACAGAGGGGTTTTCAACCCAAAAGCTTGCTAAGAAAAATGTATGTAACTATTCAGTCAGTCTGCTAAAAAATACCAGATTAGATTGACCCAAAGGAAAGGACCTTGTCTGCCAGTGCCATATCCTTAGACCAACATTCCTAGCACCTGACCAGAAAGATACAATGCCCTGGGAACATCTAATCCTCAGGGCTGGGGCTTGGCAGGAAGAGTTTTCTGGCAGCTGTTGGAAAAGAAGTTCCTACAGGAAAGGAAAAAAAGCTCTGTGACAGTTTGGCTGTCTGAGATGTTGCTGGTGCTACTGTGCTGCTTACTAAGTTATTACCTGTTGTCATTTAAAGTGGTGGACTGGAATGAGGCTATAGGGGAGGAGGAGGCCTCATTGGGGCACACTGCCATGTTGTGTAGAGGCCCCAGTGCCATTGAAGGCACGCCTTAATACACACACAATTTTACCCATGTCACAAGTTTGCTTGTTAGCAGCTTGAGGTGCAGTTTCCCAGAAACTGCTGCACCTATCTCCTTGAAATGGCAGACTTCCTGACATTTGAAGTGGCAACCATCCCTGCAAGTTTCATCTGAATCAGGCAATAAATGACAAAGGTATAGGCAGTTTTGTGCTGCTCCATTATAGCCTATGGGCAAAAGGTTGAAACAGCATTGAAACTGCAAAACAGTTTCGGTGAAACGAAAAGGAACAGAGCTTTTAAAATGAAATGAAAGTTGAAATGAAACACCATCCCATCAAAACATTGAAACAGAAGTCAAAACGGAATGGTGCTGTTTCACACAGCCCTATTTAATATGTAATCTAATTTGAATGCAAGATTCTGCATCATATCAATGTTGTGTATTAATTGAAAAACAATTCTCTTTTTGGACATAAGTAGTTCATGATAGTTAGTACTTCAATATCCTAGAAAAAATCTCAACAACTGTTTATCTGTGCAGTGATCTGTTACTAAGCAGTCCATCTCATTGGCTACTGTTTACTTCAGTGGCATGGTTACTTATTTTCCCCTTGGGTGTAGCAAATTAGTGCCAATGTAGGGAGCTATGATGACAACATCAAAAGCCAAAATCTCCTTAGCCTCTTTAGAAGAGTGAAAAAATACTAGGTTTATGTCAAGCTTCCTAAATCATAAACATAGATTTTTAAATTTCTTTTAAAAAAAATCCCTGAATTAACTGATGCTGAATAAATACTAGCACTGGGAGTGTCTGTTTGGGCATACAGTTGCCCATGTGGATATGCAAATTATTAGGTGTAGTTTTAGCTGTCAGTGTTAAATTACCCCTTTGAAAGTCTGTTGTCTTTGATATTCTACATTTTTTTGTTGTAGTTGGGGGGTTTATTTTTTTTGTGTTTTAAGCAAGAGTTTACCCAGTGAAGTTTACTAGAACATTTATTGTGGTTGTATGTTTGATTTATAAATAGAATTTCTTAAATAACTCTTTACCCCAAATTTCTTACCTACTGCAGACTCTTTGAGAGTTTAAAGGTGAAGATGCTTCAGTCTGTAACACAAAGTTAAACCCATCATTCTGCTGATGAACTCACGCTCACTTAATTTGTCATCACAGTCTGCATCCAGACGTGCATGGATGTTTGGGTCTCTGTGAACAACTAGCAGCAGTGCACCTTGTGCCATTGCTAGTTGTCCTATGGAACACCTGTGCCACACATGCTCTGGTGTGTAGCAAGTTACCCTGAGTAGTGTAGGGGAAGCTGGGGCCAGCACTGGGCTGGACCCAGCAGCCTTACCTGGGGTACTGGGAACTTTCTGGGGCTCTAGCAGCAGCGATCATGCCACATGGAGCCTGGCCAGCACTAGACTGTGGCTGCCTGGCCAGGTTCTGGCTTTGGGCGGCACATGATGCTGCCATGTGCGCCATCCCACCTTTTCTTCCTTGGGTTTTCTTGACCCCCAGAAATCCAGAGGTCACTAACCCTCCATGCTGCTCCCTTGCAGTGCAGAGAACAACTGAACAGGTAGTATCTTTCTTTCACTGTACCACAGATTTTCCTTTTAAAGTTTGGTTCATTTTAAAATTTTCTGAATGATCTTCAACCAAATTCTATTATATTTGAGTGAAGATTCTGTAAAACACTGTGAAATCTTTAGTATAACAGAGCATACTGGTTCTTTATAAACCAAACAAACAAACAAACAAACAAAACCCCTACTCTGGCCTGTAGCAGTTTTTTGACTCTTTATAATCTTGTTTGTGTCAAAATATTTCCAAAGAATCCTAGGACAAAATTGGGCTTACAGATATAAAGAAATAGTTAACTTACCTTTTGAACTCACTATTGAACTCAGAGTAGCTTCAGAATAGAGTTCAAATGATCACTTAGGTTAGGGACAGATATTCAAAAAGCCTGAGTCTGAATTGATTCAATCTTTGTAGGTTAGTCTAACCTTGATAGGCTAAATCAGTGTTGTAACCAGACAGAAATCCCAGAAATGCAAGCACATGCCTGCAGTGGATCAAGCTAGAAGCTGGAGGGTGCTAGAGCAGTATCCTAACCACCTACAGGAGGGTTTGGGATTGAGAGTGGTCAGGAGTAAAAAGGAAAGAAAGGTTTATTGATCTAACAACACACAAGTATACATAATATAACAAGACAACAATGACAGACAATAAAGTTCTGAGTCAGCAATTTATCAGCAGTCCCCTTTGATGCCTGATATATGACCATCCTCTCAAAATCCAGTGAAGTCAGGCATCCCCTGTCTGTGCTGTTCAAGGGGGTACCAGGAAGGACGCTGGTATTCAATTCTTAGACTCCTTGAGATCCACTGGCCCAACTGAATCCAGGTCAGCAGCTTCTCCTTATAATGATAGCTTCCTTTACCACTCTGTGCATACCTTCTGTCGATTCCTGGATGTGCTAGCAAATTTATAACCTTTGAGCTATGCTGTTGACTTACAGCCACTCATAATTTTACACTGCAATCTTTCCTTATATGGCACCTTCACGTTTTCCTTATATGATTAATTTCAACTGTGCCACTACCTATGAGGCCAGACTTAACTAGTTTTAAACCTTTAATTAAACTCTTAGTTATAGCATACATTTTATAATGCATCAACAAACCACCAGAAATGCCTGGTATAAACATCTCTGAGCATTTAGTAAGCACCTTACCACACAAACATTACTCTTAGCTATTCCACTCCACCCTGCTGTGCTAGTGCTTGCAAGGCCTCGAAACAATTTCCTTTAAACTTTTACTAAACTTCCTAGCTGTAAAACATTTTGTGATACATAGATAAGCAACAGGAAACACCTGGTTCATCCATCACAGTTCACTCAGCAAGCATTTTTTTTTTCAAGCAGACAACTCCTCACTGCCACAAGCAACCCTCCCTCCCCTTGCACAGGGAACCAAAAAGGTGATACTTCCCCTCTATGAGACATTGGTCAGACCACATTTGGAGTACTGCATCCAGTTTTGGGCTCTGTACTTCAAACATGACGTGAATAATCTCGAGAGTGTCTAAAGGAGGGCCACTCATATGATTAAGGGTTTACAAGCCAAGCCCGATGAGGATAGACTAAGGGTCTTGGACCTCTTCAGCCTCCACAAGATAAGGCTGAGAGGTGATCCTGTGGCCACCCACAAGTTCATTAGGGGGATGCAGCAAAGGATCAGAGATGCTTTGTTCATCAGAGCACCTTTTGGGGTAACAAAGAGCAATGGTTACAAACTGACATAGAGCAGATTTAGCCTAGACATCAGGAAAAACTTATTCATGGTAAGAGTGGCCAAAAGTTGGAATGGGCTTCCAAGGGAGGTGATGCTTTCCCCTACCTTGGGGGTCTTTAAGAGAAGGATGGATACCCAGCACTTTTTCCTGCTTGATGATGTGTTGAGGTCCTTTCCAATCCTAGCATCTATGAATCTATGAACCTTGTCTGCCTTTTCCAAAGGAAGCATTGCATGGACATTACCATCGGAGCTGTTGATTACCTCCAAAAAGCTCTATTTGGACACTGTCCTATTTGCCTTACACAGCATGAGTTAGCATACCACATGCTGACTATAGTCTGTGCTATGGGAGAGAGGAGGAAGGGATCTTTGCTTAAGCAGCGAGTGGTGTTGGGGTGGGGGCAGTACAGGGATGCCAGGTAGACCCTATTGTGCCTGCAACTCTGTGCCAAGCTCCAACTGTAAGGAGAGGGGGGCAGATCAGCTGCGGGGGCAGATCCCCAAGTACCCTCCCAACCCTCCCTATCCCAGTCCCATTCACCTAACTCCCTACAGCCTCTCCTTGCCCATTGCATTCCTGCCCCATTTTGCTGATGCTCTCAGGGGCAGT
>JAGPOW010003316.1:136579588-136589717 GCA_030014935.1 Caiman crocodilus
CCTTGTGACCTCATTTACCTGGTCTAATGGAGGCCAGCACCTGTTGGCTGTCAGCCAACCAATTTGAAATGCATCACTAGTTGCTGGGCAGACTGGCAGACTGACTCATCTTTCCCTGTTTCCCCCACTGAGCAGGTTTCCCTCCTCCCTCAGGAATGAATCCAGATCAGGTTACCTAAAGAGTTAGGGTAAGGTGTGTACCTTCTGCAGGGCCCATCCTAACCAAATTGCCACAGAGCAGAGTTTTTAGGGAGAAACAGAGGTGGCCTTCTGCCACACAGGTGCCAATCTAGAATGAAAACTGTAGCATGTGGTTCACATATGGAATACTGCATCTGAAAAAGAGACATTCTTTACTTTTGATGGCATTTGGATGCAAGGTTTTGACTTTGTCTAATTTTCAGCTGATATTACAAGGGCCCTGCTATATTCAGGTTAAAGCTGGAAAGGAACCAGCTATAGAGTTGTTACACATGTTCAAGCACTAAATTTATTGGTTGTCTCTTTTTATAGCTGGACAGGCATTTTATTGTGTGATAATAACTTTGCATGTGTGTCTGGTCTAAATTGATTGTGTGATTACCCTGTTAATTTTGCAATATATGTAAGACATAGCAAGGGCCTATATATTACTGTTTACATTTGTATTGATACCAAGAAACAATACTATATTTATATATTACCTAAATTGAAATAAGAAGGTATTACACATCTGTTCATATGCAATTTCTTTACCCTTGCTCTTAAAACATACTGGACCTTACAGTTTCTTTATGGCTTATGTAAAACTAATGACACCTTAGTCCCTGTGAAGATAATAATCATAGGAGTGTATAAAATTGTGTATTATCATTGAAAGATTATACCAGAACCATGCTAGTATAGTACTATTTTGTATTTTGGGGGAGGGGGATTATACTTTACCAAATCTAAGCTTAAATTTTGCAGTGAGAAATTTTAATGTCATGATTATTTTGATGACACGGGTACTAAGGAGGATCCTTGTAAGATGGATTTTGGACTGCTGGCAATGTTTCTGATCCTTATTTTGATTAGCATTGCCACAGGAAGGCAGGGGACTGAAACTCCCCATATGAGGCTTACCTGTGACTGATACAACAGTAGGAGTTAGCTAGAAATTGTTTTTTTATGAGAGTGAAAACAGATTTAGGGGGTATTTTGGCTCAGGGCTAGGCTGGCCTCTCATGACCAAACTAAGCAATTAATGGGGTCACATTTCTAGAACTAATTGGTTGGTGCAGTAAACTTGTGTTTGGAAGGGGTAGCAAAATAACTATTGGCAGTCCTGAGTTTATTGGAAATTGCACGTTCCTCCAACAGATTAGGACCCATGATAAAAGTAATTAATAATACTTTGGCCATCTATGTAAACTCTGCCTAGCTCTACCTACATTTTATTAAAAAGTACAATTAAATTTTAACTGGGTACCTAGAAAACACAGAGTTAACACTCCATGTATCGCTCCAAAACCCTGAACTGAAAGCCTGGCTTTCATGGATGCAGTATTATGACATTATGGAAGATGACAGTCTTATTCTGCTCACATTTACACCAGTGCAAAACTGAAATAATTCCAAAGTATCAGAAACAAATCTGCCTGAGGTATGCCATACATTAATGAGTTCTAAACTCTATTATTGCAACTCATTACATCTGGGAATAAAGCCAAACAGCCACTAAAAAGAATAAGTTTCAAAATGCAGCAGCCTACCTGCCTTCTTGGCAACATAGGTCTGTATACACATCATCCTCGTGCTCTCCTATGTTCATTGTCCTGGATGGTCTGGATTCCTACTGAATCCAGAATCCAGTTTATAGTTTATCTTAGTATTCAAAGCCTTTCATAGAAAGGCTTTTGAATAGAAAAAGACCAAGCCTCTCTCTCCACTAATCGTGATCTCCTTTGGCAGCCATTACAGTCAACTGAAACTACAAAGTTCTCTGCCAACAGAGACTCTTGAGAATAGGAAACATGCTTTGTTAGAGCTTCACCTAGATTATTGAACTCCTTTTTATGGGAAATTAGAAGAATTAGAACAGAGTCCACAGCTTTTGGATCAAAATGCACAATCCATGTCTTCCTCTGTAAATAACCCCCTCTTACCGTGTGTTTAAGGGATATATAAATACCCAGATAGTATGACTCATAATTCAGTTCTCTTTCTCCGTACTGCCCTCCCACTTTCCAACCATAGAAGTACTGAAACACTATGATTGGTTTCTTCCTATCTCTAAACACTTATTTATAATATAAAACCACTTACTATGCAATTCTATTTAAACAGCTGACCCTTAAAATCCTGGAATTCCAAGATCCTCTTTATTGATCAGGGAACATGCTTCACCAAACACAACAATCAATTCAAGATGGGCCCACTCAAGCTATCCCGCAGGCAGTCTGCTCAGATGGCAAGTAGACTGAGCTCCAGCAATCACATCAACTAAATATGACCCATCTTGTCCTAGAGGAAGTAGAGGGCCATCCATGTCCATATCATCAGACAGGCAGAGGTAAAGTGGCAGCTCTGAAAACCTCACCATGATCCAGAAGGGTTAAACACATCCAGTACCCAGTAGGATTTTTCAGCCATATTAGGAGCTGACCAATGGCTGTAGTACATTCCATAACATGCAGGAGCTGCTTTATAAGTTTTCACAATGGTATCCAAGATCTATGGCTGATGCTGGTGATATTGAAGATGATCAACATGCATCTGTGGCAGGCTAAAAATAGTTCAGGGTATCCCATGTCCCTTTTGTTTGAAACTGTGCCATTGGGTAGAAAGGAATTTTAAAAGCCCAGAGGCTGTAAGAAGAGTGTGAAGCAGAGGTCCTGACTATGTAGCTCAGTGAGGGAGGCCCTCTTATAACTTGGAGGCTGCCCTGGCTTTGGGCCCCAGAGCTGTTAGCCAGTGGATAACACTTTTAATGCAAAATGCCTCACTCATTTTGCAAAGGAGATTTTTTTTTTTTGGCGGGGGAGGGATAAGGCATGAGAGTTCTAGGGCTTTCTCAGCGTAGACAAATCTGGGAGTTTTGAGCCTGGTCCAGCTGTCCATTTTAGTAGCCTTGCATTGTTGCATGTGTGTTATATTGTTGTAGTAAATGATTTAGACATCAAAAAGCTACATAAGTACCTACTGATGTCCAAAAGCCTAAATGGGATCTGAGTTATGAATGTTAATGTAAATGAAACCTGGTGGGTACAATATTAAATATAATACTAAGATTTCATTTACATTAAAGTTACTTAAAGTGTTATTATTATTAAGTGTATTACTTAAAGTGTTATATTCTGAATAGCTTTCATGAACCAGCCTTGCACCATTGCAAGAAAGAACATATATTTTACAGAAATCAAATGGTCTGCAGACACATTTTATGACTAATTCCTATTCATCACCAGGACAAACACAGGATACAAATTTTTCAAATGCTTTTCCAGTTTCTTGTATTATCTTTTACTAATGGCCTGAATGTACAAGGCATTGACTAACAGAGGGGAAAGACACAAAGTTACAAACACTTCACCATTTGTGTAACTTGACTCATCTAAGAGGTTCTGTTTAGGCCAGAACCCCAGACCTCTGCTGACAGATTGGAACTATGTTTACTTAATCTGAACCGGGATCTGGGGCACATATTAACAGAAGCAGGACCTTTGTTTTAATCAACACAATCTTAGCCAAACAGGGATCCTATCAAGAGGAATAGGTCCCAAACTATAGATTTATTAGATTGTTCTGAATTGAAAAGGCAATAAATTGCTATCTCCGGCCCCAAAGTAAAGGTGTTAAAGCTGATAAAATAATAATCATTATAAGTGATGTGCCTATAATAAATTTAGAGCATGTCGTTGTATCTTCTGTCATTCTGAGAACTAGAACATGATAGTAAATCAATCTTTTGGTATGTCATATGGCTAGAGAGTTCTGGTAAGTGAATTTTGTAACTAGGGGGGTGACTTCACCACTTTTTGCCATTAGCAGTTTGCTGTGCCCTTCCTGACACTCCTGCCCTGCTCTGCCCCAGGCCATGTAGCCTTGACAGAAACTACAGAGGAGAGTAGGCCCAGCACCCAGAAGACATAAGAAATAGCCAAAGATTCAAACAGCCAGGTAACTTTTCAATCATTGAAGAGATGTTTTCTGGCCTTTGCTGACTGACTGTTAGCTGCATCATAGAAGCTGGGTCTTCCATTTTCCTGGGCAAGGCTAGAAGATGGAAGGGCCCTCCTTCCCTGTCAGACAGCAACTGAGGTTTTTGTGTGACTAATATTTCAGGGGATTGCACAATACTTATGGGTCTTCCTGAGGGAGCAGAATTGCTACAGAACAGGGGTGTCAAACATATTGGTGATGTGTAGGAGGTGCACGTGCATCCCCTGAGCATGACAGTGCACCCCCTATGAAAATGCACTACTGACACTGTTGGCTGTGCCTGCGGGCAGTCACCGCTTATGACCTCCACTGCCAACATCTCCAGCTGCATCTACAGGTGGTCAGCGATCACCACTGATACTTCCAGTGACATCTGTGGGTGGTTGTCAACCCCCGGTCAGTACTCACCACCCAACCCCTGCCACCACTGACAGCACTGGAGTCATCTGCAGGAGCTCCCAGCTTACCACCGCCGCACTCATGCGGCCACCGCATCCCCCCAGCTGCCTGGGGTATGTGTCATTCATGGTCAAACATATGGCCCTCAGACCCAATACAGTGGGGAAGGAGTCTCTGTCTTGGGGCCAACAGCAGAATTCACATGGCCTCCACTTAATCTCCATTGCCTCTGCTGCCAGAATCACTATTTCATCTAGGCATCTCCAGCAGCTCCTGTAACAGGTTTGAGCATGAGACATATGAACTCTTAGGCTGCTGGTGCTATCACAGAAACTCTGGAAGCTGTGGCAAGAAGCCCCATGGGCTAAATCCAGGGCTGGGCTGCCCAGCACATGATGATACCCATGGCCTTGATCTGGCCTGCAAGGAGCTTCGCAGTCTGGATCTAGCTTGCAAGGCCATATTAGTTTGACACCCCTACTCTAAATCATATGTAGCTGGAATAGATCCCTCTTAGCAAGTTTAAAAAATGCAAGGCAAATCACAAAGTAGAGAGTAGGATCTGCTGCTTACCCTCCTAAGTTAAGGTTTTGTTTGAATGTGTGAAGCTATGAATACAGTTACCCCTACCTTTCCTCCTCTTTAAGTACTAAAAAACAAAACTGAACACAATAGAGTAGATATAGATACAACATTAAATTAATTGCGTAGGGCAGAGAATTCAATTTTAAGAAGATCCTAATCAGCAAAACCAATCAAACTTTTGTGTTAAAGAAAAACAATGACTAAAGGCAATATACGAAACTCATTCGTATTCTATACTAGTTTGTCAAAGGAGTTACCAGTACTGTGTATAAAAGCTTGCATATCGTCCACTGAATTGTTTAATACTTATGTAACACATTAGTTCAGTGTTTAAATAATATAAAGGGCTCCCAAAGGCCCTCTGGTGAGCTCAACTTTAAATAAGTGTGTAGTTTTTTCCAGTAATCAACTTAATAGTGTGCATTTGCATACATGCTGATAATAAGAAATTGATTTCTGTTGAGAAAAAAAATCATGATTTATTTTCCCCTAGGCTAAGAAGTGCCTGAGGCAGAGTTAAGTTAACTCCTTAGCTATAGGGATAGCAGAGCTTTGTGTAATTTCACGGATAGTACTGTATGGGTGAAGAATAACAAACAGTGCCTTTATTGAAGAAGAGGAAGCAGAAACAGAGCTGCTACAGACTAATCTGAAAAAGTATGAAAGGTTTTTAGAAGCCTTTTGAAAGAAAGATTAATTAAAAACACAGAGGAAAACTGAATAAGTCAGAACATGGGCTTGCCAAATGTAGATGTGCAAAACTACCTGATCCCTTTCTTCAGTAAGTTACTGGATAGTCTACATCCAGTGTGCCTGAATTTCAGTAAAGCATTTGATTTGGTGGCTGTAGCAGGACCTGACCTCCATGATTAGCCATAGAACCCCCTACTTTATGGGAATTAAAGATTATTTTGTATGTTTTAGTAGGCCTTGTGTGTCTAGGTGTAATTCTGTAATGGGGGAAATAAATAGCAGAGCTCTTTCTTGGTCTCTGCCCTTTTTCTATTCACACAGAGGCCCTACAGTCCATCTTTACCTTCATGGGAAACTGAGGAGTCTTCCTTAAAAAGCCAACATGACCTTTCTGGACAGAGTCTCTCTCCAACAACCCCTGAAACTCATAGTCTTTCTCTGTTGGATGGAACTCTCAGCATCTCTTTCTGCGCGGTTCCAACCCTTGTGTCAACACTGTACTGGTCTTCTGGCCCCTATTGTCCCTAATCATGGCCCTTCGGGACCTAACTGCTTTAGGAGATTTAACTGTAGAATCCAGTGGCCCCCACAGCCTTGCATGTCTATGTCCTTGACTAGGAACTCTAGTCCTAGACTGATCTCAACCCACTGAGTCCCTGAATCTTTCCAGTCTGTTATCTTCAGTGTGTGAATGACCTGGCTTTGGCCCATTCATCCCACTGGTTCCAGACTCTTGCAGAGCTCTTTTTTTGGTCTCTGCTTTTTTTCTGTTCACACAGTGGGCCCCGAGTCCTATATCGTCTCTAGACCACTGGATCCTTAAATCTTGTAGGGCTCGATCTGGACCTTAGCACCTTATAACATGGAGTTCTGCCACCTGTGGCCTCCAAAACCACTGATCAATCACACACAAACTTCTAGTCTCCTGGTCTCTAGGTCCCAGCAGCCTCCAGTCATCTTCCCACTCCCTATCCACAGCTTCCTTGGATACCTGGGCTGAATGGGTCCTCAGCCTTAGCATCCTCTTTCAGGACTTATTTTCTCTCTGCAGCTTAGGGCCAGATTGCCTCTCTAGATCTGGGGCTAGGCTTTAAGTACACCAGGGCTTTAAGTACACCACCTCACTCCAGTCACTTGACCTCTGACTTACTCAAGGTTTCTGTTAAGCCTAATTTCTTCACCTACAAGTACATAATATAAATAAAACACATTACATGGGACTGCCTAAAATTTGCCACATTTGACTGGGATCCCTCCCCGTATAAAGATAAAGGTGTCAAGATTTTAATGGCAATTCCCAGATGAAATATTCTTCCAGGAAAAGTATACTATGCAAAGAATGTAGGAATATTTGTGCATTTTTATGTTTACTCTGGGGGTGGGGGAGGTGCTTTAATTAGACCAGCTCTCGGGAGTCACTCTAATCAAGTGCCCACAGCATCTCATTTATTTAGTGTCCTGCATTTCAAAATGGCCATAGGGGTGCCTTAACTAAAAAAAAAAAATTGATGAGTTTTACTTACAGCAGATCCACCACCATTTTGAAGCACAGGGATGTGGAGTACATGAGATGCCAAAGCTGCTAATGTGTGCTAATTAGCATGCTCCAGCATACATAATTAATCAATCTACAGGCACCCTTTTGTGAATAATGTATATATGCAACATTACCCTCGTGTTCACCAGACTGTCAGTAGTAAAAAAAAGGGATGGGTCCAATTGGTATAAAAGGAATTGATTAATGAGGTAGTATGAGTAAAAAATGTAGTGCGTTGTTTGGAGTATTCTCATTTTATAATGGAGAGAAAACTTTATCCAGGATACTGGGAAGGGATCTGCCTGAACATAATCAGTGCAAGGCGCAAATCAGGGCTTATCCTTTTTTGCAAACTAAAAATGCAAGCACTGTAACTGAGTTTACGTTTATCAATCCTTCTGACAATATAAGAGATTTGATGATTGATTTATTTCCTCCATCACAGAATTACAACAAGACATATATTTTTACAAACATGCAAAAGAGTCTTTAACTCCAATAGCTGACCTCATACAACAACAAAACCAGGACATAGAAAAAGTGTGAGAAGAAGGTAAGACACCTTGGCAGGCCATCCTAGAAGATATTACCTTACATTCAATAGTCAGAATATTAAGTGTGATATTAATAATGATACAAGGAATAATTGTAATTGTGCTCATTGGGATTTGTGTTGTTCTGGATCACTGACACAAGAATGCTAAATTGCAAAACCAGATTGGAAATTATTAACTTTTGGTACAAATAAGTCTGTAGTAACAAATGATAACTATTTTGTTCAATATTAATGCTTATTTGCTAACCACTACTACTGTATTATACTTTGTGCATTTTGTAATATAACTAGGCATCTTTCTTCAGTTGCTACATGGTTGAGTTATATTTACAAATGAAGTTTTTTTCCTTCTTCTAAAGGTATCAGTTGCGTCAAAACCAGCAAAACTAAAGTTTTGAAGAAGTGTCTGTTATGAATTTTACATTGAACAGTTGGGCTAGCACTATGGAATTTAAGTGGGAACACAGCCCATGGAGAACAATGATGGTGTTAACCTGGAAAAAAGCAGTCATTGTAAAAGATCAAAAAAGGGACTATAATCAATGTTGCCCATTGCTCTGGTAGAGTAATTCAGTGTAAATCTATTCTAATATCAGAAAAGCCTGCATATTGGGGGGATTCATTTAAAACCACTATGATCCAGGGAAAGCTAATGCAGAAATCATCAGTGACTGGAATGCCACCTAGAATACATGAAACCAAAACCAATGTAACAGCACTGTTAAGAACTTTGAGTTTCTTGAGTTTCTAACTTTGGGGCTCCATGTATATTGCATATATTCATACATCAGGGGTGGGCAATTATTTGGGCCCACGAGCCACATAGGCAGTTCTGAGGAGATGGCTTGAATCAAACAGCATCCCTCCTCCTCCACAATAACCTGGAGCCTACATGCCCTGTGGTTCTTCCCTTCCACTGCCAAAAGTGCAGCACCCCAGCCCCAACCCTGTCCAGCTCCACTATGCTAGGGAACCCAGGCAGCAGTGCTGGCTCCTTCTGGCTACCATTGCCACATACTCCAACTCCAAAGTACTGGGGACATTTGTGCACACAGCTTCAACCGTGGCCCACCCTGTGCCCAGTCTGGGCTCAGACTGGCGGAACAGACCAGCACTGGACCAGCTAGAACTTGCATGCACAGCCCCAACCCAACCTGCCCTGTTCCTGCTCTGGACTCACCTGGTCATGCTGAGCCGTGGCAGTGGCCAGGCAGAAGCTGCTGCTGGTTCCGGGGGGAAAGCACACCCTTGCCTTGCTGCTGCTGAGCCTTTCTTGCTGCAGCTGCCTGTAGCCCATGCCCAGGCTGCCCTGCCACTACTCTCTGGCATCATTGCTACCACCCAGTGGGGTAGCAGTGGCAGTGCAGAAGAGCTGCAGGGCAGCCTGGGCATGGTTCCAGGTGGTTGCAGCAAGAAGGGGCCAGCAACAGTGAAGGGGAGGGGTCACTTTTCCCTTGTGCTGAACAGTAACTTCTGTCCAGCTACCACCACTGCTGCTGCTACTTAGCATGGATGGATGAATCTGGAACAGTTGCAGTGCAGGCCAGGCTTGGGGCTGCATATGCAGATTCTGGCTGGTCTGGAGCTTGTCTGCTCTGCCAAACTGAGTCCAGAGCAGGGATGGGGTGGTCCAGGGTTGGGGCTCTGTATGCTGGTCCCCATGAGTACCACACGGCTGGGACTAGAGGCATCAGTAGCCGGAAAGAGCCACCACCACCTGGACTGACTAGAAAAGCAATCCAGCCCTGGAGCCACCGCAACCCTGCTGACTGGCCAAGGGGTGGCAGGTTGTGCCATGGTCTGTGCCTGGGCCAGGCAGGACTAAGGGACCCACCACAGGCTGGTCAAAGTCCCTCCACAGACTGGATCTGGTTTGTCAACCATATTTTGCCCACCTCTGACATATATTTAGATTGTCATAGCATCATTTATTAGCATCAGTATGTTATCGGTATATTATTAGCATAATATCAGTATGATGTTCTCTATTATCAAGGTATCATATCATAGTATCATCATAGGGTCAGAAGGGGCCTAGAGCAGGCCATCAAGTCTGACCCCCTGCCAACGCCATGAATGAGTGCCAGGGTCACAGGACCCCAGCCAAGTACCTATCTAATCTACTCTTAAACATGCCCAAGGTAGGAGCAAGAACAACTTCCCTAGGAAGCCGGTTC
>JAGPOW010003316.1:136589817-136605619 GCA_030014935.1 Caiman crocodilus
AGTGGAGGTCCTGCAGCTCTGCCAGGAACCTCTGGGACCTCTCGGACTTGGCCGACTGCTCCTCCCAGCAGATGTCCAGGTAATTGAAATCCCCCATGAAAATGACATCCCTCATCCTAGCCACCTCTTTTAGCTGGCCAGCAAATTGAAGATCCAGCTCCTCCTTCTGGTTGGGTGGTCTGTAGTAGACACCCACCATTAAGTCCCTTTCCCCTCGTTCTCCTGGCAGCCTGACCCAAATCACTTCCACCTGGTCCTCAGTTGCCCCCAAGTTGATGCTTGATGCAGAGAATTGCTCTTTGACATAGAGTGCAACCCCACCACCTCTTTTCCCCATCCTGTCCTTCCTAAAAAGGAAAGGCCATCGATGCCTATGGCCCAATCATGGCTTGGGTCCCACCAGGTTTCTGTGAGCCCAACCAAATCTGGGTCTTCCACAGTCACCAGGAGAGCCAGCTTCTCCTGCTTACCTCCCATGCTGCAAGCATTTGTATAGAGGCATTTGAGGCTACCCACTGCCACCTCTCCCTCTTCACGTGTTTTCCCGAAGCTACAACCACCTACTCTCGTGCGACTTACCTGGCTCAGTGGAAGAGTGTCCTCTCCTCTCCCGGCAGGCCCATCCCCCAGCGAAGCTAGTTTAAAGCCCGCTGCACGAAATCAGCCAACCTAGAAGAAAAGAAACGCTTACCTTTAGGTGAAGTCCATCATCTGCCAGCATGCTCCGCATAGAGAAATGGGGGCTGTGATCAAAGAATCCGAAGCCCACATCATAACACCAACTCCGAAGGCGCTGGTTTACAGCTGCAGTACATGTCTCATGTCGCCTTCCTCGTTGACTCACCGGTAGAATGGAAGAAAACACCACCTGTGCTCCAATCTCCTTGAGGTGTCTTCCAAGAGCCTTGAGGTCTTCAATGATGTCCTCCGGCTGGCCTCTCGAAACGTCGTTGGTCCCCACGTGGACTACCACTAACGGATGGTAATCTGTGGGCCTCACAATCTTCTGGACGCACTCCGTGACATCCCAAACTCATGCTCCAGGAAGGTAGCAGACCTCTTGGCCCAAGGGATCAGGATGGCAGATGGGACTCTCCATGCTCCCTCAGGATGGAGTCCCCGATGACCAGGACTTGACGCTTGTTCCTCCTTTGGGACCACTTCTTCTTCTCCACTCACGATGATGGTGCATGATCAGCACCTTGAGAGGGGTGCTTCTCAGCAGTCTCCTCCAGGGTAGCCAGGGCCGCATACCTGTTCCCAAGTGGCACCTCAGGTACAGGCTCTGCAGCAGGGTGGGCTGCCCTGGGTTGAAGTGGAACTTGCTGCCAATGATGAGTCGCTCTTCTGGGTCTGTGGGGCTTCTCAGTAGGTTTCTGGCCCTGCATAGAGCAAAGGTACATGTCAATTTCATGCTCTGTCACCTTGATCCCCCGTAGCCTGCTCACCTCTGCCTGGAGGTCTCACAGCCGCTCCTCCAGGGCCTGAGGACGGCCACAAGAGGGGCAGCCAGGGGATGCCCCAGACATCTCCCCCACCCCTGGGGCCCCGCTGAGCCACCCCCCCCAGCCAAGGTGGGGGACGTGGACAGAGGGCCCCCCAGGGGCTGGGGCTGGGTGGCGACCTCAGAGGTTCGCCAGGGGGGCAGTACCTGGGAAGAGGGAGGGGGAGGGGAAGGGGCCAGGCCCCTGGCAGTGGCACTACGCGTACTCACCATGTTCCTAGAACAGGTGGTCTTCCCGCTGTCAAGTCCCTCTTCACTTCCTCCTTGCTCTCCTCCTGTGCAAACGCCGGTGCAAACACTGGTGCGCCCTTACAGAGCGTGCCTGTTTGCATGCTCTGTTCACGCACGGCTTGGGAGCGTGACTTCCTGCCGGCTCAACTATAAGCAATCCGGGAGGCTCCCCTCCGGATCAGCTTCAGCTGCCGGCACAACCCCACTCACTGCTTCTCTGCCACTGCTGCTGCTCCTCCTGCACTGCGAGGGCTCACGTGTGTCCGAGACCACACCTGAACCCTATCAGGGGTCTTTTTGTCTCCCTGCTCTGCTCCTAACTGCCGAGCAGTGAGTCAGACCCTGCTTGTTAGTTTCAGTTAGATTTGAAATACCCGTGGTTCTTCAGCTGCCAATGAGGAGTCCTGGTTCCCCAGAAGTGCCTGCTGGCAGCCTGGGCTCTGAAGCTCCCGGGTTGGGGAGGGGGTGGTACGAGCAACCTGCTTTGGCAAGCAGGTATCTCTCCTCGGAGCTTCCTCCGGGGGTGCTCCTAGCCCCCTCCAGTCCCCTTGCCGGCTCCCTGTTTGCGAGCTCTGTTCATGCGCGGCTCGGGAGCGCAGCTCCCTGCTGGCTCGGCTATAAGCGATCTGGAAGGCTCCCCTCCAGATCAGCTTCAGCTGCTGGCACAACCCCACTCACCGCTTCTCTGCCGCTGCTGCTGCTGCTCCGCTGCTGCTGCTCCTCCTGCGCTGCAAGGGCTCACGTGTGGCCGAGACCACACCTGAACCCTATCAGGGGTCTTTTTGTCTTCCTGCTCTGCTCCTATCACTGAATAGGAATAGTGTTCCAAATATTCATAAGCAGGCCACTCCTCTCAACTTAAGTCCCAGACCTAACATTCTCAGGCCTAACCTATGGGACAAAAAAAAATGGATAAAAACTATCTACTGGTTCTACAAGGGAATATGCAAATCAATGTAGACAGATGGGGCATGAATGTATGGATAGGCAGAACAAGATAACTGTAAAACAGTGTCTATCTCATCGGGTTGCCTTCTGTCTATGCATTATGTTTTCCCATGATGATTGTAGACATCCTCCTGTAGAGGAGAAGTGGGCTTCACTGGAACATTGATTAATGCATATACTGCTCCTATAAAGACTTTGCAAAGTGTTGGCCAAAGTTAGCCTGACTAATGAACTATGACTGATACATGACCCCCTTATATGAACAGAAGTTTCAGCGGGCATACCTGGTCAGGACAATGGCACAAGATATGAACTTTTATAATGAGATGGGTGGAAGGGATAATTGTGTTAGGGGCAAGATGGTCCACTACCTGCATGATAAAACTAGAGCGGGAACACCCAGAACAGAATGTCCATGAAGCAAAGATAGAGCTAGAACATAATACATAATTTGTCTTGATCACCAGGGATCCTGGCTTTCTCTGATAAAAAAAAATCCCCAATTTTTGGATTAAAAAAGTAACCCCAAATCCACATTTTTCCATGATAAAATAAAGCAACACTAGATAGATAGATAGATAGATAGATAGATAAATTGCATTTCATTTTAGTAATGGAAAAATGTGGATCTGGGGTTACTTTTTTCAATCTGAAAATTGGAGATTTTTTTTTTTTATCAGAGAAAAAACAAGATTCCTAGTAATTAGTTCTAAGGACCACATAATGTTCCTCAAATAACTGTCCTGGCACATATTGTTGGAGTTTGCCAGTAACTGAAAGTTTGGAAGCAACATCAATGTAGAATAATATCAGAATAGGAACAAGAGTAATTGAATGGTTTTGAGGGCTGGAGAGGACAATGATAGGATGAACTATGACAATGCAAAGCATAAGGTTGTGCACATAGGGAATTTAATAAATGCAGCAACTATACATCAAATATGACATGAATGATCACACATCAAACACTAAAACACAAATTTATGACTTTCTGTGCATGCCTACATGAGATGCATTAATACACATTAAAATGGCAAAATTAGTCTAATAATGCCCTAGTGGTGTTTCATTTTGATCATGGAAAAGTATGGATTTGGGGTTACTTTTTTTTAATCTGAATTTTTTTTGGGGGGGGGGAGGGGGGTTTATCAGGGAAAACCAGGATACCTGATAATAACTATTTTTATTAAATGATTACTAAAAGAGTATGAGCTACAAGTTTGATGTAACAAAGGGCATATCAAGTGATGTATTTTCTGTAGAGCTAGGCAAGTAATTATGCCATTATATGAAGTATTAGTAAGACCTTATCTAGGATACTGTGTATAACTCTGATTGCTTATATAAAAGAAAGATTACTTCAGACTGGAACAGATATAGAGAAGGGTTATGAGAGTGAATGATCAGGGGAGTGAAGCATCTTATGAGATTAAAAGAGCTTAGCTTGCTTATCATAGTAAAATTAACCCTGAGAAAATGGATGATTTCTGTATAAATGCATAGAAGGTTATAAGCCCAAGGGAGGGAGAAGTGCTACTTATGATAAAGGACAAGGTACAGATAAGAAAAAGTTATATACTCAGGCCATGAATAGCATTAGTTTTGAAATTAGAAGGTTTCTAATCATAAGATGTTTGAAGTTATTGAACAGCCTTCCAACAGACAAGGAAACCAACCTAATTTAAGATGAAGCACATTTAATGTATTACTTGGACCATAGGACAGCAGGAGATTGGACTTGATAACTTAGGCTGTTTCTTCAGTCCCTACGCTACTATTAAAGTCCTAATCCTCATTGATACTAACGTCATTTTCATAGAATCATAGTAAAAACAATTTAATTAGTGATTTCCAGAGGTCATCTACATAAGAAGTGCCATACTTCTTATGTAGTGTGTCAGAAGTGGATAAGACATATGGTGCATCTATTACAGTATGCTGTCTCTGGCAATGGCGGGAGTGGATGCTTTAGAATGAGAGCACGAAACTCGATATATCTAGAGTTATATATCCCTTATGCATTACCCTCCCTAGCATCCACCAGTATTAGTTTGGAGATGCTAGAGGAAACATCTCCAGCCATTTTGTTCAAAGCTATTAACAGATCTATCATCCATGAATTTTTCTAGTCTATTTTTGAACTGACTGTGCCATCTGCCTCGACCACTTCTTGTGGCAATGCATTCCACAAGTTAACTATATATTGGACATGTCTACATGAGATGCTAACTGTACAGTAGCTGGGAAATACTGCCCAGTAATGTGACATGGACAGTTATTATATGGTACTGTGCAGTATTTTTAGGCTACTGCGCAGTAGCGTCACCTAAAAGATGTACACTAATGGTAATACACAGTAACTGTGGTTATTGTGCATTTATTAAGTACTTGTATTAGCAAGTACTATATAAATGCATAGTAAAAACTACACAGCAGTGTCTCATGTAGATGTGTCCATTCTGTAAAAAAAGTACTTTCCCTTTTCCCCTTTATTCCCTTTTCCCCTCTTTTTCCCAGGATTTCCTTTTACAGAAATCATATTGACTCTTCTCCAGTAGATCTTATTTGTCCATGTCACTGATCATTTTATTCTTTATTATAGATTATAATATAGATTATAGATTTAAACTAACAAGTTTAAAATCTGTCTCCTACTTGTTTAAAATCTGTCTCCTCCTAGTTCTAAGACTCAGTGAAGAATAGTTCCCTGTTCACTTCGTCCACACCCTTCATGTTTTTATAGACCTCCATCATATCCTGCCTCAGCTTTCACGTTTCTAAACTGAAAAGTCCTGGCCTTCTTGGGCTCTTCTAGTAGCACAACTGCTTCATACCCCTGATCATTCTGACACCCCTTCTCTGTATCTTTTACAACTCTACTACACCCTTTTGGAGATACAGAGGCCAGAATTGAACATAGTATTCGATGTGAGCACACCATGGATCGGTATAATGGCACGATGATGTTCTCTTTTGTTTTCAATTTCATAATTAAAAATGCCCAACAATTTATTGCCTTTTTGGTTGTCACTGTGTTCAGGCAACATTTTTAGAGAACTATCTATAATGATCCTGTGGTCTCTTTTCTGAGTCATAATAGCCAATTTGGAACCTAGCAATGTGTATGTATAATTGACATTGTTTTTTTTCCACAAGCATTACCTTGCAGTTGTTGATACTGAAGTTATTCTGCCTTTTTTTTTTTTTTTTTGACCACTCACTCAGCTTAGTGCAATTTTTCTGCAGCTTCTGTCTGCCAGTTTAGGATTTGACTACCCAGAATAATTTAGTATCGCCTACACACTTGGAGCTTTCACTGTACACCCTTATTTCCATTTATGCATGAAAAAATTGAACAGAATAGGGACCCCTGTGGGACACCATTTTTTACCTCTCTCCAAAGAAGTCCTACCCTTTGCGTTCTATCTTTTACCCATCTCTTAGTCCAGGAAAGAACCTTACATTCAATCCCATGGCAATTCATGTTTTTAAAAGCTTTTGGTGAGGGTCCCTGTTGAAAGCTTTTTGAAAGTTCAAATATATTATGCCAGCTGGATCCCCCTTATCCACATGCTTAACACCTTCAAGGAACTCCAACAGATTGATGAGGCAGGATTTTCCTTTACACAAATCAAATTGACTCTTCCCCAGTAGATCTTATATGTCCACATCACTGATCAGTTTATTCTTTATTATAGATTCTACCAATTTGCCAGGATGGAAGTGAGACTCACTGGTCTATAGTTCCCAGAATCATCTCTGGAGTCCTTTTTGAATATGTGCTTTATGTTGGCAACACACCAGTTCTCTAGCACAGTTCTGCTACTTCACCAGTGAGTTCATTCAGAACTCTTGGGTGAATGCCATCTGGTCCTGGTGACTTATTACATTTAATGTATCAATCTGTTCTAAAACTTGTTCTGTTGTCACTTCATTGTGGTCCAACTCTTCAGATCTATCTACTGGGAAGAATTGATCTGACATGGGAATTTTCTCAGTATCCAACGTCATTCTTAAGGGAGAGATCATCCTGTCTAATCTAATCTAATCAAAAGAGATTCTGGTTTTCTTTGATTAAAAAAAAATCCTCAAATTTTAGATTAAAAAGAATAACTCAAAATCCATATTTTCCATGATTAAAATGACACCACTATATGTGTGTGTGTGTGTGTGTGCATGTGTGTATAAAGAGAGAGAGAGAGAGAGATCTATCTATATATAGACAGATATATCTATATCTACCTATCAATATAGATATAAATATAGATATATTCATGGTGTTTCATTTTAATCATGGAAAAATTTCGATTTTGGGTTTACTTTTTTTAATCTGAAAATTGAGGATTTTTTTTTTTATCAGAGAATCCCTGCTAATCAAGGATCCTTGCTAATCAAGTATTTGGCCTGATTCCATGACCTCTCTAAGTAATTTATTCCAATGCTTAACTACCCTCATAGTGAGAAAGTTCTGCCTAAATTTCTGTTGTTGTAACTAAACTTATTACTTCTTATCCTGTCCCCTGTGGATGCAAACACTTTTCTATAACTATCCTCTTTATAATAATCCTTTATGCATTTGAAACTATTAAATCCCACTTTACTTTTCTCTGTACTAAATAGCACTAGATCCACCGACCTTTCTTTTGTTTTGTAGACTTCTAATAATTTTTGTTTTTCTATTCTGGACTTTTTCCAGTTTTGAAGTATGGTGCCTAAAACTATACCCAGTACTCCAGCAGAGACCTCAATGTTACTGGATACAGTGGAAGTATTGTGTTTGGTGATATGCACACAAGGCTAAAAAGGGAAATAAAGGAAGCTCCTTCCTGCATGACTGAAGCTCTCAAGGAGAGAGTGCACCTGGCAACACTTTGGAAGCTTAGACTAATTAGGACTCACAGCCACAAGTCTACAATTCTTAATTAGGACTCTTAACTTTCCAAAAGCCTGCTTTGGCTAATTTCATTAACCACAACTTTCTCATGCATGTGTGCTATGCCTTAATTCATTAGACCTAAGAATGTAATACTTATACAAGCTTCTTCACATTCATTTGTGGTAGTCCCATTAAATTCAGTGAAACTAGTGAGGAACTGGCTATCAATTAAAGGCAGGGTTTTCCTAGATGTATACAAAGTACACATTTCACAGAGACTTTTTATGGTGAAAATGATGAGTTGCTCAACAGCATCTGCTTTATTAACCCATTTCAGATGAATGATGTGTTATCTAGGAATAGCAATTACCCTGAATCCTGACCTTTCTATAAAATAAAAGAGTTGCTTCTTGTCAGAGATCCTTTAGGTGGGAAAAGCCAATATTAATCAAGACCAGGAATGTCAGCTAAGACAGGAATGTCTCTGTTTGACCAGTTATATTATTCTTTATAATGCTTTTAAAAAAAAATAACTGTCTAAGTATTTTGGAATGTAGATATATATATATATATATATATATATATATATATTATTTTTCACAACCATGACACTTGTCACTAATAGTATCTGGAACTACTCCAGAAGAGAAGCAGTAATATTTTTTTCCTATTGCCCAATAATAAAAAGGGATTATTACCTAACAGTGAACATTTTTAAAAAAATAAAATACAGAAGACAATACAACATTATGCAGACTAAACTGACTCAACCCAATTCAATTTAAAAATCGTATTGATGGAATTTAGCAGGTATTGCTTGAAGTAATTAATGTTATAAATGGACAACATTTTTAGAAACTGCTTTTCCTTTTTTACTATAACTTTAACTTTCAGATGCTTTCAGAGTGTTGAAAAGGAGGGGAGAAACAAATCAAATCAAAAATCTGTTTCTCAATAATAATGCATTTTTCTAGGCCCAGGAAGATCTTGCTCAAAATAATCTTTTTCAAAGCCACAGATCAAGAAAGAAAATGTGTCAGAAGAGAAAACAAATTTGCTCCTAGATGTATTTTTCTTTTTATGCTAATGGAATTGCTACCACCTAACTGATATTTTAACAATTGATAGGTTATTTCAGAAAGACTGTGAAATAGTCTAGAAAGACGGGTTAAGAAAAATTAACCAAAGCTGAATGTGTACTGTACTTTACATGTAAAAGAACACACACAAAGCCAAGAACCTGAGCAATAGTGTTACTTTGAGAGGGCAATAACTGTTGTGACAAAGAAAGACCACTTTACTGTTTCCAGGACAATCAATACAAGTTAGGCACTCTTGAGCAATGCCAAGTTTTGTGCTTATGACTGGAAACTCTAGAGAAGATGAAGAAAATCCAGCTTAGTGTAGGAGTTTTAGTCATGCTAGGCCATAGTTAATCTAAGTAGGGCTGTGCGAAACAAAATCATTTTGTGTAGATGTTCATTTCACCATTTCAAAGAGACAGTGTTTAATTTCATCATTTCATTTCATTTTGAAACACTGTCCCAGTTTGTTTCGTCAAAACTGCTTTGTTGTTTCAATGCTTTTAGATGTTTCACCCATAGGCTATAATGGGGAATTATGAAAATGCCTAAAACTTTGTAATTTATTGTCTGATTTGGATGAAAATTACAGGTGTGGTAGCTCCTTCTGAGGGCATAAAATCTGCCAAGTCTCAAGGAGATAGGTGCAGAGGTTTCTCAGAAACTGCACTTTAAACTGAAAAAAGCAAAACTTGTGACACTTGCCAGCAGCAGCAGACTCCTGACATCTGGCGTGCAGATCCATGGGACCAGGAGGGCTGAGGGCTGTGCCATACTCCTCCCGGGGGTGTGGGCCCCACATATGTGCTGGATGACAGGAGGCTGCTGCTGCCGCCTGGGATCAGAGCTGGGCACATCCAGCACCCAGTGCTGGGGAAGACTGATCTGCTGCTGGCCCCAGGCAGCAGCAGCAGCCTCCTGTCAGCTGGCATGCAGAGCCTGGGGCCAGCACCCCTGGGAGGGCTGTGCCAGACTCTTTCCAGGGCTTCAGACTCCCGGATCTGGACCACACGACAGGAAGCTGCTGCTGTCACCTGAGAACTGAGCTGGGCGCAGTCTGCACCCAGTGCTGGGGAAGACTGAAGTTACTGCTAGCCCCAATCATCTGGCCTGGTGGAGGAGGCAGGGGAGAGCCAGGGCTGTGCTCTGAGTGGCTCTGCAGCCCCATGAAGCTTGGTAAAAGGATGATCAAAATGGAAGCTAATAAAATGAAAACAAACAAACAAATAAGAATTGGTCCAGGATGGGAAGGTACAGGGGTATATATGCTAAATACTTAGGTTGTGAGACTTGCCCTTTCATAGGGATTTAGGGGACTTAAGGGGCATTGGTGCACTTCATGTGTTGCTTACCATTATCTGGGTAGTTTTGCTGAACTGGGCTGATTGTTATACAGACCTGCTAGTGTACTGCCCTAAGAGACAATAAACCTCTCTGAGCTTTTGCCACTGAACATGATTTTCAGTTGTTCTTTCTGTGTCACACCTAATTTCCAAAAGTTTGTTTGTAGAAAAGTCTCTGAAAGCACATTGACCAAATCAGTCTGAACATCAAGAGCAGCAGGCAGGAGGCCAGCTAGGAATACTTCCAAGCTCCCTTCTCCCTGCCACCTCATAACAATGCTTAGTACTCCTAAGCTGCCCTGGGCAGTGTGGTACATGGATAGTGTTAGCAGCTGGGGTTCTGATGGTGGCAGAGGCAACCAGGCTGGCAGCATAGCAGCTGCTATTTTTGTGTTCCATTCTAGTCTGGTGTCTGAGACTGGAGCTCCTGTTCCCCCTTCTTAGTTCACTACTGCAAGTGAAGCCAAGCAATATTTAGTTCTTTAAGTCAATGGATATTTTGCTTACATATAATTTGAATGTTTGCCCCTTCACTGATAAAAAGAACACTGGAAGGAAATAACAGCGGTCATCTCTTCTAGGGAGGAAAAGAATCCCCAATAAAGATAGGACACTTTGGCTGCTTGCTAAAACATTTAGTTTTATGTCAAGTTTAAACTAAAGTGTAAAACCACCATCTGCAGTGTTTGCCAGTCTGTGGCTCTAGGATCGGCCCTTTTACCAATTAACAGACTCATCTACAAACCTTTACTTGAGCCAGGGAAGTGATCATCCCCAATGGTGAGGAATTCTCACTGCTGCCATCTGCAAGGTAAACTAGCAGAGGCCAACCACAGCTGGGGCATAGCATTGACCTTGGCAAGTTTACCCTGTGGCAAAATTAAATGACTTTTCTTCACTGTGCTTTACCTTGGGATAGCTGCTATGTATTAATTATCCTGAAGTAAGAAGGATAGATTTTTTCTTCTGCAATGAAGATAAGCTCTGGACTCTGATTATCCCTAATCTTTTGCCATATGCTATCATTTATGTCTATGAAAAATGAGAAGAAGATGCTAAAACTCAGGATGGAGGCAACTTGCACACGCTGGGCATGTCCCCACAAGCAAGATCATGCACTTCCTGGGGACCAGTAACAGTGGAACATATTTGTGTACTGCTAGTTGTCACCAGGGAGGGAACACCCCTCCATGCATGCCCTGGTGCATGGCAAGTTAACCTGGATGGGGTAGGGGTGGCTGGAGCCAGCACCTGAGCTGCCCCAGCAGACTTACCTGAGATCTGGGGGCCTCCTAGGTCTCCATCACTGGTGATCTGGTTATATGGAGCCTGGCTGGCAGCTGGAGAAGACTCTAGGTTTGGGTTACATGCCACCCAGGCTCTGGTTTTAGGTGACACACTGCCACCACGTGTGCCACTCCAGTTTTTTCTGGTGTCACCCACTTTGAGCAAATAGAAGTCACTTCACAATGTACATGTCAGGATTCGATTTTCCCCACTGATCCTTTGCTCAGAGGAACAAGGGTTATGTTTCCATAGGACCAAGGTAGCAATTACCCTCTGTGTTAGCAAATAGCTTGCTCCTGATACTATGAAATTTCACATATAAGACAAAATTTTGTTTCTAAGACAGCCCAGTCACAAGGTTGGGAAGTGGAGATCCCTGTTGGCCAGGAAAAGAAATGATTATTCTGAAGTGAAAGTGCAGCAGTGAATCTAGTCCAAGCCCATCCCTACATCCTTACAACTATACAAGTTCCTATGGCTCAGCAGTCGCAGCTTTAACAGAACCAGCTGGCTTCAAGTTGTATAATGTTGGATCTTTCAGGCTCTGTTCACTTGCCACCTCGTTCAGTGGAATGTGCTGATAAGCAAGGAATCCCCCAAAGCATAGGAACAAGGATACAAAGGATGCTACTCTGGCATCTTGCTCATTTCTTATTCAAGAACTGATTTCTCTGATGACCTCTGCAGTCTGAAAGATGAGGATATATTTGCTTTATAATGAAATCATTTGTAAAACATTGCACACTGGTTTTATGCCTATGATATAGCTATGATATAGCTCCCAATCTTGATTCATACTGGTGTAAATTAGACTGAAATAAGACCCAATATTGCTATAATTCCAACTAAACTCTTAATTTATGTCATGGTCCACTGATGATTGATTGTTAATAACAAAGAAAGCAACTTGATATTAAGCACTAATAAAGTAAAGCAATAATTTTTCAGTTTCTCACACTATGATGCAAAACTTTCCAGGCAACCCCATGTAAGCAACTTACAGCCCTTCAGTGTGATGTATCTTTTAAACATCCCTCCTCTCCCTCTCCCCTTTCTTGTTCTCCCTATAAATGTAGTGTGTACCAGGCCAAATACATTTACAAGACATGGATGATTAAAAGCCTTTGATCAAGTATAGCCTCATGCTTTGCTAGGCTTGGAGTAGGTTATATTATACCAATCACATAAATACAATGCAGTCAACAGCCAATAAATCTCTTAACTGAGGTCACAGCGTCAGTTGCATTTATTCAAACATATCTCCTAAATGGCAACATGGCTTTTCTAAATAGATTTTTTTCAATTATGTAATTTTTTTTTTAATAAGTGAAATTATAGCTCAACTGTACTAGGCCATATTAATCTCTAAATACCAAGCATAGATTATAATGTCTTACACATGTTATTAAAGTATTTAACCCTTTGGAGCACAAAAGATACAGAATATATGGGATCTACTTTCAAAATTATAACATAAAAATCATGTCACCCATTATGCACAGTGGCAAAAATGTATTTAGGTTCTGACATTGAATTTGCCCTTGCAGGGAAATAAAAAGATTGAACTCCCTTCCCAAGCACACCATGGCTATGGACACAAGTTACATAAACTGGTTTAAGAGATCAGAAACTGATTTAAACCTGTAACAGAACAGAAGATCAGTGCACATAAACTAGTTTGAAAATGGCTGAACCTGGTTAAAGATAAACCTGGTTGAATGTAGTATCAGAATTAAATGATTTGGATCAAAGTGGTTTATGAAACTTCTGTCTCAGACCCCATCCTGGCTCAAGTTAAATCACAGTCCCCTAGCATCCCAGCATGCTTTGCAACTCTAGGCTGGGTTATGCTGTCTGCCCCAGAGAACAGGGTTGGCCCTGCCCCTCTACTCCCTAGCTAGAGCAGTGAGTGTTGACTGACAAGGGGACAGGAGGAAAGGGGGGAGGCAAGCCCGGCTGAGGATGCAGCCCAGTCTTGGGGAAGGAGGGGGGAACTGTTCCCACCCCCAAGCAAACCCTGGCTGGGGGATGGGGCCAAGGAGGGGGATTAAATATCTCTTCCCCTGCTCAAATTTACTGCTGGCTGTGACTATGAACTACAAATCCCAGGGGCACCTGGAAGCAGGAAGAGGAAGTGATAAGAGATCCTGAAAAGTTCTGCTGCTGTGGCTTTACATTGCAAATTCCAGAGACCTCAGAGGCAGCAAGAAAAGGAAGCAAATACACAGCGCACGCTGGCTCTGTGCCACAGCTGTGCTCTAGTGCCCCCTGGCTTCTGACCTGAATAACTATAGACATGTGGCTACATTTCCTGAATCAAAGGAAAATGTCTTGTTACTTCTGTTTCAATTTAATCTCTTCATTTTAGACTTGCCTGCAAAGGCTGACTCAATTCAGCCTCCAGCTTTTTGTACTTAACCCTTGTGTCCACATTTTCTCCTTTACTGGAATATAGGGATGGAAACTGGGAAGGGAGTGGAACTTTGACCCTCCTTCCTCACTTCTGGGGATCAGTGATTATACTAGTGATGCCATTATAGACTGTCTCCTGATACCTGGAAGTGAGGGTGCATAAATAAGGAATTATATCTCTAGATGCAGGTGTAGATACACACACTTTGCCATGTTACAGACTGTGTCCTTTGACAACAATGATTCTACAGCTTATTCTTTGCTTCCCTTTCTTTTGTAAAAAAAACATTACCTTCAGTGAGGTTGCACAGGTGTGAATGATGTATATGGGAATCCTCTCCTTAAAAATGTTGTTTTATTTATCGTTTTTATAGAAGCCATAAGGAATATAATATGATTACATTTTTTTTAAAGGATATGATCTGACAAACCTGAGAACAGTTCAAAGATTTCTAAATTTTATTCTGACTCTGACATGTTTGTGGGCTACATTGCTTTATAGATTCAGAGTAGCATTAATACCCTCAGGGATTCTGGTAGCATACTCTGTGGCAGTTCTCAAATATAGCCAACTTCCCAGCTTGTCAGTACTCAGTGGAATGAGACAATAACCTTGCTCCCAGCATGCTTGAAAATGCAGAATGTGCTAATAACCACCCTACTGTACCACTAGAGCATGCTACGACTAAGGGTGGAAACAGATGTTACCTTTCATTTGGTTTGGTAATTTGGTTTAGTGGTTTGGTAATTTAATTTATTTTGCTAATTGCCTCAAATAGTTTTAGTGTTTCTGGTAAAAAAAAGTAATAAAAAATACTAAGTGAAATAAGATTTCAGTCTTGGAAGGTCAGAAACAATTTACTCCTATGTGATTTATACTATTTCAAATACATACTGTTTGGACTAAATCGAACTATTAAAAAATGTTACAGTGCTCTTAAGTTGCTATGTTTATGACATTAAAGGAGGAATCTTTACATTCTCACTGACATCTGTATGCAAAGGGAAAAAATCCACTGCAACAATAGAGTTTATGTAACTGAAATCGGACTCTAAAGCAAATAGTCTTATAGTACCTAAAGAGTAATACCTAAAAAGTAATACCTAAAGAGCACCAAAAGTGTCAGCTGCCCAAAATGTCAGACTGCACTACCCTCCTGAAAATCTTAACTGTGGAATACCAATCTTGAATGCAATTACAAGTCAGCAGTGTTTAGAGAAGCCACAAGGTATGGAGTCTGCTTAGAGCAGCTAAGGGGATTTGAGGAATGTAAAGATGCTCAAAGCTCACTTTGTTTTTTTGTTTCCACAGTTATGCATAGCAGACCTGGTGCAGCTGAGGATGTGGCTTCTCATAATTCAATTGATAATTACAAGTTGTGACAGAACTGAAGATGGTCCTAATTTTTTTCAGGCACTGCTGTTTATTCAGATTTCCCCTTTCTAGGTAACAATACACATTAAATTCCTTGATTACATAATTCATTAACTCTTCCACAAAGTGTGGGGCTCAGCTCTCTCCATGGTCAACTGCAATTTTTTATCTGTTCAAAAATTTCCCTTTTTATACCTGTTTGAGGAGAAAGGCAAACTGAGAACACCAGACTTCACCTATTTTTAGTGAATTTATGAGGACCAACAATTTTCACACAGTACCATGCCATTATTTAAAAAAAATGTAATGCAACCCATTTCTGACAGCTTTTGTCAAGAAAACAAATAAAAAACAAACAAAAAAACCCCCACACACAACAAAAGCACACTTCATACTATAGTACAGGCTAGTAAGCAACATTAGTGAACCATGATTTGTACTGACAAATTGCCCAATAAAATCCTCAAAGATTCAGGGACAAGTTCATTTTTGAGAGACTTGTTTTGTTTTGTTTTTAATTTTGAAGTATTGTAGAAGTTAGGTATTTTATAGAAGTGAGATATTAAGGAAGTATGGGTTTCATAGTTTCATAGTAACTAGGGTCAGAAGGGGCCTAGAGCAGGCCATCTAGTCTGACCCCCTGCCAGGAGCAAGAACAACTTCCCTAGGAAGCTGGTTCCACACCCTAGCCACCCTAACTGTGAAGTAGTGCCTCCTAATGTCCAACCTAAACCTGCTCTCCAG
>JAGPOW010003316.1:136610727-136621739 GCA_030014935.1 Caiman crocodilus
TCCCGGGCACCACCAGGGGTAACTAGGACCAATGGTCACAAGTTACTGGAGAGCAGGCTTAGGTTGGACATTAGGAGGCACTACTTCACAGTTAGGGTGTCTAGGAAGTGGAACCGGCTTCCTAGGGAAGTGGTTCTTGCTCCTACCTTTGGCATCTTCAAGAGTAGATTGGATAGGTACTTGGCTGGGGTCCTGTGACCCCAGCGCTCGTTCCTACCATTGGCGGGGGATCAGACTAGATGGCCTGCTCTAGGCCCCTTCTGACCCTAGTTACTATGAAACTATGAAACCTCCAAGGATGGTGATTGTACCACCTCTGCTGGGAGTGTCTTCTAGATTCTGCCCAAGCACTGATCTCTGGGGGCACCACTGGAGACAAGATGAGGCCATCCCATTTTTACAACTCTCTGGAATTGGCAACTCACCTCACTGTAGACTGGTCTGGATCAGTACCCTCCAGGTTAATTGAAAGGATCTCATGGGAAACACTGTCAAAGTCCTTGCTGAAGTCTAGGTAAATGATACCAACCTCATATCCATTGTCCAGCTGTTTAGTTACGTGGTCATAAAAAGACAACAGGTTTGTTAGGCATGACCTACCTTCCAAAAAGCCATGCTTGTTGCTTCTTAATAGCACACCAGTTACAAGCTTGTGGTTGATGGCTTCCTTGACAATTTTTTCAAACATTTTTCTCAAGACTAAGGTTCGAGTCACCTGTCTATAGTTTGCAGAGTTGCCCCTCTTCACTTTCTTAAAGTTGGGTACCATGTTAGCCCTCTTGCAGTCAATTGGGAGCACTCCTGAGTTCCACAACTCTTCAAACAGCTTTGCCAGAGGCCCTGCTATAAGCTCAGCCAGTTCTTTCAAGATTCTCAGATGCAGGTTATCTAGCCCAGCAGACTTGAACACGTCCAAGTGTTCTAAGAGTACCCTCACCTGTAGGGACTGATTTCATGTGGACTGTTGTCTTCCCATATTCCCTGGGCCTCTGGACAGGTGAACAGATCCTGTCTGATTTCAGGAAGACCAATGTAAAGCAAGTATTTAGGAGCTCTGCCTTTTTGCAGGGATCAACTGTGAACTCAATTGCCTTTTCAGCAGCTTAACTGCCTTTCGTTGGGATCAACTGCCTTTTTGTGGGGATTCTCCTGGGGTTGTTTCTTGCCATGTCATTGGTGCCCACATGGACAAGGAGCATGGGCCAGTCATCTGTAGGATGGACCAGCTTTGGGATGCTCACCATTACATCTTGGATTCTGGCTCCTGGAAAGCAGCAGACTTCTCAAGAAAGGAGTCTAGATGACAAATGTCACCTTCTGTTCCCCACAACAAGGAGTCTCCCACCAGAATTGCTCTTCATTGCTTCCTTGATGGGGGCGGCTTTTCCTGTCCTTTCTTCAGTAAGGAGGAAGTGGATGTCTCATCTGTTGATGGTACAAGGGCTGCATAGTTGTTGTGCAGGGCTATTGATGGAGCAACTCATGCATGTTGTGGCTTTGGGCATCATGTGACCAGTTTCCATGTGACATTGTTTGGAGCATCTTGCTCAAGCCCGCTCTTCTGCTTGATCTCTGTAGCATCCTTCTCCAGGTATAGGGTCTGGCAACAACCATCAATATCTGCCTCATGTTCCCTGATGGTTCTTAGTCTGCTTACCGCCTCCTGGAGCTCCCTCACCTGGCCCTCCAGAGTCTCCACCAATGAGCACATCCCACTAGTGGGAGTGCTTGAACCCCAGATCTCAGCCTCCACCAGATATGCCAGTCAGCCTCCACAGCCTGGAGACAAGGGTTCTATCTGCGTGGAGGTCGGGACCATAGGCTCCATCTGGGTAAAGACCTCTGAGGTAACAAATGGGGGTGGGCCATCCAAATCAGGGAACCTAGGGGCATGCCGTGTGCCCATCACCATGCTGCAGGGTGGGCCCTGTTCACTTGGCTCTTTGAGTGTTTGTTTGAGTAGGAAACCAGGTAGGTGTAATTACCCAACAGCTGTTGCTGTGGCATGGTAGACAGGCTCAAGTAGTTGCCTGCAAGGAGATTCCCTGGCTTCCTGATCTCCCAAGGAGAGGTCTGGAAATCCCTGGGTCTCTGAGTCCCTCCATAGGGGATGGGGGAGGGCTGGTCCCTTGTCCCCTTTACCCAAGATCCAGTGTTGGAGGTCTATCCCACAGCATGAGGAGTTCCAACTGCCCGGGGGTGTAACAGACACAGGGTATGCTGTGCGTCTCCACTGGTTGCCCCTCTATATACGTACCTGCATGAACTCCCATGTTAACTCATGCACCATGCCCAGAGGACAGCTGTTTGTGCTGTCTTTTCACATGGCTCTGGTTGAGTGGCTCCATAGGGCCTGGGTTAAGTAAGAGAAAGGCGGGGGAGGGCCGTGACCCTGCTGGATCTGCTCAGCTGCTCCATCTAGCTACTGCCCAGCCACCACAGGCCCCACTTCCCTCTTGGTTCCATGCTAGAAGTCAAGTTGGGGTTCTCTAGAGGGGTCTGCCAGGAGTCTTCATTCTTGGGGTACAACGGGCTTGCACCTGTGCATCTCCCACCAACAGCTGGTCCCAACTGTTAATCCATGCTGTTAGGAGAGGTGACAAATTTGGTTGTGCTCATATCAGCTGTCAGCTAGAAAGCATGGGTCCTAATTTGGACTATGTCTGTTACATAAGGCAAAATTATTCCAACATTTAGTACAACACAGATGTATTGTAAAGAGAGAAATGCAAAAAATACAATATAAAAATAGATTAAATAAGTTAATATGCAGTGAAGGCATATATTGCACTATTTTAATAAGAGATGGGGAATCAAAGAAGTAGAGACACAGAGATATGTCAATGCATCCTTAAGCTATAACTAAAGAATCTGAAGAAATGTGAAGAGGGGCAACTTAGAGGAGCCCAAGATAAAAATGGGGGTGTGAATAGGAATAGGGATAACAGAGATAGATATGAGCATGGTGAATAGAGATGAATGAAGTGATTGGGGAATTAAACAGCTTGTGAATATCTGTGGATGTCTAAATCCATTGATACTGGAGTTTACCTTAGTACAGTTTTGTGCAGGTTTCAATATGTTTATTCATTACAATTTTGACTTTTTTTCATTTACTAGTGAGTCATTTTTGAGGATTCTCTAGACATTGCTTTCTGAGGGGAATACCACTGCATTATTGTATATTGAACCCAGTATAGGGCACAAAATGATTAGCCTTTTGAGGTAAACATGACAATGTATTTGAGAATCCACATTTCCATGCTGTTTTTCAGTTTTTATTGCTCTGTTTGCTCCAGTGACAAAAGAAAATGTGAAACTACATTGCATTCAGGGTGATGTAGTGTTCATCCAGTCATTTCAATTTTCCTTTTGATTTCTGTAGCATTTTTTTCAGTATATTTTTGAAAATGAATTTCTTTTAATGAAACAAGGGTATCAAAGATATGAAAACATGAACCAGGTCATATTATTAGCAATTGAAAATTAGCTCCTGCTACTTATGTAATCATATTCAACAGGAATGGGTATCTGGAGACGTAAGAGAGTATTGGAAAATATGGGACTATGATGGGGTGAAACTGCCCTACTGTCTGGCAGTTCATCAAGGGATGCCATTGGCTGTCTGAGGTCGGAAATAATTCTTTTACCTTTACCTAAATTACAATATTTGCATTCGAGTAGGCCTTCAAGGAGACCTTTACTATGGAAAAGAAGGTAGTTATTTGCATATGCATGTTCAAAGAATCTTCAGAAATATTATATAAGTGACAGATGACTGATCTTCCCAAGAGTGTTCATCTGTATAAGTATTTATTGTCCCTGTGCAAATACAAGCATCATCTCCTCCTTCTCTGTATAGTTAATGTAACAGGCTTGAATTCTAGCTTCAAAGACTTGCCAGTATGAATATAGAACCACCCTTGCTTTAGAAATGCTTTGGGGAAGCAATTATGGACATGCAGATTCTTGTCACATTTTTTATGAAAAAGGAGGAGAGAAAAATGAAGATCTCCAATACTAGCATGATTAAATGTAAGAGTAAAGGAGGCCATTAAAGGGAAGAAAAAAATCATTCAGGAACTGGCAAGTTAAATGTAAAAATATAGTCAGAGGCCAAAAAAAAGGATTTGCGGAGCAGCTTGTTAGAGACATAGAATACAATATTATTTTTTAAGTACATTAGAAGAAGGAAACTAGCCAGGGATTTCATGAGGACACTGGACAATCACCATGTGAAGGGAGCACTCAGGAGAATAAAACCATTTCAGGGAAACTAAATACATTTGTTTTGGGGTTTTTTTGCATCAATCTTCACTATGATAGACATTGGGGAAACCCCCATACCAGTGCCACTCTTTCCAGGGAACGACCCTGTAGAATTAGCTCAAATTGAGATGTCAGTAGAGGAAATTGATAAAAAATAAACAATGGCAAATCACCAGAACCAGATGGCATTTACTGAAGGATCCTGAAGGAGCTCAAACTCAGAATTACAGGTCTAACAACTTGAGTATGCAACCTACTACTAAAACACAGCCTCTGTTCCAAAGGTCTAGAGGGTAGTCAATATAACACCAATCTTTAAAAAGGGCTCCAGAAAGCATATAAGAAACTACTGACCAGTGAGTTTCACTTCTTTCACTTTCTAGTAAATTGGTAGCACCATAATAAAATGGATGAACAGAAGTTGGTGGGAAAGAGCCAACATGGGTTCTGTAAGGGGAAGCCATGCCTCACCAGTCTGCTACAGTTCGTTGAGGACATCAGCATGCATGTGGATCAGAAAAATCCAGTTGACATAGTGTATCTTGTTTTTCAAAAGCTTTTGATAAAGTCTAGCATCAAAAGTTCTTAATGAACCTGGCTTTTCATGGAAAAAGGCATGGTCGACACATGAGCCAGCAGCTGGATAAAGCACAGGAAATAAAGGTGGAATATAAATTGTCAGTTCTCATGATCCTGAGAGGCAATCAGAAGTGTCCCCCAAGGGCCTGTGCTTGGCTCTCTGATGTAAATTAAATGTAATCATAAATGGTTTAGAAAGGGCAGTGAACAGTGAACTAACCAAGATTGTGAAAGACACCAAACTATTCAGGTCAATAAGAAAGAAAACTAACTGGGAAGAACTGCAAAAAGATCTGGTAAAATTGAGTGAATGAGTAGCAAAATGTCAAACAAAGTTCAATGTTGATAAGTGCAAAGTGATACATGTGGGAAATAATAACTTGTGATGCAAATGAACAATGAAGGTCTCTACACTGAGCATTTATTGAAGATGATTCTCTGAAAACATCATCCTACTATTCTATAGTTATATAAAAAAGGAAAATTAGATGTAAAGAATTGTTAAGAAGGGGATTGAAAACAAAATTGAAAATGGTATTATGCAGTTGTATAAATCTATCATATGTATACACCTTGTATGCTGCCTACAGTTATATAGTACTTTCAAAAGTGTATCATAGGGCTAGTAAAATAACACAGAAGGGCAACAAAGATGATCAAGGGTACAGGCAGGGTTCCATATGAGCACAGGTAACATAGCCTAAGACTTTTTTTCTTAGACCAGTGGTGCTCAACCTCTCTGGACCCACAGGCCAGATGAGCAGTGTGAAGTTGGTATGCAGGCCAGATCCCATGTGCAACATCAATCTGCAGGCTTGATGCAGTGTGCAGATCAGTACATGTGTGCAATCCAGCATGACCCTGTACACTGTATCTAGCCATGGTGCAATTCCACAGGCTGGACCACGCATTCAAGCACCAACTCAATATGACACATGAGGCGGTGTTGTGGATTGCAGGTCTCCGCATGCATCCAGAAATATGGTGGCAGGGGAGTACTAGAAGTGTTCATTGTCACAGATCTGTGAGTAAACACATCTATCACTCCCTTACTGCAGACCTGTAGGGAACTCCATTGGCTAGAGTCGGAGTACCATTGGCTTCGAGAAAAGATGACTGGTAGGATAAAGTAAATAAGCATTTACCATCATCTCTCAGAATACTAGAACTAGAAGGACATACAAAGAAATTATAAGAAACTAAGATTAAAGCAGCAACAACTGCAAAAAAGGAAATTCTTAAAACTGTGTGTAATTAACTTGTGGAACTCATGGCCACACAATGTTGTAGGGACTGATAATTTAACAAAGTTAAATACTTATTAATAATGAATAATTATCAGTTCTGATAATGTGATAAGGTGAAGGTTAGGTCCTTTAATGGGTATTAAATATGATGGTGGGCTGCAACCTCCTAGTTAGGACTCCCTAGGCCTCTGAGTGCTGGAAGTTGTGAGGAAGAAGGGTAGAGAATAGATTAGTCTGGCTAGGCCTTTCATAAATATTCTTCCCCTTATCCTTTCTCTGCAACCATGAGCTACAGACTGCTGGAGTAAATGGAGTTGTGGTGTGACCCAGGGTTATACTGCTTAGGTTCTTAGGCAACCAAATTACTGGGGTGATGACAATCAAAAGTCTTAAGAGGCAGACAAATTAACCTTCAGATCTTCTATATATGTAAAGCCTTAATACTGCACTTTTTTCACAACTAGAGGCTGAATGCAGGACAGGGTCTACACAAATTTAAAATCTAGGTTGATTTGTTGAATAAACCATTGTTTTTAAGTCATCTTATTTCCAAATGATGTGTTCTGTGGGCTCTCTGTGACATTATCATCATTAACTCAGTTAACCCAGAATGATTATTGTTAATTCAATGAATTCATTACATGGGCAGAGGTACATAGGACCTCTGTCTCTGAAGAGAAAACATGAAGGGGTTAGTTTTTAATACCAGCTAGTCAAAGGGGTAAACCAGGAGTTCAGGTTTTTTAAAAAAGACAGGTATGCTTGACATGAAGTATTGTACAAATCTAATCATAAAGGATAAGAAGAGTTGGATTCTAAAAGTGAAATTGTTATAAATATATCTACATATATCCATGAGCTTATTAGATTTCCGAGTCAGCTCATGAAATTAAAGTGTACTAAATACTGCAGTACACAGCACAGAACCTCAGGGTACCCTGGAACAGACGTATACTTTTATTATAGCAAAAGCTTGCACAGTGCAGCTTCACTAGCACAGGTGGTACTGTACATTATTCTTCAGAGAAAAGAGTTATTATATCACATTATATTCATCATTCAGAATTACAGCATTCTTCTGTTGGAAGGAGGGAGTCAATATGAGGTTCATGACATGAAGTTATAGGATATCTGCTATTACCTGACAGACGATCAACAGCAATTTGATGCAGCATGCCACATTTGCAAAAGTGAGAACAATAAAATCACTGAGGCAAACAAATGAGCCATATGTTCAGTTATCTATCAATTGGCTTGTGTTGTAGGGAAAATGTGTTGATAAGCTGACAGAGCATTTAGTGAATATGTGTACTGATTTAAGGCTAGGACCTTTGTGTTTGGCTATAACTCATGCTTAACTTACATGTTAGTTTTGAGAAATAAACTTTTTTTTTCACTTCCCATTTCTTGTGGGATATTTTCAGTAAATATTATTAGTATAACTGAAGAACATGTACCAAAAGGGAACAAAATCTTCTTCTAACATCAAACAGTTTTGTGAAGTTGTGCAAAATTGCACACATTCCTTGTAGGTTCAAATATATGTCACATATTGTAAAGCAAATTTTTAAAAATTCAAGGAAACAAAATGCATGTGGAAAGGTTTGCTAATGTTTCAACACCACCAGCAGAAGACAATAAATTGATGTTTTCATGCTGCAGTTTCCATGTAATGTTGTTCTATAATGGAACTAAGAAATCTGAAACAATTATTGTAAAATGTTTGCTGTATCCACGCAAGTTTTATAGAAGTACGGCTGTAATTCTTTTGGAGAGGTGTCTTTATTGTTGTTGCTGTTGCTTTCTATTTACAGTCCTGTCAATAACTTTTGGCTGCAAAAAAAAAAAATTAAGTGCTTTTATTCATGTAAGGGTGTGCACAGATATTCAGGGAAGTTAGGAGGAGGTTGGATCAAGTTAAAAATGGCCACCCGGTCTAAGGTAAATCAGGATGAGGGAATTAGGAGGGAAGTTGGGAGGATTATGGAGAAAAAAGGCTTTGATGGGTAGGGGAAACTGCTGGGTCAGACTGAGATCATGGGTGTTCAGGTATCATCTGCAGGGGAATTGGGGGGTTTGGGGGCCTGTGGAGGGTATCGGGGGCAAGTGGCATCAGCAGGAGGGGGGTTAGGGGAGATCAGGATATAGGAAAGGTCTGTAGGGGGATCAAAGGGGAATGTGGCATCTGTGCAGGGGTTGGGGGCAGGCAGAGTCTGTGGGGGGAATTGGATGGAGCAGGTGACAGCTGTGGGGAGGATCAGGGAATCAGAGGAGCAGGCAGGCTCCATTGTGAGATCAAGGTGGCAGACTGGGTCTGCAGATGTAATGGGATCAGAGAGGACTAGCGATGTCTGTCAGAGGGATCGGGGGGCACAGCATCTGTGGTCTGTGGAGTTCAGAGAATGAGAGGGACAGACAGTGTCCATGGGGGAAGAGGAAGTGCAAAGGAGGACTGCAGGTCGAATGGGGGGAACTGGATGCAGTACTCTAGAAAAAGTCTCACCAATCCTGAGTATTATATTAATTTCAGACTGTATCTCCAGTTCATTCTGGATCTTAATTCAGTCATCTCCGAAGCATCTGCAGCCCCACCTACTTTGGTGCCATCTTCAAATTTTCTAAATGTACATTTATTCTTATTCCCTAAATTCATTAATGAAGGTATTAAATAATATTGGGCCTTGGTGACCTCAATCCCAGGAAAAATCCTTGAAAATTTCTTAAGAAGTCACCCACAACCCCATGCTACCACCTCCCAGGAGCAGGGCTAAGTGGGGAGAGGGTAGTGGCATCCCTCTGTGGGCCACACAGGCACTGCCTAACCAGCCAGATACTGGGGAGGGGGGAGCTTTCAGACAGCAGCTGTCACCCCCATCCACCAGCCTGTACCACCAATAACCACCACTCCACACCACCGCCATGTGTTGCTTTCCCACAGCTAGTAGGACATGCAGCTCCATAGGCTGCTGAAGGGCAGCATGCGATTAGCCAGGTGTGAGTCCTGTCACCAGCCCACAGAGCTGCATGTGCAAACTGGCCATGGGAAAACAGGGCACGAAGGTTTGCATCTAGTCTCCTTTTGAAGATCTCCAGCCCCACTGGGAGTCTAGTCTGCACCACCCCGACTGGGAGTCTAGTCTAAGTCTGATCACATGAACCATGAAAAAGGTTTTCCTTATATCCAGTCTGAAACCTTGTTTTAGGGGTTTGTGACCATTGATCCTGGTTTTCCCCTGTGCATGGCAGGAAGCACAATTGTGGGATCACATATTAGATCCAATTACCCCTATCCTGAACTCCCCCTGCATTAGCAAGTAGTGGGCTCCAACATCTGGAAGCCCCCTTTGCTGATGGGGTTTCCAGCTGTGGGAGCAACACACAGCTGGAATCAAGAATTCATGCTAATTCACTTCATACTGAGGATAGATTTGATAGCTACTTTGTTCTATTAAGTGCCATTGGGCAATGGTTCTGTTCTTCATCCCCCCAGCCACTGTACAGCAATTAATAGGGGTTTACTCTTACAGGCACAACCACTAGGGCTGTGCGAAGTTTCAGTTACTGATTCAATTTGGCAGAGATTTGGCCAAATTTGGTGGCTGAATCTCCAAATCCAAATTAAAACAGCAGGCCCTTTAATCTCTCTGAATCGATTTGAGAGATTCAATGATTCAGACATAGATACACCTTTAAATGTTTTTTCTACATACCTAAACATACCAGGCAGCTTGTGAATGCTGAAATTCTGGGATGGATAGAGCATCCCACAGGAATGTGTATGTGTGTTTGCGGGGCGGGGCTCCAACATGCTCAGTGGTTGGACCCAGAAGTGGATCAGAAGCACTTGCAGTCCACTTCCGGGTCTGATGTGGAGCACTTGGGAAACCCCCCCACCTGGATCAGCAACTAGTACCTCCAGGGTCTGGAGGGGCACCCAGAGTCCCCTTGTGGCCAATCGCAAAGCCAGGGAGGCAAGGTTCTGGTCCACTTCCAGGTCTGCCGCCAAGCATGTGGAACCCCCACCCTTCTCCTGTGTGACGCTCCATCCACCCCATCATTGCAGCATTCATGAGCTGTGCCTGGTACCTCAAGGTATGTAGAAAAAACATTTAAAGGTGTGTCTATGGCCAAATCACTAATTCTCTGAATCAGCATTGAATCTTCAGATTTGGATTTGGTCGAATCAAATTGGGGCAGTGATTCTAATCAACAAATTGATTTGGGCCAAATCCAAATTGAATACAGCCCATTTTGCACACACCTAACAACCATCCACTACTTCAAGTAGGGGACCATAAAACTTCCCTTCCCCAGAACTTTGCTCCTCCTCACCCTAAATAATCTTGGGACATTGTTTGTTAATGGATGGGTTTGTTAAGGCCAGGTCCTGTCAGACCAACCTGGTCACCTTCTACGACCAGGTGACCAAATCCATGGATGCGGGCGTCCCTGTCAACGTAGTCTTTTTAGACTTCAGGAAGGCAATGACACGGTCTCCCACCCCATCCTCAATAAAAAGATGGGGAACTGTGGCATTGACCCCTACACAGTTAAGTGGGTCAGAAACTGGCTGACGGGGCTCTCCCAGAGAGTGGTGGTGGATGGGTCTTACTTGACCTGGAGAGATGTGAGCAGAGGGGTCCCCCAGGGCTCAGTCCTTGGGCCTGCGCTGTTCAACATCTTCATCGCGGACTTGGATGAAGGGGTGGAAAGCAAGCTATCCAAATTTGCTGATGATACCAAACTGTGGGCTGAGGTGGGGACACCAGAGGAGAGGGAGAGGCTGAAGTGGGATCTGCGCCAACTGCACGAGTGGGTGGACAAGAACAGGATGGGATTCAATGTGGACAAGTGCAGGGTGATTCATCTGGGGAGAAGCAACCCCCAGCACACATACTGGCTGGGAAGCTCCCCTCT
>JAGPOW010003316.1:136623832-136643314 GCA_030014935.1 Caiman crocodilus
GACCCTGGCACTCGTTTCCTGCCAATTGGCGGGGGGTCAGACTAGATGGCCTGCTCTAGGCCCCTTCTGACCCTAGGTACTATGATACTATGATACTGTCCTATCCTTGACAAATGCACATTACACAACATATTCTGTGCACCATGACTCATCAAGAGAAAAACTTATGGCACTGTTCTTAACTTTGTGTTCCAGAGAAATCCTATGTTGATCATCCTCACAGCTTTTAAGAGTTTTTTAATGCCTTTCCAGCCCTACAGGTTCCCCAAAATGGACAGAGTAAGGGTAAGTAACTTTTCTATGGTATTGTATCTGTTTCTGTGCCTGAGCAGATTATTTATGTAATTATCCAGCAGAGCAGGAACTGGACATTTCTAAGCTAGTGTCACATAAAACATTCTAAATGAATACCATATGGGTAAGTTAAAGTCATTATTTAAATTTGGATGTGAATTGTTTTTAGATAATATTAACAGCTTTAATGACTTATAATTTATTCTATAAAGAAAGTAATGAATGATGAAGTTTGTTTGTTTTTTTTAATTTTGGTTTGGTTGGGATATTTTTGGTTTGTTTGTTTCCAATCTGTTGATGGATTATATGGGACAAGAAAAAGAAAAAGGTGGCATATTTAAAATAATCTGGGAATTGTAAAATATTTATAATGCCTATTATATTACTCTGTTCTGTTGATTTGTTGAACAGTGACAACATGCTGAATTTTTGTGCTTAAACAAAAAAACAAACCCTGCCCTAAGATCCTTTTAACTCAACTATAAGTAAACCAATTCACACATAACTAATACAGTAACTGATACATGGCTTGAAATTATAGAGATAGCCAGAAAATAGCACAACTGACTGGCTTAGTAAAGGAAATATGTTTTTAAGGAGGGAGGAAAGCAATAACTTGATGAGAGCTGCTGCTTTTGGAACTTAAAAGGACACCATATTTCCTTTGTCATTTACTATTGGAATATGAGGTGCTACTTATTAAATATGCATCTATGCAGAAAATGTTTATATAGTTTCAAGTATCATTTCTCTAAAATTACAGAAGTAAAAAAGTTATACAAGTGTTGTTCCAAGATAGAACCTGAGTGACGGTGTGGAAGGTCCCCTACAGCACAGGAATTACTTTGACTTAATGTAGCTTTGATCTTTTAAGGAGTTAGTTTGGGGGTTTTTTTATAAATTATGTGACTCAGAGAGAGAAATTCAAAAAATAACTTAGGGCCAGGTCTAATAATAGACTGAGATACTTAATGGCTAAGTGCTAGAATCCCTTACTTTTAGGTGCCTGGCCTCTTATTAGGTAGGTGCTTCTGGTCCAATTCTGGATCTGTTGCCAAGCACGCTAGGGACCACCCCATGCTTCCGTGGGATGCTTCCTCTGCCGCAGCATTGCAGCATTGACAAGCCACCCGGTACCTTGAGGTATGTAGAAAAAAAACATTTAAAACTGTGCCTATGTCCGAATCACTGAATCTTTCCGAATTTCTCCAAATCAATTCAGAGGGTTCTGATTCAATTTGGAGAGATTAAAAGGTCTCCTGGTTCAATTTGGATTCAGAGATTCAGCTGCCAAATTGGGCCAAATCTCTGCCAAATCAAGAGACTGAAACTTCACACAGCCCTATTATTCAGTTAGATTAACTAAATTAAAGACATCCTAAACACTTGTCCCACCTCTGCTCTCAGCTCTGCTAAGTCCTTTTATGGGTTTAACCTCCATACTGTAGGGACATAGATTGATAATCAGGCATCCTGGCTTTCTCTGTTAAAAATAAAAATGTCCCCAAATTTTTGGATTAAAAAAAGGAACCCAAAATCCACATTTTCTCTGATCAATTATAACACCACTATATATATATACCTGAAAATATATCACGGAAAAAATGTGGATTTTGGTTTATTTTTTTTAATCCAAAAATTGGGGATTTTTTTATTCAGACAAAGCTAGAATCCCTGCTGATTGTACACATATATTAAGAGCTACAGGTAGAATCTTGTCTTTTCCACTCTTTTTATTGGAGTTTCTGTGATGTATTATCTATCTATGTAATATACCTCACTCTGAATTTCATCTGCTAATTATCTTTCCCTGGTGTTTAATAGTCCCTTCTCAGATGTCTCACAATATGTTAGAGAATGGCTGCATTTACAAGAAGCCAATAATGCACTAATATACTCTTCCAGGTTAAATATCCTCTTGGTTATTGGCCTACAGAATAATACGGTTAACTGTAAAGTTAAGAATGTGCTTGACATTGTTAAGGTTAATGACCAAATGATGAACAATAGACATGCTTGCAGATAAATGAAGTCTTTATTTTTCTGAGTAGCATTTTCTTCTTTACCCCACATCCTTGGCATCATGAACTGGTGTTTCCTAATTTAATGATTGAGCATCTATACACACAGACTCAGAGCCAATTCCTGCTCCCTTTATCCATGTAAGAGTATGATTAGCTCTGTAGGACTGCTTATAGAATTTGATTAAGCAATACTTGGTCCTCTAAATAATTTTTAAAGTGTACTGAAGTCAATTGTGTGAATTCAATATTTAAGTAAAACATAAAATGATAATAGTAAGCAAATCAAACCCCAAATTCCAGTTGTAAGTGATTCCTTTTATTGGACTCAGTACAAATAATAAAAACTGTTTATGTGCAACTCTGCCAAGCCTGCCGTGATTTCATCTTATGTCCCAAGCAACAGAGAAGAGATGAGTGATTTTCAAGGACTCTCCAGAATAATAGACAATATCATGCTGAGGGTTCCAGTGGGCAAATCAGAAATCAGAAACAGAAAAATACATTGACAAAAACAACAGATAATTTTAATTTCTGCCCAGATCAGCAGAAATCTGACAACCAGCTTGGCAAAGCTGCTCTTCAAAGCCCTCCAGAATCTCATAAATTCTATTAGCTTTTTAGGCTAGACCATCTAAACAAGCCTTTGCACATCAGTCAGAAAGATGCATTTGGCTTCAAATTGGAAACAATAATAATAGACATCTAGGACAAGGCCATGAATTAATTCTGTTTCTCCCGCATTTAAAAATATGTTCTATCCATGTGTATAAAGCTGAGCCAAAAGCCAGGGGCAGTCTTTTAATTGTCATGTTGGCCAGAAATCTACCAATAGCCATGAAATGTTATCTACATAGACACTGAAATCACTCAGTAGGATCAGCCTGTGCAAGCACTGGACTGCAACTTATTCATCTTTATAGTTTTTTGTTTATTATAGTATTTATAATTCAGCTTCTGGTCCAATGAAAGAAAAAAACCCTTTATATTAATATATTTGATGTCAATATTATACATTAGTTATAGATTTCTGATATTTTGTAGCAAATCATGACATCTCTGTGCAATGTTTTCACAACACTGTTTTTAAATGTTATGATCGATTCATTGAAATTACGCTGATTTGCACCAGTTAAGGTTACCACCCGTAAAGTTTGTTGTGGATTTTTTTATATATAACATAATGTTAATTTCATACATAAGTGTATGACACCGATAAAATAAAATGCAGACACACATAGCTTTGTTATAGTGATACCATAATTGGATCAGCAGCTTGGAAGAGTATACAACTATAATATTTCACAATTAATAGTATCAAAGGACCGGTACAGTACGATTCATATATAAACGGTATTAAATGACATATTGCTTTTAAAGGTACTGTAGCTATTAACAATTGTTCAGATTTTGCATCTTTTTCATGTTTCAAATAACATGCAGTTTGTCAAAATCACAGCAATTAATCCATATCAACAGGATATCAGTTTTTCTTTAAATAAAATTATATGTATGAGATGTCCAGTTTTTGCTCCTTTTGTCACAATAAATGATAACATTATCCATAGGAAATGTTCCCATAGGTAGTTGTTCATGCACAGTGATAAGTCCTATTTCTGCAGTCATTGACTCCAGTGTAACCTAAGAAGTATGTTCTAGATATTGAAAGGAGATGACATTTTCATTTCTGCTACATCACAAATCCTATGACTCATCATTTGCTGTTTTACAGGGGGGGGGTTATAAAAACTGCCAGTGTAGAAAGAGGATATTTATGTCTTTCCTTATTACAAATATTTAGCCCCATTAAGTCACACCTAATATTTTTTCTTTTTTTCATCAAAAAAGTCATACCTTGGGTCAGTCTTCAGTGTTACAGAGGCAAGCAGTTTATGCATACATCTACTTTATTATCATAGTTAACCAAATCATGCAAAGATGCTGAGCATTAACATAAACAGAAACTAAGGGAATCCAATACCCCCGCTGCTACGCTTTTGGGAAGTTATCAGGATCTTTATAATGCTACTATTGATATTCCAGATTCTCTCTCTCTCTCTCTCTAAATATATATATATATATATATAGTTTTGAAACTGATGTGCATGTACAGAGTTTAGCTTTCTATTGATGAAACTAACGATATCAATCTTGGTCTGCCAGCCGGCTTAAACCTCCCTCCTCCCTCCACCTCTCCTCCCTATTTCTTTTTTGCCTACTTCTATTACTTTTTTTTGCCAGAGCAGGGATTAAAACCCCACTCTTCCATTTCACAGGAGAATGCCCTGACTTATGGGCAGATGTAGGATTTTGAAAAGCGGGGTTCAGATAGTGTGGTATGGCACCTCAGATAACACAATGCATATTTTTCTCCACATTAAAAGTAGCTAGAAGCTTAACTAATATGCTAGGGGCCAAAGGCTATATTTTTCAGTTTAAGACTGAAGCAAATATAAGTTTACTGGAATGAGTTAAAAAAAAACTTTCAGAGTTATGCAATAGGAGATGCATTACCAGGAACACCAAATAGACAGCAGGATTATCGAAGAAAGGCCAGCTTAATTAGTGGAACATCAAGACCATTAAAAAGGAGAGATGGTCTTTTACATCTACGGAGTGAAGAGTTAAGACTTTAATGAGCCATAAATTCAGTTACACTCTCACTGCTGCCTGAATAGAAATGCTGCCACCCGGCAGTTAATTTTAAGCCTTGGGTGAAGCGGGAATCAAAGTGGGTTATGGCAAGTACCACTCTCTCTCCCAGATCCACCTCATTAGATTACAGGGTCCTCTGAGGTATTTTTCCTTCAGTTTTTCATGTTGAAACTATTCTACTTTATTATAAACAATTATTTGAACTAGAGAGAAAATGATTTGACAGCCTGGTTGCAAGCATACTTACTTGGAAGACCTGGGCCTTAGCCCCTGCTCAGATGAATATTTACCTATGGTATAAAACAGTTAACAGAAAAAAAATCTCTTTAAGAATGTTTATATATCATGGTTTGGGATAGTCTCCTGACAAAAAAAAAAAATAGAAATAGGCATTTAAATAACTCTTCCAAATAGTAATTTTCCCTATCCTAAGTTAGGTTTCTATTATCTGCTATGAAGTGAGATGAAGGCGAAATAACTGGCCTGTTTTAAAAACCTAAGTCTAGGTAAAGGTTTTTGTATGTGAATCTTGGAGTTAGATACCTAAAGTCTCTGGCAGTGCTTAAGTTCTACAGCTCTTCACAAAATTTGCATCTAGCTAGTTTGGGTGATACCTGGCATTTATGGAACTCTTTCCCAGGTGCCTTAACTCTTCCAAAGCAATGAAATAATGTATAGCAAGCCCGGATAATTAAATCTGTTCTACATATCCAATCAAAAGGGATCTACACAAATCAAGGTGGCAGATGGCTGATTTCATAGTCCAATCATTGCAACAGACACCATTTTCATGGGCTTATAGCAGCAGTGATTGACCAAGAGGCCTACCCTTCATACAGTTTCCCTCCCCACCCTACCCCACAACCACCACTGATTGACCAAGAGGGCTGTCCATCATCCACCACTGATTAATGGAGAGGAGCAGGGCTACACAAAAGGTAGCCCTTTCAGGCAATCAGCAGAGGGAGTGACCAGCACCTTGAATGCTCCCCTTCATACTGATGGCTCCCTCCATTCCCAGCGGGCTATGGGGTCAAGCCACAGTGGCTTCTGACTCCCGCTGGGGAGCCAGCATTTTATTTTTAGTAAAGTTTTTTTTTTCTGGCATTTTGCAGAAAATCGCAGAAAGTGCCAATTTTAGTTAGCATGGTATCTAAGTCATGTTTACAATGCTGAGCCTAACTCGATTTGTAGACTGAGCTCAAAGCTACTAGAACTATGTTACACAGAGAAACGTAGGAAAGAAAAATGCCTTTTGGGAAAAAAGTGCTTGAAAGTTTGGCTAAATCTAAGTCTTAAAGAATGTCTTTCCCTGATGATACTGAAGAATTTGTGACCAGTGTGTACTGTCCCCTTCTTTAACCAGAATGAGGATTACTGACCCTCAAGAGATATTGCAAGAGGTATTTGTTTTCATTGCCTTCTCTTGGTTGCAGGAGGTTGATTTGAGATCACAGCATAGAAAATACCTTCATAAATATTCATTTGTATATTTAAATAAATGTCTTGTCTATGTATGCATGCTTTCAGAATTTTCTCTCCACATACACATTCTAGTACATGAACTTTCTCAGAAGAATTTTATGGAAACAATGCATTGTGGTTGAATAATGCAGGGATATTCATGGTGAGTGAATTCTAGACTTGCAATTCAAATATTTTAAACTAAGAAATTAATGAGAAACTACAGTACTACCAAAACCTCTTCAAGTCTAAAATATTAAATGCCTGCAGTACAATTTACATAAGCAAGGAACAGCCTCTTCCCCTCCCCCTACCAATCTTTTATGAAAACTAACATTCAATAACATTAAATTCATGGCAATTGGCACACTGAAAAAGGAAACATTACTTCCTGTGATTTATTTTCCCATTTCTTGTGGAGAAGGAGCTAACTGGACATTTAGAGAACTCATTTGTTTGGAGGTGGCAGGGCTGAAAGGCCTTTGCTCATTATTTGATTCAGAATTAAGTGTTTGCACAATTGCCAAAATATTGCACAGGTGATTTAGATATATAAACACATAAATACAAATATATTTTTAAAGTATATTATTTTTTTTACCTCCTTTCCCTTGCCCTCCCCACCCACTCTCTCTGACCAAAATAGGTAAATCACAAAAGGATGAGTTACAGATGGAATTGCAGAAAATGCACTTGCTTTGTAGAATTAATCTATAAAATTAATGTTGATGGTTATTAAAGCTATCTGAAAGACTACTTGCATATCCTTGCTGCTTCATCATTTTTGTTGGTTTCTCAAAAGTAGTAAAAAGTCTTGGTTCACAGGGAGTGCAAATTCTTTTATTTGAGCTAAGCATTTTTTTGAATAATTACATTGCTCAGAAAGCTCCTGAAATTTGAATAGTCACCCTAATGGATTCTTTTTACTGCTGTATAACTTTATAAAATCTAAATCAATTAAATAAACAGTTGTGTCCAAGCACACAACAGCATTTCAATTCTCAGCCTACTTAGATATTAAATTCCAAATATCAAAAGGAAAGTACGGAATAGAAAAGATGACAACATTTTAGTTATAGTTTTATGACCCAGAGTCCTTTAATCAAGTCTTCAATTTCTGTAATAGTTTGCTCATTATAATTACAAATTACTCAAGCAAAAAAAAAAAAAAAACCTTTTCCCAAAGAAAGGAAATTAACTGAAACTGGTTTTTACTACATTGATAAATCGAGCATGAAGAGCTATTGTTTTAATTAGTGTATAGATAAAACAGAAATTAGCCCAGCAGACATGATCAAGTAGACGTTTGAAAAGAATGTATTTTCTGCTTCATTCAAACTTAAGAACTCAGGCAGAAGTAAGAGACCAGAATTGTTACTTGCTCATTACAACTAAAACATTTTTATTAAGTTAATGATTTATATTGTTTCCAGTGTGGTAACCATGTTTGGGCTTTCCCGAGGACACATAGAAACAAGGTCCAAACAAAACATCTAAGTGGCAGTTACCATGGAGACAAACTCAAATAAAAAATAATTGTTACTCATGGGGAAGGGTTCAATCCTTCTCTCTTTATGCAAGTAACACTCCCATTGGCTTTAATAGGACTCTTTCCCTTAACTGCCAGCACAGGATCAGACGGGAAATACAACTAAGGAGGCAAATGTCTAAATAGTACTCTCAGTACTCTCTGTTTTTCCTTTCAGTTTAAAGTTTAATGGATATTACAGCATAAAATAGATTATTCTAGTTGGAAAACCATGGTCTGGATTGTCTCCTAAACTCCACTAACTTTTTGCTACTCTGGCAGGGAAAAACAGTCAAAGCTGATTTAAGCAGCCCACTAAAAATTACCCCAGGTAGTGGGGAATCCCTACTTATTTTGAGAGAAGTGGTTAGCTGTGTTAATCTGAAGTCATGTAAAAGCAGGGTATAAATATATAAATATTTGCATTTGATAGACTGCTCTGTGTATGTCCTTTCACATCATCTGATGCAGTGAGCTCAGGCTTACAAAAGCTTATGCATCTGTAATTTATTTACCCTAAAGGATGCATCTCTACCCTTACTAGTCCTCATTTGAGGGGTTTTAATTAGTAGGAAGGGATGTCCTTGGAGCAATACTGTGCTCAGGAAACCACAATCACAGTTGATAGGCTATCTTTGAAAACATAGCCAGATGATATGGCTTACACGACAGTATTTCTGAGGATGTTCTACTTCCAGGGATCTAATCTTTATGGACATTTTAACATGTGCTTCAGGGGTGCTTCAATTAGAGTGGCTCCAAGAGCAGCATTTCATGTTTCAGCGGCATTTCATGTATCAGCATTCCTGTACTTCAAAATGGTGGCAGGGACACCTTAACTAAAGCTCAATGAATGACTTCAGTTAAAGCACCCAGATAAATTGAGTCTGCTCCAATGCACTGTAATTTCAGCAGGTTGGAATAGCATTGGGCACATCTACAGGTACCCCATAGTATTAGTTTCAGAATCTGAAAGTTATAGCACCCTTGTCCTATTATTTTCATGAGTGCCCATTATGTACCAGACACACAGAAGAATCTGTACCTACATATATTTAAAGTATTATAACATCAGTATCTAGAAGGCTGTCCTGTATAATCATTTCTCTATCTCAAAAACAAAAGGTTTGCTTTTCATCCTACATACAGCTTGTAAGACAAGGTAAATTGAAGCACACAGATAGAACCCTAGCTTTCATTTTCTTTATCTTTGTCATAAATATCATCCTTTCCCAGTTTACTCAATGCTTAGATGAAAATAATACCTGAATGAAAGCAGCTAAATAAATTGGCTAGAATTAGTTGATGCAAATCGTGTTTAGCAGTAAATCCATGCACCTTGAAGAAGGTCTAACAGATATAAAGTGATCCATCTGCAGTAGGCAGATCTCCCAAAATCTTTTTTTCTTGTTGGCACTCTTTCTCCAAGGGAGTCCAGTTCAACATCTCTAAGTTGATCTTTAAGCCCTCTCTGAAAGAGGACAGCAATAGGGCTGTGCAAAATTTTGACAGGTGCTTCATGTCATTTGGGATTCAGATGTTTTGACAGTTGAAACACTGAATCTGAAACAAAATGCAAGGCTCTGAAACAGCTCTGAAACAAAATGGACCATCCAAAACATTTCAGAAATTTTCCAGAATGATTCAGATATTTCCAAACTATTTCAGAGGTGGGTTTGCAGGGAAGTGGGAGGGAGAAGACATGGAGGAAGGACTGTTTTGATATTTACATCTCTAGCTGGCCAGTGACAATGATCTGTCCCTGGGGTCCCTTCCAGCCCCAGTGCCAGGGAATCAAACAGGGAGCTGGGGAATAGGACCAGGAACTAGAGAATCAAACAGAGGGCTGAGGAATCAAGCCAAGAGCTGGGGGAATGTTCAGGTCCCTGAACACTCCCCCAGTTCCTGATTTGGTTCCCTAGCTCGCCAATCTCTCCCCCAGGTCTCTGATCACTGCCCTCAACTGTTCCCAGGAGGTGCTGGGCCCTGGATGATGTGGGGTGACAGCAGGCTGCTGCTTCCAGCTGGTGATGGCAGTGCCTCTGGGCTATTTCCTCAGCCAGCAGCAGTAGCCTGCTGAAGCCCCATGTAGATCTAGGAGCACACACCCCCTGGGAAGAGGTTGGAGAATGATCAGAGAGCTGGGGATTGAACCAAGAGCTCTGACTAACTACTGGAGCCACCCCAGTTCCTAAGCAGCATGCAGAACCCTGACGAGCTGTGCAGCACCTGCGTAATGGTGCTGCTGTTGTGCAGGTTCCAGGCAGGGAGGGCAATGCCCACTGCCCCTCACTCTGCTACGCTGCATGGGGGGGCTCTGCCCTGAGCTCTCAGGGCCCCAGTCAGCACTGCAAGAGCTGGTGAGTGCAGGACTTTTTTTTTTAACTCAGCACTCAATGGCTGCAGAGCCTTTGAATGACAGCATGCTGCCACTGCCACCTGGGGCCAGCACCACCCCTTGAGTCTGCCCAGTGCAGCCTGCACTGAGAGGCAGGAAGAACCCAATGCTGGCACTGGCCTCAGTTGGCAGCAGCAGCCTACTGTCATCCTGCACATATATCCAGGGGCCCACATCCCCCAGGAGGGCTTCAGAGTTGTGCCAGACTGCTCTTAAGGGGAGTGGGCCCCCAGATCTGCGTGTAGGATAACAGCAGGCTGCCACTGCTGGCAAGTGATATGTGTTTTCTTTGAACAATTTGATGTGCAGTTTCCCAGAAACCACTGTACCTATCTCCTTGAAACTTGGCAGGCTTTATGGCCTCAGAGGGGGATAGCAGTCCTGCATGTTTCATCTGTCTCAGGTATAAAATGAGAAAGTCATAGGTAGTTTTGTGATTCCACATTATAGCCTGTCAAAATTGCAAACCAGCTCCAAAACAGTTTTGTCTGAAACAAAATGGGACAGTGATTCAAAACACCAAAAAATGCACTCTCCCTGTTCCTCTGAAACACCAAATCCAAACTGAAAGAAAACACAGCTGTTTCGGACAGCTCTGCAAAACACCAAAACAAAACACTGTCCCTCTGAAACACTGAATCCAAAATGGAAACGTAATGCAAGTGTTTTGCACAGCCCTAATCAGCTACCTATGTCCTGCGCCAGATCTGTCCTGAAGAGACATTTGATCCAACTTGTGGACTTGAGACTTTGGTGGTAGGTAGCTTTGGAAGGAGTGACTTTCCCCTGATACCCCAAGAAAAAATGTTGCCTATGGGCACTCTCCCTGTGCCTGGGTCCAAATGTCCATCTGTCTCTGACCTGAACTTGGGTAATCCAGCCTTTAGCTTTAAAAGCTTGCTGGTCACTGCTTTATGGCCCAGGTGCCCTGAGAGTTCACCTCCCAATCTATAATTGTTGCTTCCTATGACAGCTATGTTCCTGTGAAACAGTTACTGTTGTCTAATAGCAGAAACTCGTGACTGAAAGAGACACAATTGTCACAGAAGGTAGAGTTAGTTATAGAAAATGCAACCTAAATATTTTGGAATGACTAAGGACCTGCTTCTTTTCAGACCTAATGAAAATGTATCTATTTGACTTTGCTTTGCCCTTGAAATTTTACATATATAAAACATGCACTTACACTTCCTTCCACTCCCACAGTTGTAGCCAATGCATACACTTTGTACTAATTCTGCTGTTCCCCCTACAGAGCAGAAAACATAAAATAAAGAGAAAATAAGTTATTTTTTTCTTTAAATCTGGGAGAAAGGAAATTGCAATTTCTAATGTTTAGAATCCTTACCTTCAGTGCAAAGGGAATAGGACACTGTTTTCTTAAACATTTTTTCTTTAGTCTCCTTAAGCAATATGTACCTTTATCCTAATGTACTTGTCAGTTTCATGAGTTAGAAAGGAAAGCACAGTCTAATTTTGTTTGCAGCTCGCTTTTATCTCTAACTTTCTTCCTCATACACTAACATGCTTTCCCTGTTGGTTGTTTAACATGCCAACTTGGTTTCTTCAGTTGGTGTGATGTGGATCTCTCTTAAATTAATTAAAAGTCTTTCATTCTTTTGTTGTTACCCTACAGTCTTTCCATTATGCTGTTCATTAGACTCCTCCTGATTTACATTTCTATTCAGTTTATCTAATCTCTTAGATTGGATTCAATCTTTATCCAACCTAGGTTTCCTAAACTCACAGAGCCTGCCCCTGAACAATCCAAATTTTATATACAGATTGTCATTGCCATAAAAAGTAGCCCAATATCTATTAAAAATAGCAAATCCTCTGCCACAGATTTTCCTGCTTCCTCTTCTTCTCTCCAAAACTGTTTGGAATTTTATTAAGATGAAAGATCAAGAGCATTCATTTTTGGCTGCTTTCAAGTCATAGCTGTTCTTGCAACTATTATAACCATTTGTATAAGTGAAGACAATTTCTTTCTTCTGTCAGAGCAGACAATCACTTAGGTTGTTATATTAAGACACAAAAGCTAGTTTGAAATCTCAGCTACTTTTCTGTAAGTCAGCTTCTAATGGTTGACTTCTAACTTAGGACATAAAGATCTGTTTGCAAATAAAGAAGGTATGAGATTAAATCACACTTCTTGCATAAAAAAATCTCAAAAAAAGATAGAAATTGATGTTCAGGCTCATAAAATCAACAATCAAATAACTTCCATTTCAGATTTTTTTTCTCAGGTTCAGGTAATGTTGATTCTATTGTAAGAACATTTATATCCTGAACTAAATAGAGATGGAAGTGATCAACTAAATTAAGTTCTGAAATTTGATGATATTAACACAACAGTACTGGGAAAAATTAATTTCTCTGTAGAAATCTAGAAAAAAATTCTATGCACTACCTGTCTACCACCTTAAACCTTCAGAAAAGATCATAAGAGATGAACTCTAAAGAATGCATAGGATTCATGCTGGCCCTGTGGTTTATACATTCTACTCAAGTTGAGGTTGAGTGGAATTGCACTCAATCCTGCAAAGAGGTTGAACTCATCTGGCCCTGTGGGCTGGATGAGTGGAGTGAGACTGGTTTTCAGGCCAGATCAGGTCTACAGACCTCTTCCCACATTCCTGATCCAGCACATGTAGCACTTACAGATTCATAGAGTCATAGATTCATAGATGCTAAGGTTGGAAGGGACCTCAATTGATCGTCGAGTCTGACCCCCTGCATAAGAAGGAAAGAGTGCTGGGTCTAGATGACCCCAACTAGATGCCTATCTAACCTCCTCTTGAAGACCCCCAAGGTAGGGGAGAGCACCACCTCCTTTGGGAGCTCATTCCAGACCTTGACCACTCTAACTGTGAAGAAGTTCTTCCTAATGTCTAGTCTAAATCTGCCCTCTGCTAGCTTGGGGCCATTATTTCTTGTAGCCCTCAGGGGTGCCTTGGTGAATACAATATCACCAATTCTCTTCTGTGCCCCCATGATGAATTTATAGGCAACCACAAGGTTGCTTCTCAACCTTCTCTTGCGGAGTCTGAAGAGGTCCAGGTACCCCAGTCTCTCCTATTAGGGCTTGGCCTGCAAGCCCTTAACCATATGAGTGGCCCTTCTCTGGACCCTCTCCAGGTTATCCACATCTCTCTTGAAGTGTGGCGCTCAAAATTGAACGCAGTACTCCAACTGCGGTCTGACTAGCACCTGATAGAGTGGAACTATCACCTCCTTGGTTCTGTTCATCATGCATCTGCTTTTCACAATAAAGTGCCATTAGCCTTTCTGATGACTTTGTCACATTGATGACTCATGTTCATCTTGGATTCCACTAGGACTCCAAGATCCTTTTCCGCTTCCGTGCCACCAAGCAGGTCATTTCCTAGGCAGTAGGTATGCTTGACATTTTTCCTCCCTAGGTGCAGTACTTTGCATTTCTCTTTGTTGGATTGCATTCTGTTGGGCTGGCCTAGGATACTCGCCCAAGTAAGCATCGCAGATAGTACAATCTAGGACACCCCGTCTCTGCAGTGAGCACCAAATATGATGTGGGGCAAATAGGGCAGCACCACACATTGAATTGTGAGGCTCTGAAGACTGAACATGCCTCTGTTTTTGTGCACCCCTGTTCTTGTGTATGTCTGGCTATAATCCTCTAAATATAATTTGGCTTTTGAGGACATGTCTACACGATGGGGGTGGCACATTGCAGTTCAACCTCTCAGAGGATACTACGCCAACCCATAGCCACATGTGCATTCCAAACTTAGTGGCACATTGGTCAGACCATTTAGAGGTACTTAATTTTTTGCTCAGAGATTTACTTCAGGTGTCTAAAGTTTTTCTATAGAATATGCCAAGAAATACTATCATGGGTGAAATGAGCCTCTTAAGTATCTCTAGTGTAAGTGTATTTGGGAACCAGACATCCCTGAGGGGCCTGATCTTATACATGTTCTTAGAACCTACCAGTAGGATAATAGAATATACACACCAGCAGCATGGATTTTAACACAAAGCACAGCAGTCACTTCCATTCCAAAATGCAATTATTTGAGTCCACCTTGTATATAATACTCCATTGGCTAGAGCACTCACTTGGAAAGAGAAACATATGACCTGGATGCCCTCCTTATCTTGAAAGTGTTCAAAGCCATATATCCATAAGATTGCCATGACAACCAACAGGCAGGTTGGGAAAGTGTTACCTTACAGACAGTAATGCAAGATTGATAGAGCCAAAGAGAGAGCAAGCAAAAGGGAGTTATGACTCTATAGCTCAGTACTGAGGGTGTTCATCCTGGAAGTGGAAGCCTGGCATTCTAGTCCATGCTCTTTACTTATTAGCATGGATCCTAGTTTTCTCTGATAAAAAAGTCCCCAATTTTCAGATTTAAAATGTAACCCAAAATCCTAAAATCCACATTTTTCTGTGATTAGAATGAAACACCATTATATATATACTTTCAGGGACAAGAGGTATTAAGTAGACAAGAATAAGCCCATTTTATATATACCATCTGTTTGTACCATCTAAAAGAGTAGGCTGTTACCTTTAAAAGCTCATGACTCTCTGAACAAGTTAGTCTATATGGTAAAACATTGACTTCTGCTGAACTTCAGACTAACATGGCTAACTACCTCTGTCTAATACGCAGGGATCCTGGCTTTCTCTGATAAAAAAATCCCTAATTTTCAGATTAAAATAACTCAAAATCCATATTTTTCTGTGATTAGAATAAAACACAACTATATATACCATTCTTAAATAATCACTTCCAGTAAATTAAAAGTTTTCAACCAAACCTGTCCCTCAGTTATATCTATTTAACACAGTTGTCTCTAAATTATATCTTCAATATAACACTTGTGTAATTTAGTCTCTAGAATTTAAACAATTCTGTTGCTAACACAAACTAAGGAAAAGTATTTTGATATTTTATGCTTAGCTGTGTTGGCTATGAAGGAATAACTGGATTACTAAAAATATTTTTAGTTGCTAATATAGGCAGATGTGACCTGAATACATACTGCGATTAAATCTGATGAGCAAGAAGAACTGATTTATGCATCAGCAATTTTGGAGTCAAAACAGACTCAAATAACAAATTCTGATGCACCACTAGCTGTTTAGTGAACCAGATTCTGGGGGCTTTGGAAGCTAAATTTGGATAGATCCTGATTTTATATTTGGGCTCCATATCAATAACGGGTTGAACCAGAACCCTGGATCCAAATTCTGTTACATGTTACTGTTGTGGAGATATCACATATTTTTTAGAGCTCATCTCTTATGATCTTTTCTGAAGGTTTAAGGTGGTAGACAGGTAGTGCATAGAATCTTTTCCTAGACTTCTACAGAGAAATTAATTTTTCCCAGTTCTGTTGTGTTAATATCATCAAATTTACTAGTTTGTTTTTTTTTTGGTGGGGTTGTCCTAGAGAGATCACATGTGGAAGAACAGGGGAATAATCTTTATTAACAACAATAAATTACTCCCTAACACTATACAGTAAAAGCAGAACATCAAACAGCAACACAGGATAGTACAGTTTAGGCAGCACCCTCTGCTGATACTGTGCAAAACATATATAGAGGCACTCAATCTACAGCAGTATGAATGTCTTGCAGAATGCTCATCTGAGATCATGTTGAATTTGATGTAATCTTAACTCTTTGTATGCATTATTATCTTTGTTAGCGAGTTTGGTATTTTCCTTGTTTACCATTCTCCATCCTCTCCTAAGTCAAGTGGTCTAAATTAACTCTTTAACATGTCTATTTAATGGTATGCCCTTATTGAATATTAGCTCCTCTTGCCAATTATTTATATCTATTTTTTAAAACCTCTAGATAGTTCATTTTCATTTTTTTAATTAGACTATAGTTGTTTCTTATGTTATTTGTTTCAGTGAAAATACTGAGGATATTTTGGCTAATGTAAAGTTTTTTAAAGTATTTAACAAAAATATTTGCTCCAGCTTAGTTTTATGTGAAATTCATTATTCTACCAACATAATTAGGTAGCTTGGCTCAATTAATGTCATAATATTCATCTATTCATGACCTATGAGATAATGTCTTTTTTGATACAGTACAAATAAAGAAATGGACAAGCAGTATTCATTAGCATGGCAATTCTTTTTTCAGTCATTCTATATATTCTGTTAATCAAAGAATCATGTGTCCTTCTCTCTGCAGTTGTGTATTGTCATTTAATGAAGGGGTTAAGAAAGGCTAATTGATACAGGTAACAGAAAATCACTTTTTCATGCAGCACAAGAAGTCATCAAAACACCTCTATCCTGAAGCAAAAAGTATGCACTTTTAGGTTTTCAAAAGTCCAGGAAATGGTTTTATTGAATATTTGCATCTCATGCAAAAAGGTTTTTTTCATATCCAGTTACCAAAATAATTCCTTTTTCTATTTTACTGTACTTGTGCCTCTGTAAAGTGCTTTGTGAAACTTCCTAGGACAGTGTAAGAAATTGTAATTTGCTTTAGTTATAAGCAGGGAACATGGTTTTCTCTGATTAATAAAGAACTCCAATATTTGGATTTAAAAAAGTAACCCAAAATTCACATTTTTTTATGATTAAAATGAAATGCTACTATATATTCTCCTGCTCACAGAAAACACTTACAACTTAGTGGGGTCAACAGAAACCTGGTGGGACTCTACCCATAACTGGGCAGCACACATTGAGGACTATAACCTGTACAGAAAGGAGAGAGTGGGGAGGAGAGGGGGAGGGGTTGCGCTCTATGTTAAGACACATTATACATTGACCCTTATCAAAATGGAATTGGCGGAGGAGAAAGTAGAAGAATTGTGGGTTAGGATACATGGAGGTTGAGGGGAAAGGGATTTGGAGGTAGGGGTCTGCTACAGACCCTCACACCAAGGGGAAGAACTAGATTTGGAACTCCTGAGGCAGTTCTCGGAGACAATAAAGACTAGGGAAGCAGTAGTCATGGGGGACCTAAACTACCCTGACATCTGCTGGGAGACACAGGCAGCAAATTCCCATGGTTCACGCAGGTTCCTATCCTGTGTGCAGGACCTCCACCTGACTCAGGAGGTGCATAGTCCCACTAGGGGGAATGCCTTACTAGACCTGGTATCGGCAAGGGGGATGACATGGTAGGGGACCTACAGATCAGTGGTCACCTGGGGAACAGTGACCATCAAATACAAGACTTCACCATAAGGCATAGAGTGGGAAAGGTAACTAGCACGGTGGAAGTGCTAGACTTTAGGAAAGCTGACTTCAGTGAGCTCAGGCATTTAGTCAATGACGCACTGCAGAGTAAGAGATTTGGCGAGATGGGAGCCCAGGAAGGGTGGCTGTACCTTAAGTAAGCAATCCCTCGGGCACAGAGGGAGATGATCCCAATGTGCCCTCCACTGGACTATCTCCAATGTGTTCACATCCTTTCTGTAGTGGGGGCCCCAAACTGAATACAGTATTCCAAATGTGGCCTTACCAGTGCTGAATAGAGGGAAGTAATCACTTCCCTTGACCTACTGGCAACACACCTACCAATGCAGCCCAGTATGCCATTAGCCTTCTTTGCAACAAAGGCACACTGCGGGATCATATTCAGCTTATTGTCCACTGTAACTCCCAGGTCCTTTTCCGCAGAGCTGCTGTCCAGACAGTCAGCCCCCAGCCTGTACTGGTGCATGGAATTGTTCTGTCCTAAGTGCAAGCCTTTGCACTTGTTGTTTTCCCTCCTCCCCCACTTGGTATCATCTGCAAACTTTCTGAGGGTGCACTCTGTTCCATCTTCCAGGTTGTTGATGAAGACATTGAACAACACCAGACCCAGGCTTGACCCCGGGGCACTCCACTTGATACCGGCTGCCCACTAGATTTTGAGCCATTGATTACTACTCTCTGAGCCTGATGCTCCAGTTTCTATCCACTTTACAGTCCCTACATCCAGCCCATACTTCCTTTGTCTGCCTATGAGAATGTTGTGGGACGCCATATCAAAAGGCTTGCTAAAATCAAGGTACAATTCTACCAGTGTCTCAGCATCCACAGAAATGGGTTCCTTGAGGATCTGCTTCATGATTATTCCAGGGAATGAGGTCTGTAGTTTCCTGGATTCTCTTTTTTCCCTTTCTTAAATATGGTGTCTATGTTTGCCCTTTTCCAATCATCCAGGGCCTCCCCTGATCACCATGAGTGTCTAAAGATTATGGCTAATGGCTCTGCAATCACATCAGCCAACACCCTCAGCACCCTTGGGTGCATCCGATCCAGCCCCATGGACTTGTACATGTCCAGCTTTTCTAAGTAGTCCCTAACCTGTTCTTTTGCCATTGTTGGCTGATCACCTTCCCAAACTATGCTGTCTGGTGCAGTAGGCTGGGAGCTGACCTTACCTGTGAAGACTGAGGCAAAAAAGGCATTGAGAGCTTCAGTATTTTCTGCATCCTCTGTCACAAGATTGTCACCCCCATTCAATAAGGGACCCACACTTAGATATTTGATCTCCCTCTTGCTACCAACATATATATAGAAACCCTTCTTGTTGTACTTCACATCCATAGCTAGTTGCAACTGCAACAGTGCACTTTGCCCTTCCTGACTTCATTCCTGCATGCCCTAGCAATGTTCTTATATTCTTCTCTGGTTATTTGTCCAATTTTCCACTTCGTATAAGCTTCCTTTCTGTGATTTAGATTACTGAAGAGTTCCCTGCTAAGCCAGTCTAGTCTTCTGCCATACTTGCTAATCTTCATGTGCATCAGAGTGATTTGTTCCTGCACTCTCGGGTCTCATGGACTTCTCTCCATATCAGATTGGCTTCACAAGAGATCCTGCCCATGAGTTCCGTGAGTGAGTTGAAGTGTGTGTCACAACCCAAATCAAGTAAGTGTGTGGTACTTAGACACAATAGAACACCCCTCCGCATGATTGACATTGAGGCCACCCCTCTGTATGATTGGCATTGTTCTTCTGCACTTCTCCACATTGAATCCCATCCTGTTCTTGTCCGCCCGCTCGTGCAGTCGGCCCAGATCCCGCTGCAGCCTCTCCCTCTCCTCTGGTGTCCCCACCTCAGCCCACAGTTTGGTGTCATCAGCAAACTTGGATAGCTT
>JAGPOW010003316.1:136643414-136668911 GCA_030014935.1 Caiman crocodilus
TGGGGGACCCCGCTGCTCACATCTCTCCAGGTCGAGTACAACCCATCCACCACCACTCTCTGGGAGTGCCCCGTCAGCCAGTTTCTGACCCACTCAACCATGTCAATGCCACAGCTCCCCATCTTTTTAATGAGGATGGGGTGGGAGACCATGTCAAACGTCTTCCTGAAGTCTAAAAAGACTACGCCGACAGGGACGCCCACATCCATGGATTTGGTCACCTGGCCATAGAAGGCGACGAGGATGTTCTGACAGGACCTGCCCTTAACAAACCCGTGCTGGTTGCCCTTCAGCATAAAGTCCCCTGCCGGTATCTCACAGATGTGGGACTTGGGAATATTTTCTCAAAGATCTTCCCCAGAACCGAGGTGAGACTGACAGGCCTGTAGTTCTCTGGGTCCTCCTTCCTCCCCTTCTTAAAGATAGAGACCACATTGGACACCTTCCAGTCCTCCGGCACTTGTACAGAGCTCCAAGAGAGCTTGTATAACTAAGCCAAGGGCTCAGCAATCACCCCCGCCAGCTCCCTCAACATCCTTCGGTGTAGGTCATCTGGGCCCGCTGACTTAAAGACGTCAAGCCCTTCCAGAAGCCCCTCCACCAGGTCAACCCTCACCCACGGCCTAGCAGTGGTTCCCAAGGGGGAATAAAGATTTCCAATGGGAGGGAAGTCCCAGTCCCCCCTCAGGAAGACCAAGGCAAGGAACCCATTGAAGATCTCCACCTTCCCATCGGCTGAGAGCACCACGTTGCCTGATGAGTCCCTCAGGGGCCCGAAATTTCCCGGGGCTCTCTTTTTGCTCCCCACATACTTGAAAAAGGGCTTCCTGTTGTCCTTGATCTTAGTCGCCAGGCGGAGCTCTACTCCCGCCTTGGCCTTCCTAATAGCCCTCCTACACTCCCGAGCACAAGAGAAGTACTCCTCTTTGAAGACTGCTCCTCTCTTCCAAAGATAGTAAGGCTCCTGCTTAGCTCTCAGGGTCCCACAAATATCACTATTAAGCCATGGGGGCTTCCGGGCACTTTTGCCCATCTTGCATCGGGCAGGAACGATCGCCCCTTAGGCTCGGAGGATCGTCTCCTTAAGGAACGTCAACCTTTTGTGGACGCCCATGTCCTCAACCCTCCACTTCCACAGCGCCTCCTCAACTAGCCTCCTGAGCTCTCTGAAATTGGCCCTTTTGAAGTCTGCTACCCTAGTCATAGTGTGGGCCCTAGCTACACTGCGCCGGACAGCAAATTCTATCAGGCGATGATCGCTATCTCCCAGGGAGTCTCATATCTGGAGACCTCCAACCAGATCGTCCCCCAAGGCCAGGACCAGATCCAGCAGCGCATCCCCCCTGGTGGGGCCATGCACCTCCTGAACCAAGTGGAGGTCCTGCAGCTCCGCCAGGAACCTCTGGGACCTCTCGGACTTGGCTGACTGCTCCTCTCAGCAGATGTCTGGGTAATTGAAGTCACCCATGACAATGACATCCCTCGTCCTAGCCGCCTTCTTAAACTGGCCAGCAAATTGGAGGTCCAGCTCCTCCTTCTGGTTGGGTGGTCTGTAGCAGACACCCACCATTAAGTTTCCTTTCCCCTCATCCTCCTTGCAGCCTGACCCAAATCGCTTCCACCTGGTCCTCAGTCGCCCCCTAGTTGACACTTGATGCAGAGAATCACTCTTTGACATAGAGCGCAACCCGTCCACCTCTTTTCCCCATCCTGTCCTTCCTGAAAAGGGCATATCCATTGATGCCTATGGCCTAGTCATGGAACAGGTCCCACCTGGTTTCCGTGAACCCAACCAAAACTGGATCTTCCTCAGCCACCAGGAAAGCCAGTTCCCCCTGCTTATTTCCCATGCTGCGAGCATTTGCATAGAGGCATTTGAGGCTACCCACTGCCACCTCCTTCGCTTCACATGTTTCCCCCAAGCTACAACCACCTACACTCGCCTGTCTTACCTGGCTCAGCGGCAGAGCATTCTGTCCTCTCCCGGAAGGCCCGTCCCCTGGCGAATCTAGTTTAAAGCCCGCTGCATGAGATCAGCCAACCTAGAAGAAAAGGAACGCTTACCTTTAGGCAATAGGTGAAGTCTATCCTCCGCCAGCATGCTCCGCATAGAAAAATGCGGGCTGTGGTCGAAGAATCTGAAGCTCACATCATAACACCAACCCCAAAAGCGCTGGTTGACGGCTACGATACATGCCTCATGTTGCCTACCCCGTTCACTCTCCGGCAGAATGGAAGAAAATACCCCCTGCCCTCCAATCGCCTTGAGCTGTCTTCCAAGAGCCTTGAAGTCTTCAATGATGTCCTCCGGCCGGCCTCTTGAAGCATCGTTGGTCCCCACATGGACTACCACTAACGGATGGTAATCTGTGGCCCTAACAATCTTCCGGACGCACTCCGTGATGTTCTGAACTCACGCTCCAGGCAGGCAGCAGACCTCTCAGCCCAAGGGTCAGGACAGCAGATGGGACCCTCCGTGCCTCTCAGGATGGAGTCCCCGATAACCAGGACTCAATGCTTGTTCCTCCTTTGGGACCGCTTCTTCTTCTCCGCTTGCAATGACAGTGCACGATCAGCACCTTGAGGGGGGTGCTCCTCAGCAGTCTCCTCCAGGGTGGCCAGGGCCGCATGCCTGTTCCCAAGTGGTACGTCAGGTACAGGCTCTGAGCAGCACAGGCTGCCCTGGGTCCAAGGGGAACTTTCTGCCACCGATGAGTCACTCTTCTGGGTCTGGGGGGGCTCCTCAGTAGGCTTCTGGCCCTACAGAGAACAGAAGTACATGTCAATTTCATCCTCTGCTGCCCGGATCCCCTGTAGCCTGCTCACCTCTGCCTGGAGCTCCCGCAGCTGCTCCTCCAGGGCCTGAAGATGACCACAAGAGGGGCAGCCAGGGGGCGCCCCAGACATCTTCTCCACCCCCAGGTGCCCCGCCCAGCCACCACCCCCAGCCAAGGTGGGGGAGGCGGACAGCGGGCCCCCCAGGAACTGGGGCTGGCGGCCTCAGAGGTGCACTGGGGGGGCAGCACCAGGGAAGAGTTAGTAGTTAAGTATTTCTACTTGGCAGTTTTTAATTGGCTATTCTAAAAGTATAAAAGTATGCTCAGTTTCCACCCAAGTCGGAGCGGAGCGCATTATGACCATGTTGCAGAAAAGATTTCGCAGAGCTCTAAGCACGCTGCAAGGAGCCCTGAGCAAGTGGCAGAGTAACTTTGGCAAACTGATCACCCACCAATGGCTCCTTATCAGCGACCTCCTGATGTAACCCTTCCCTGCGCACTCATTTTGTGTACAAACTCGTTGCGGTACCCCAGAATGTAACCAAGCAAGTAAGCCTACAGCCTGCGTTGCAGCCATCAGCGGCGTAAGTAAAATCTATTTTAAAACCAACACGCTGTCCCGCCTCTCCATCGTTAGCCCGCCTGATGTCTTAACACTGTTCCCCCTCGGTCGGTCCTGACCAGTCGGCTGGCCAAAACGGTGTGCTTTTCTAAAGTCCAGGGTCCTTACTCTGCTGCTCTCCATCATTCCTTTTCTCAGGATCCTGAACTCAATCATCTCATGGACACTGCTACACAAGTTGCTATCCACTACTACATTCCTCACCAATTCTTCCCTTTTTGTGAGTGGTAGATCAAGAAGAGCATGGCTCCTAGTTGGCTGCTCCAGCACTTGCACCAGTAAGTTGTTCCCAGTACTCTTCAAAAACTTCCTGTATTGCCTGTGCACTGCTGTATTGCTCTCCCAGCAGATGTCAGAGTGATTGCAGTTCCCCATGAGAACCATGGCCTGTGATTGGAAAATTTCCACTAGCTCCTGGAAGAAATCCTCATCTATCACTTCCTTCTAGTCTGATGGTCTATAGTAGACCCCCCACTGCATCACCACCCTTGTTTCTTTCCCTTCAGACCCTAACGCAGAGACTCTCAACAGGCCTATCTCCAGTTTCATACTGGAGCTCTGAGCAATCATATGGCTCTTTTACATAAAGTGCAACTCCTCATCTTCTCCCCTGCCTATCCTTCCTGAACATTTTGTGCCCATCCATGACAGTGCTCCAGTCATGTGAGCAGTCCCACCAAGTCTCTGTTATTCCAATCATGTCATAATTCTGTGACTGTGCAAAGACTTTCAATTCTTCCTGCTTGTTTCGTAGACTCCATGCATTTGTGTACAGGCACCTGAGATAACTAGGCAATTCCCCTGATTTCTCATGGAAGTATTAAAGCACTTTCCCTGTTGCCCCATCATGTTATGCTTCCTCCGGGTCTCCCACTTCCCGACTTACCTCAGGGCTTTGATCTCCATCCTCTAGTGAACCTAGTTTAAAGCTTTCCTTACTAAGTTAGCAAAACTGTCTGTGAAAATGCTCTTCCCAGGCTCTTTTGCTTGATTAGAATAATCAACACAACCTGCACCCCAGGCCACCTCATCAACTCTATTCACATTTGATATGCTCAAGGTCTCCCCTGGCAGTATCACTGGTGCCCACAAAAATGAGGGGGTTGGGAGGAATCAGTGGGGGCAAGAAGGCTCTGGGGTAATGGAGGAATTGCAGGGTGGTTGGGGGGCAGGTGGGGTCTGCAGGGGGCACTGAAGAATTGAGAATATGGGGTCCATCAGGGTATTAGGGTGGGGGCCAGGTGACATCCACGGGAGGGTTTGGTGAGATCACGAGTGCTCAGGGGGTCTAAGCATGGGTGACTGGTACCACCTGAATCAAGGGGGACGCATACCCCCGCCAGCAGCCAGTCAGTGATGGGTGAGGCATCCTCCCATGGCCTATCTCACCAACGGGGAACAGGTCCACCCACAGCCACTTGCGCTGACTGGAAAGAATGAGTGGCTGTCCCAGAAGTGCCAGCAATGCTTCACTTGGTCCCCACTCCTTGGCCAGCACCTGCAGGGGGGGGCACTGGTGCTTCCGCTTGTCCCCTGTGCCTGTGACCTAAGTAGGGAGTGCTGCCTGTCAGGGGATACACTAGTGCTGTCAGGGGGTGCATGTGCACATTGACCCCTATGCATTGTCCCCTAGCCATAGCCACTGGGTCTTAGGAGGTGCTTAAGGGATCTCATCCCCCACCCCACCCCCGGACTAGGGGTTATTTTTATCTCCCTAACCCCTGGCTGAACAACCCCCTCTGGGCAAACCAAGCTCCCCCATTCCTCCAACCCCTCCCCCCACCCTGACTTACTTGCTCAGCTTCCAGCACTGGCAAACACTGGTAAAACTGCCACTGGGACTGCCTTGCAGTATAGGGAGTTTGGTGAGTTCAGAGTGGGAGACTGTCCATTTTGGGTTAGTGTGGAAAAGACAGAAGCCTAAAAATAGCTCAGTGCTAGAGGAGGGGAAGGAAAAGTGCAGCCCTGGGGCTAAAGCTGGTGGCTGGATTTCCCAGTCCTGGGGCTGCTCTGACAACTGTGCATAAGTTCAAAACAGATTGGTCTAAATTGGCCAACCAGATCTAAATCTAATGCGTCTTAGAGATAGGGTTAACTTAGATCATGTCAGCCATTTTTAGATGTATCTAACTGTCCTGAACATCTATATAGTTTGCACTTACATCCATCTAACTAGTGCAAGTTTGGCACCTGGGCTAACTAGGTTAAATTGGGTTGCCATTCTTAATATGATATAACCGTCCTTTAACCTCCCTGTCTTTGTGGATGGTTCTAAATCTTCCACAGAAAAAGTTTGGCCAGGAGTCTCAGATGTAGGAAATAGTCAGAATCTAGTTTCCATATTAATGGAAGTTTTACATTTTCAAGTTAATCTTCATCTTGTATTCGTTCCTTTAGTAGTTGTTTGGAAATTAACAAGTAAGTAATGTGAAGGTGATAAATACTTATGAGTAGGCGGGTGCTTCAATATTAAGAGGTATTTAACATGTTCTGATCAGCTTAGCTGAATTTAAAGACACATTTTGAATCAATATCATTTGTAGGTCAAAGCTGCTGAACGTTTTAGATCTAAATAAACATGACTGGTGTGCTACTGCAGCCTACTCTCTTGCAAAGGAATCAAAATCCATAGGTTTTGCACTACCCTTACTTGAGAAAAAATACATTGATTTCAAATTATTTAAGAAATCAGTACAGACTTTGAGATTTGGCCTGCTATTATTAATAGTAGAAGCTTGATATTTCTGGGTATGATCTCTGAAGGACAAAAGTAAACAGTATATTGACAGCTTTTTTCCTGTTGATTACAGGGAATTAGGATGATTTGTTTGTAATGTAATGCAAAGCAATGCATAAAGGCATACCTTTTATAAGATTTTAACAATCCAGATAAATCTGCATTATTGAAATTGATAGACCTATTCTCTATACTTATTACCTGATATTTCATAGTTAATGTAACTTTATTACATCTGAGAATAGAACATACTGCTCTATTTTTCAATACATTGAGTTGGCAAGTAAAATAACATAGAGAAACCTGTGACCTCCATACAATTGAAATAAATATGCGTTCATTCAGAATAGGGAAACCAACCTTTTTCATTTTAGGCGTTTGACTTTTGCTAGGATTGGCTTTGTTCAGCTGTCAGAGGAAGCAGAACTTCAGCCACCCTTTCAAAGAAAAGAAGTAGTAGTAGCTCATTTGCCTCATTGTAATGTGTGCACTTCCATGTGAGAGGTCCAGATTGGCACCCTTTCTGGTACAGTAAGGTGACACCTGAAAGTGAACAAATGAAAAAGAACTTGCAATGGTTAATGAATATTTATTTATTTATTTATTTATTAATTCAAAATAGTTCCTTACCATGTACAACAGTAATAAGTTTTCAAGGTGCAGTTCTAATGAATATAGTAAGAAATCTTGCTGTTACAAAATTTTAGGGTTCATTATTTGCTTAAAGTGTTTCAAAGTTCCTCTGAAGGAAACTGCAGCAATTTCGTTTTGTTTTTGTTAATGTTCCTCATCCTCCTGAAGCCAGGTAAGCTTTGATATACTTTTTCATAGGTTTGCCAAGATTAAAGTGAATATTAGTAGCTCAGCTTCAGTGTGATATTAAACATAACACTACATGCTTCATTATACTCATCTCAGCTAATCATTATGATATAATTACAGATATAATAATTTAATTCAATAAAAAATCAAGAGCCAGGCTTTTATCAATGACTCATTTCTATTCCTTGTGAATAGGACTCTTGCAGTAGTGTTGAATTGCCATTTACTGTTTAATGACATTACTATTGAGGGAATGAAAAATAATGCTACATTGTCTTCTGCATTGTAAATTGTCCATGATCAGCACCAATTGACGTCCTGCACTTTTTCAATTAGGATCTCATATAAGGAAATGAGTTATATACAAGTTTTTACATTGTTGTTCTGTATTGAAGATTTCAGAACAATTGGATAATTTCTATTTCATTTTACCAGTTAGACTGACAAGGTGCTGTAATTAATTTTCTAACTGTCGTGAAACGTATTAACTCTTAAAGAAAAAAATATATTAATCATTCCTACAGAGTCTTTCCTTTTCTGAAGCCAGAAGAATGAAATCCAACAAAATAAAAGTGCTACCTTCCAATATTTTCTTAAATTCAATAAATGCCTCCTTTCCTAGGGATTTTATAAGACCATAAAGAATGGTTTAGGCCAGCTGCGCTAAAAGAGACACATTCCCTTTCCCAACTAAAGATCAGGAATGAATCCCTTAATTTCATTTATGAGTGGCTTCAAGCATATGAGACCAACACCAGTTCACACCGCTGGTTTCATTGGTATTGAATTACTGTTCCATGTCTCGGGTCTTTCAGAGGTAGGGACATGAAACTGTTTTATCCTATGATGAATGAGAAAGTGAAAGCTGTTTCATTCAGCAGATAAAGCATAAATGAGATCTTATGGGGTATATGTTAATAGCCACTTTGACTGGAATATAATTGTTCATAGGACTTTTTTGAAAATGTTCTTTTCCACTTCTTTGCCCCAAATGAACACTGGAATATGTATTTTATGTAAGTTAGAGAAGTTGTATAAATGCTTAAGTTATTTGAAAAAAGACTGTAGTTCAGAAGTTTCCACTAACTAAAATACCCTGAGATTTTGAGTCTACATTGCATAAGTTTGGGAAGAATTTAGTCCTGTTTGGAAGGCTAGTGTACCCTCATAGCTTTATTTGGCAAAATCTTTGAAAACATCACAAGGGAAGATAACTGGACAATGGGAAATCACTTTTGGCTCCAAGTAAATGTACCTAGAACACTTTGTAGGGCATCGTGAGACAACTTCTGTCACTTATATCTTAGATATGCAAGGCATTTTTTTTTCTGGAGAACCAATTAGGCATCTTCCCTGAAAGCTAAAAAATCATCTATAAATAATAGTGCATTCTTCTGTACAAGAAAGTAATATATAGCATAGGCATCACTAGGTTGTAGATTGATACGTTCTGAAAAATCCCAATGTATCCATTTAGCTTTCCTTAACAAAATTTTCTCTATATAAAAAAATGGTTTCCAAGGAATACTAGAGATTAAAATAGCAGTGTAAGGAACTCAAGGCCATTCTCAAGCAGTCCTTTTTTCAGCATTCAGATTTCTTTCAGTATTTCTCAAGCTGTCACCAGACTAATTAATAAAAAGTTGACTAAGAGAGGCATGCATTCTCCTTTACCCTAAGGCCCTTCTATATAACTGGGACAGAGTAAAGATCCATAAAGCAGCCATAACACTATTGACTCTCAGTTCATGGGCCTTTGCCAGGTTAGAGGAGCACTAAGGACCTTCTTACTAAACCTGCTCAAAACAGGTAAGTATAACAAATGTCTTTCATTCAAGATAAATGAAAGATGAAGTCAAGTTTATTTGTAGAACATCTATCTACAATAACAGGGGCCCAAAAGAGACACAGAGTTATTTATAGTTGGAAAGGGATTTAGGTTTGGTGTGCTCCAATCTGACAACAAGCTCAAAAATGACAAAAGTACAGAAGATATTTGTGGCAGCATGATGTGTCCATGCTTGTAAGAGAGAAGGAGTAAAAACAAACACAGAATCAGGCACAAAGAAGCAGGAACCGACAGTCCATTAGAGAGCAGAATAAAAAAACAGCACTAAGAAAGTACCTGAGAGGGAGAGCTTTTGGGATTGAGCATAGCTAAAACTGAAAAAAGAAAATATCTCCTATATGATTTTTCTTTCATTCAGAGAACCAGGGCTCTGCACATTCTTTGTAAAGAGGAGTTTATCAAATAAGAATTAGCCTGGATTAGCAGTTTTGAGTGACAGTGCTGATTTTCCTACCTCTAGGCAATGTGGACCAGCCACAGAGATGCACAGATGCTTCTGGTTCGGAAAACAGCCTACCCAAAGCAGCAGACCTGCACACAAGAGCAGTTTGAGGGTGTTGTGGCCAGGCACAGTAAGGTTGCAGCCTACATAGAGCCTAAATGTGAATGGACCATATGAACAGAAGCGTTAAGTCCATGGTAATAATGAGACAGATTTATATAGCCTTTGCCTGGAAAGCCTTACTTTTTTTATACTATTTGACAACTTTTGAATTTTGACACAAATTTGTCATACAACAGACAAGCATCCCTCTGAGGAACAACAGGGCAGCTCTGTGCTCTGTGTGGGGTGGCCACACAGGGCAGAGGGGTCTGCAGAGCTGCTGGCAGTAGCAGCAGAGACAGACACTAGCTGCAGCTGTGGCTATTTTTGTGCCTTCTGTCCAGCCACCTTCTGTCAGACTACTGGCTAGAAGAACATTGAGGAAAAAATAATCCCCTTCAAGAAAACTGCATTTTATCATTTATCTAATAGCTCTCCTCAAGGCTCCTGTATGCACTAAGGGCTAAATCCTCCTTATAGTTTATGTGCTTAAGTGGCACTTACATAGCCACATAACAGCAATTTATGGCACTTATGCACAATTTGGATTTCATAGAAATACACTTGTCCTGCACTGTCCTGTGAGTCCAGGAAGAGAAGAGTGTAGATGACTAGCTCAGTGAATTAAGCACTGCCCTAAAATGAAAAGGATCCTAACTTCAACCCCTCAATAGAGCAACAGCCGTTCTCTGCCGGTTTATCCATTTTATCCAGTCACAGTTAAAATGAAGCAGGACTGCTTCAAGAGAAGGGCTGGAAAGTGCTCAGAGCAATGCCTAGCTAATATCCTGCTGAACAGAACATTTTCCTCAGAAATCAATTGCCAGCTCAAATCTCACCTGCGTGAAGGGTGCTGAGAGCCTGGATCTTACATTTCTTCTGCAGTTTCCCTAACCAAAAGGTATAGCTCAAAGACAGGAGGGCCTGTCTTCCCCTCAACCCTTTTACTTTCAGCTGGTACTTGTCTAGGGAAATTCTATTCTGCCATTCAAAGAAATAAAAATCAAACTATATGTAATGCTAAAAATTGCATTGAAATAGATTTAAAAGTGCCACATAAGAGCATAAAGGTGAAATCAGAGATGATCTTTTTGCATGATAATTATATCCATGATATTAAATCCCATATGTTCATAGTTGGCACCACAAAGAAAATGGTTCCAGTGATTCTTTTGAAGCACTGAGCAAAAACTGGCATATGAAGTCTTAGTAGGAAGAATTGTGCCTGCAGAAGAAATCTGAATGCCTCTACTGACTGTGACTGAAACTTTGGTGGAGTGATCTATCATCTTACATTCGATGCAGTACAGAGAGGATGGTAATTTTTTTTTTATTTCAGCTTGAATTTCATCATTCGGGAAAAGGAGCATGTGAAGTTATAATCCATGGCTTTTTCTGAGATAAGAAAAAGTGGTGGTGTGAGTCTGAAGAATTAGGACCCAGAACTCATCAGTGATACTCTGAAATTCTGTTTCCCAGTTTCATGTGCTATAACATCTATTTCAGCATAACCAAGAACAATATAATTTCACTTATTCTTTTAGCACTTCCTGCTTCCTTTAGGGTTTCTAATTCCTATCCAAACTTGGAAATGGATTGTTGCTGCCTATTTAATGTGATAGATATTGTCAAAGTGAGTTTTCCTAATCTGGATGACTGGATTTTGGTGACTGTCATTCCTAGTTAGTGATTCCTTGAGTCTGGAACAAAGCAGGGCTGGATTAACCCTTTAGTGGGCCCTAGGCAAACAAACTTATGGGCCCCGCCCGGGCCAGTTGAGACCTCCCCTCCCCACCCCTGCACTGCCACCCACAGGGAGCAGGGCATAGAGCTGCCACTAGAAAGCAGCCGTGACAGCAGCAAGCCAGCAGAGGGAAGGGAAAGGAAAGGAAGGGAGGTGGAGAGGATCACTTGTGCTGCCACTATGGCCGGAAGGACCAGGGGTCCCTGCAGTTCAGGTCCCTAGGCACATGCCTAGTTTGCCTATGCATTAATCCAGCCCTGGAATAAAGTCTGATTTGTCAGAAGGCTTACTATATGGGAGACTGAGTTTTGATATCCACTTTCTTTAATATGTTTTTTAGATGAGAAACTGCAATTAAATATTAACTCTGAAAAGATTCCATTGGACTAAGTGATGAACCTATTCTCAGACCAGGGAACAAAAATCAAGAGAGAAACTGGAATCATTACAATATCTAAAACAGAAGTGAATGTTTTAAGTAAATCATAAACAAGTATGTCTAGGGAGAACCTTATCTAATCCAACCAAGAATTGAACCTGAGAATTTAGTGAAACTAAATTTAATCATATGTTAGGTTGGGTTTATGTGTTCATGCTTCTAGTATCTCTATATGTTAGTGATTCCAGTCATATCTCTGAAAGATCTACTTTTTCCTCTCAGCATCCTACAACAGGGTAGACCACCTGGGAATGGTTTGAGATCCAGGTGCCTATCCTACAATTCAACAGAGCTTTAAAGGAAGGAGAGTATCTTTTTTTTTTTTCCTTTGTGGGGAAAAGAGACCTTAGAACCCAAGCTGTATGCTTTGTAAGGAATATCATTTGCAGGGGGTCTTACTCTGTGTTTGTTAATGTTAACAAACTCCTTTAACCTTAGGACTGTTTCTGTTGGCTAAGACTCAAGGTACAATGGCTAGAGAAACCATGTAAGTAGTTCCACTGAAGCAGTTTTGTCAATTCCTACTATCAAAAAAACAAAAGCACCTGCCTGGCATAGATACCTATATTTGTGCAAAATTCTTGGAGGACGGCTGTTCAATCAGACCATCGATAGCCAGTCCAATCATTATAATGCCACCACTGACAAGTGTCCTGCTTATAGTCCCAAGGAGGAGTAGGAGGTCAAATCCATGGGATACAGCTTATGTGTGTGGGTGAGTGACTTATGTTTGGAGTCACCCCTCACTAAAAGAAAGTGAAGTTCAATTTTCTGAGTTAATACACAGAATGCCAATGAAGTTTCGCCACTGCCTGGTAGCACTACAGGCACTGAATCCTAGGACCACTTCCTTGCGTCTACTGGCAATATATTGCCTATGATAGTATGATACTAGTGGTTAATAATCAAGTATATCTGTAATAACTGATACCAAGGTCCAGGTTTTTCACATCTACAAAAAACATTTTCCCAGTTAATAGAGAAATTCTTATTATTTCCTAGTCCCATAATCTTTCCCTCTCTACTGATAAATATCATCCCATTTCTGTTACCTCAGTCCTCAAGGTATTCCATTTATTCCTGTACGATATCCTGATTTTTCTCTGTATTGCACATACTTCCAAAGTTTTTGTCATGAGTAAATTTCTTTAGACCATTCTTACAATGTTGTGTCAAGATCCAAAATGAATATATTAAATATGGATGAAGAGATGCAGTGCCAACCTTAACATAGGCAAATTAGTTTATTTGTCAGCATAATTTGTTAGTTTTTTACCTACCTTACAGTTCTTATACTAATCCTCATCTTTTTCATCTCCACTAACAATTTTCCACACGACACCATATCAAATATGTTGCTGAAGTCCAGAAAGATTAGATCTACCACACTTCTTACATCTAGAAACATTTATTTTATCAAGGAAAGGCATCAAGTTAGTCTGTTGTGATCAATGATTGGTAAACCCAAGTTGTATTTTAGCCAGTTTTCCACTTCATTTTTCTCATTTTTCTTTCCTTCAAAACTTGCTATGATGCTTTGCATACTATTCAAGTCAGGCCTTGAGTACTTAGTTGCCCCAAACGCACTTTTTTCTTCTTTTCTTAATACAATTATTGAAGTTATGATGTCCATCAAAATGTCTTAAAAATCCTTGCTATCAAATTTATAGTTTTATATGCCAGTTTTTAGATGAGCTGCATCCAAAGATTCTGTTTCTTTTTTCCCTTCCAGTTTCATCACGTTATGTTGACTGAGTTTTATTTATACTTCAAGTATGGTAGTTTTGGTTTTCACAACTTCAAGCTCAATAGCCTTCTTGTTTTTTTGTCTCCATATTCAACTCGATCATCCTCACTGGAAAAGGAAAACAGAAGAAATCTATTAATTTATTTTGGGTAGTCATAATGAGATTATCTTTAATGTTGAACTCCTGTACTTCAGAATGAACTCACTTCTTGCTCTCTTTTAATGTATATAACTAAAAAACATTTATTTATTGTTTTAAATTTGCCTTTCAAGGTCTAACTCAGCTGATATTTGTCAATTTTCATTGTACTTTATGTTTCACTTACAGCCTTAATGCTGATCAATTCTGTTTCATTTCTTGCAGTCTCCCTGCTTATTCCTTATACACTTTTTGGGAACCCTTCTCAACAAAGGTTTCTCTTTCTTGTTATACAAGTTCTAGAAGTGTTTGGGTTTTTTTTATCATTGACAGAGAAAAAACCAAGTCTCCTCCACATTCAAGTTTTTGTGTTTATCAATACAGTTGGCTTTATTAACTAGCTCCCATTATTCATCCAGGTTAGTCTTTTTAAATTAAAATCATCTTAATTACAGGCCCATTTGTTATTCTTTATTTTAATTTAAACTCGTAATCACTCAAGTCAAGGTTATTTTCCAAGATCAGATCTATAATATTTCTCACTACTTAGCAAAACCAATTCTAAACTAGCATAGTCTCTTATTGGCTCTATGAATATTTGATGAAGAAGTCTAGTGGCCTACTGCCATTAATAGTATTTGGTCTCCATTTTATATTTAGGTAGTTAATGTCCTTCAAAATGAGATGAATCCCAGTAATATTTCTCTCTTTAATAATCTTGAAAAGCAAGCTAGAGAAAGGTGATTCAGTGAAGTGAAATGCACCTGTAAAAGACCGAACCCTGGCTTCAAGCCCTGGCTTATTCATCAATGGAGAAAAAAATATCCTACTGCTATTTATCCACATAAGCCAATTAATACTAAATGCAAGGTACAGAAAAGGCATGAAATAGGGGCAAGAATTAACTGCTTTCTAAGGTAGCATCCATCTCACTGTGCATGTCTATATGTGCATTATCATGCTTTAGTTAATGCACATTATACCTAATATCTCCATTGTGCCTTAGCCTGTCTTAATGTGCATTAAGTAAATAATATGGGGCACTTTTACATGTGCTCTGGGAATGAAGGGGTGCCATTTAATTAAAAGTGGTTCCAAGAGCCACTCCAAGTGCCACAGCATCTCATGTATCAGACATTTTGAAACCCAGGGATGATAATACCTGAGACATGGGAGGCTGCTAGAGCATGGTAATTACCACACACCAGCAGACTCAATTAATTGTGTACAGGCTCCCATGTTTTTTAAGTGATGCTTAATGTTTTTTAGCTTATTTTAATGGGCATTAACTAAATAGCACTTGTTTCAGGGATGCTTTTATGTGCTTTAAAATAAGCTAATGTGCATTAAAAAACACATGTAGACATGCCTGCTGAGTTATAAAATCTATCTCTGGATTGTATTCAAAGCAAGAGGGATTTGTCTGTAGGAACAGCTGATCAGGGTGACTACTTTTTTCCATCTGAGAGTCTCAATACCTGTATTTGAGATCTAGAGAGTTCCAAACCACAAAGCCTTGTTCCTGGGATGCCTTGGTCACTTAGAGGTGAAGAAGATCCAGAAGAGTAGGCAATCCAACATTTTTATTCTCTTTCTTTTTTTTTTTTTTTTGCTAGACATCTGGACAAAACACCCACCAAAAACTGCCATTCTGTGTGCCTTGAGTGACATTTCTTGGGCCAGATCTTTGCCCACAGGGTCTCCTGAGCTCCTATCCAACTGGTAGGTTCTCCATTCAAGCAAGGAAGGTAGAATTTGAGTGTCTGAGTACTTGTAAGTTTATCTTTGTGGACTATACTACTTGATCCATAAAGGTTGTGCTTTTGTGTTCATCTAATGAATTTAAGTATTTTCTAGGAGCATATTTTAACTAACTAGAGCACTGTACTTATGACCTGGCTAATCAGCAGGATCCTGGTTTTCTCTGATAAAAAAAAAATCCCCATTTCTTGTATTAAAAAAGTAACCCAAAATCCACATTTTTCCGTGATGAAAATGAAACACCACTAATATATAGATATAGGTGTAGCAGTGTTTCATTTTCATCACAGAAAAATGTGGATTTTGGGTTACTTTTTTTTAATCCAAAAATTGGGATTTTTTTTTATCGGAGAAAATAAGGATCCCTGCTAACCAAGAAGTTTGATGTATTCTTTAATATACTGTAGGTAAGAATCACTGTTTACTAATTTCATATAGGCAGGCTAGTAGAACACTTTAATACAAAGTTGAGGGAAAACTTGGAAAAAATTGTAAATACTGAATCCTAGAGCTGGAATAAAATATTGCCATGCCAAGTCTTCTAAGCTGAGACATTGTACCATTTTCTGTGAATGTCTCACCATTTGAATTACTTTATTATGAGGAGGCAGCCCTGAGATATCTGGGAATTTTGTAAGACTGCTGCATTCCAAAGTGTGATCCTGCGATGATAGAAACAGACACTTAGTATGATCTTTTCCTTGAGGGAATCTGCAGTTGCATGATATTCTGTAGGTAAATTCTGTAGCAAAAATATGAGAATAATGGTCTGTAGTGATAGAAGACATAATTTTCAGTTGCTTCATTATTTGGAGCTTGGGAGGTAAGAGATGGTCCCTTAGGTCAGGTACTCAAAGACTCAAAGACAGTAAAGGACTGCAGAAGCCTGCTTACTGCTGTACAAAAAGAACTTGCTTTTTTAGTTCACGCATATACCTGGTGAACCTGGTGGTCACTTTATGGTGTCAGCAGTGGCAAATGAAAAATGACTTGAAATAATGAGTTCCAAGCAAAGAAGCTGGAAACTAATGAAGCCTATGTAACCTGAGTGGTACTCCAAGATGTACATCTTCTCCAGTTGAAGGGACCAGAGCAGGTGCCCAAGCTCTGTGGGAGATGTAGGAACCCTCCTTCCCTATTGAGCAGAGCCAGATCACTTAACCATACATCTTTTAATGAGACAGTGGTGGGAACATAACACATATAAACCAGGAGGTACAGGGGAAACTAAAATATGCTAAGGGAATGGGATTCAATAAAGGTTAGGCATTCACATTCGCAGATATATTCATCTAGTTAACAAAGTTTAACAAAGTATAAAACTCAAACAACATAATAAACAATACTGATTGACAAAATTTAAAGTGCACAAAATACAAAACACCAACCAACAGGAGATATAGGGTGGAGGTACCTGGAGGAGGAAAGAGGGGAAAAACAATGACCCCCTCTACTCCAACAAAGCTAAGGCTTTTGACCTTCTGGAATCCTCTGCCTCATGTAGAGCTGCCCTGTCTCTTGCTGGAGAAACTGGAAGTGGAACTGGAAGCCTCTTAGGTAAAAGCACAGCTTTTTGCTAGAGCCAGGCAAGGAACCTCTCTTGCTGGATACAACTGCTTGCTAGGGATCCTGTAGCCTAGCAGGGAGCCTCTCCTGCCAGCCATGCTGCAGTTCAACCGCTGCCTGTGGGTCCCATCCCTTTCGGCTCTTCTGGGGCAACTGCTCCTGCCCAGCTCTTGCCAGCTCTTTGAAACTCCTTCCTCATCACCCCTCACCTTTTATCTCCCTCCAGGTGACCCTAGGGGCCAATCAGGGGACATGGAGGGTGAGTCTCTGGGGCCTGATTGGTGAGGAAAGGAAATCCTAAGGTCTCCAATCATTTTTTACCCTTTCAAAACCCCTGGGCCAAATCACTACCAGCTAACCCATCACACCTATATATGAGCAGGGAAGTTTCTCTGACGTGCTGTAATTCCAGTGCGTTGGAGCAGACTCATTCAATGAGTTTTAGATAAAGCACCCCACCACCATTTTGAAGCATGGGGATCCTAATATACAAGATGCTCCACTCTAATTAAAGCACCCCTCCAAACCCCCAGAGCACGTATATAAATGACCTAAAAGCAAGTGGAGCAGCTCCATGGAAGGACAAGGGCCACTTTAAGTGATCTTCCTGCACCTTTAGAGTCTAAGTAGAAGGACCAGTTGTCATGCAAGTTTTGCAATCTCTTCAGGCCCTTCTGCTGTATGGAAATATGGCAGAGAACTGAAAGGTACTCAGACAAAGATTTGAGTGGTACTTAGTAGGCATAGAGAAGGAAAGGCAAGTGACAAAGACAAATCATTTGTCTTCTTGTATATTGTGGAGAAGGAAAGACACCTATTGTTTATGTGCAAATAAACAACAGGACAAAGTACAGATCAGTATGTTACTGAACTAAAGAAGCTGAGTAAAACTGTGCTTTAGGGAACTTGACAGCATCTCTGCTTAGGTATTGTGGCAATGCAGACACTGCATTATGAGACAGGCTTTTACATGAGCAAGATTTGTCCTTAGGAAAAAGGGTTTCCAAATATGCAAGGCTGCAGAAATTATGAAGGGCCAGACAGCATTGCTGAATGCACAAAAAGGGGTTGTCCATGCAGTAGGCATGAAATCACGTGGCCAGGAAAAGTTATATCACAGAGCGGAATTTTCCTTTGCAAAGGAGAGTGATAAGTCATGAAGCGTATAGAAGACACCCTGGCCCCAAAAGATGTGCTTCCTTTTGAAAGCTGTATTTTAACTGTAACAAAAGGAACCATTTTGCCAGGTGCTGCAAATCCTGAATATAAAAGCCTTAAGTGAACGTGGTTAAGAGCATCCCAAAATAATGTATATAGGTATAATAAAATCAAGCCGGTTCAATGAGAGGGATTTGATTTTGCTAGTAGAAGTGTAAAGAACAATTGTTTAATTTAAATTGGACTTGAGAGCTCAGGTTAATGTTTTACCAATGTATGAGTATAGAAAAGTAAAATTGAGACCAAAAGGGAATCCAACAAATGTCAATGTAACTGGTTATTCAGGAACAAAAAATACCAGTGAAAGAGAGATGCATTGTCAGCACCTAATATAGAGTACACAAATGCACATTCATTGTGATACCTAGAGAGGTGACACCAATTTTTGGTTTGGCAACTTCTGAGAAACTGAATCTAGTGAGGGACTGAATTAAGTATAATAAGATACTGCTCTGGAGTATGACTCATGTCAAAGAACAAGGATTTATTTTAAGGGCTAGGTTGCTTGCCAGGTGAAAATACAATTCAAATAAATAAGCAAGAGCTATCCATTGTTCATCCATGCAGAAAAGTGCCTTTTTGTCTCAAAGATAGACTCAACATGGAGTTAGTAAGAACAGAACAATTACAAAGTGACTACCAGGCATCCTGGTTTTCTCTGATTAAAAAAAAATCCTAATTTTTTAGTTAAAAAAATACCCCAAATACACATTTTTCCATGATTAAAATCCACATTTTTCAGAGAATCAGCGATTCAGACATAAACACAGTTTTTCTATGTACCTCGAGGTACCAGCACAGCTTGTGAATGCTTGATGCTGGGAGAGATGGAGCATCCCACAGGAGTGGGAGAGAGGCCTCACACATGCTCGGCAGTGAACCCAGAAGTGGACCAGAAGTAATTCAAGTCCACTTCAAGGTCTGCCTGGAGCACACTGACCCCCCATCCCCACCCCCTCCAGCTCAGCAATCCACCATGGGGGGACTCCGGGTGCCCCCCCAGACCCAGGAGGCACAACTTGCTGAGGTGGGGGGCATGAGTGGGGGGCAGCATGCTCCTTTGTAGACCCGGAGATGAATCAGAAGTGCTTCTGGTATACTTCCAGGTTTACTGCTGAGCACACTGGGGACCCTCCATGCTTCTGTGGGACACCATGCACCCCAGCATCACAGCATTCATGAGCCACCTGCTACCTAGAGGTTTGTAGAAAAAACATTTAAAGCTGTGTTTATGTCCAAATTGCTGAATCTTTCTGAATCTCTCAGTATCTATTCAGAGGGTTCTGATTCAATTCAAAGAGATTAAAGGGTCCTCTAATTTGATTTGGATTCAGAGATTCAGCTACCAAATTGGGCCAAATCTCTGCTGAATGGAATCAGAGACTGAAACTTTGTGTAGCCCTAGTATATATATATTAGTGTTGTTTCAGATAAATCAAGGAAAATGTTGATTTGGGGTTACTTTTTTTAAACAAAAATTGGAATTATTTTAAATCAGAGAAAACCAGGATCCCTGGTGATAACAGACTATCCAAAAACCTACACAATAAGTAAGCTCTTTAGTTTCTACAAAGAAACATAATGGCCAGTTACATGTATGTCTGTACTTGTGGCTATCAAACACAAACATTTTAAACTGGCAACTAGAGAAGAAGTTGTGGCCCAATTTAAAAATGTACAGTTTTTTTCAGTAGATTGAATGCCTCCTCAGGCAACTGAAGCTCACTGAGGAACGTTGTAAAAAATGCACATTTAAAGCTCCTTTTGAAAGGGACAGATTTGTGTCTACCTTTTGATGTTGCCTCTGCTTCTAAAGTGTATTATAAAACCATATACATGGCTCGAGAATATTCCTGGTATGGAAATCTCTATGATGGAAACCATATTATCATCTGGGGCTCCACTAAAGTAAAACATTATCCTAGACTTTGGGAAGTATTGGAAGTTACTAGAACTGCAAATTGATTAGGGAAAGTATGTGGCAGGCATTACCACACTGAAGGTATTATAAGGCAGGGATAGGCAAACCCCAGCATGCATGCCAATTAGTGGAACTTGGAAACATTTTTCTTGGCACACCAGGAGGTGTGTTGAGTAAATTGTTTTAAAGAAACAAACATTTTTTAAGTTAATGCTCCAGTCTGTGGTGGTACTGAGCTTCACAAAGCTTCACAAACTCAACCGCGGGCACCAAGAGAGAGACCGGCAGAACACAGACTGAATTCCTGCAAATGTTCTCCTGACTCCCCCACAATACCACCCCCAAACTGAGGCCAGCAGACTCTCTCAGCACAAGCTGCCTATGATGTGAGGGAAGAAATGGCACTGAAACAGCACCTAGAGCAAGGTATCATAGGCAACTCATAGGGATGTGTACCTCCCCCTACCTCTTGGGTTTCTGCCAAGGCTACTGGCTGGGGCCCATGTGGCTTGCACAGCATTTTTGGTCACGTCTGGAGCTGGAGCTGGAGGTGGGGCTGGGGCTTGCAGCCTGAGTCCAGCCACGATGTCACGCAACAAATGTCCCTTAGCACCACTTCTGCTGACAATTCTGTCCCTGCCTGCCTGCTTTGTTGAGGGGTCAGAAAGGGAAGGGAAATCAACAGCACCAGCAGCCGCCACAGCCTTGTGGGCCCAATGCATGCACTACATGCCAGCATGCCTGCACGGCTTCGGGGAGAATGGGGGGCAGCAGCAAGGCTCTGGTGGCCACTCGTTGTACTTCCTTCCTTGTCTTTCTCTTCCCTACTCTTCTTCTTTACTTTTTTTCTGTCTCCTCTTTCTTTCTCTCTCCTCTTTTTTCTGTCTCCTCTTTCTTTCTCTCTCCTCTTTTTCTTTCCTTCTTACTTCTTTTTTCTTTTTACCTTCACTCTTTTCTTTCTTCTTTTTTCTTTTTTATTCCTCGTTTCTTTTTTATCTTTTCTTTTTTCTTTCCATCTTTTCTTTTTTTCTCTTCTCTCCTTTTTTCTCTTCTCATTTTATCTCCTTTTCCTTTTTTCACTTATTTTTCCTTTCTCTTTTTTCTTTCCCTCCTTCTCTTTTTTCTCTCCTCTCTCTTTCTCTCTTCTCTCTTTTCTTCTTCTCTTCTCTCCCCTTTTTCTTTTTCTTCTTGCTTTTCTCTTTCCCCTTTTTCTTTCCCTCTCCCTTTGTTTTCTCTCCTTTTCCTCTCTCTCCTCTTTTTATCTTCTTTCTTTCTGTTACTTTTTTCTGTATCTCAGCACAACATGCTTAAGAAAAAAAGAATACTTAACAAACAACACTAGTAGTATATTAAGTCAATTTATTTATTGTCACCAAGTTTAGAATTTTTAGAAAACCTGGTATTTACTGTTAAAAAAAGCACATTTATGATTATTAGCAATATTAATATGTAGTGAGTCCTGCCATATAGACCACACCCTGGTTTGGTTTGGTTTTTCTGACATGCCCACATTCCAGCAACTTACGAGGTAGACATTGTGTTTTTTTCGGCACACCTGCCAAAAATATTGCCAAATCACTGACCAGGGCAGAAACCAGGTGTATACAGATGGAGTAGGAGTTACTGGGAATATTGCTTGCCTGTAAGTTTTCACGGGTATAACCATGTCTAGACAACATGTGTGAAAAGAGATCACAAACCCCTAATAGCATTGTTTAACAGATCATTAAATTACTGTACTTCAAAGATTACAAAAATAATGCTCAAGCTGCAAAATATAATTTGTAACCTACATACCAGGTAAATTTACATTTACTTTAGTTGCACTATCTAGAGCTATACATCCAGCTATGAAACTGAGAAAGAAGTATAAGCTTAAATGTAGATTTAAACACCAAGTCACTCCCTGTACAAGATACAAAATTGCAGCAAATAAAAAGAGAAATAGAGAAGAACAATTTGTTAGGGCTTTTGAGAAAAATTTGAGTTAAAGGTTGGCCAGAGTACAAAAGTGCTGACACACAGATGTAACGAATTATTGGAATTGCAAGCACAAATTTTCAGTGGTAGAAGGGATATATTTTTTTAAAGGCAATAAGCCGGTGATACCAAGGAGATTCTGAAAGGAAGTACTGCAGAAGATCTGTGAGGCCCATTTAGGAATCAAGGAATGTAATAAACAAGCAAACACAATGAAGTACTGGCTCAGGATCAATGATGATGTTGCAAAACAGTAGAAAATTGTTTAATTTCAGCCATGTTAGGAAACCAAGCCACTACAACCTCATCTAGTTCCATCTAAGGTGTATGAAAAGGTAGGCATTGGTTTGCTAATGTGGAATTCATTCCCTGACTCCACAAATAAGCACTTTGTCCACTTCTACTGGGAAGTTAATAATAGCCAACCTGAAGATCATATTTACAAGACATGGAATTCCAGGGGAATATGTTAGTGACAATGGATATCTGTTTTCTGGTTCTAAGCGATTTGCTGAGGATTGAGATTTTTGGCACACTACACTGAGCCCTAATTATCCTCAGTTGAATGGCCTTGTAGAATGGTCTGTACAGACCACAGAAAACATACTGAACAAATCATATTACAGTGAGGTTGACTTTCTAAAAGCATTGTTGGTGTATTGAAGAACAACTGACAAATGGATGGCATAACTCTTAATGGGTTATAAAATACATTCTAACCTGTCCATCTGTGACAGCTCTAAGATCAGGATAACAATGCTGTCAGGGAGACAAAAGAAATTCAGAAATAGAAACAAAAATATTTTTTGATACAGGAGCCCGGGAGCTTTCAGTGCTAAAATCTGGGGACAAAGTTTGTTTGATGAATTACACCTCAATTCTATGGAATCAGCATGGTACTATCGAGTGCCCAGTAAATCCACATTTGGTCATACCTGGTCCAAGCAGACCAGGGGCACAATCATCAGCATTTATGAGCACTTCCAGAGAAAGTCTTAAAACCTAAGAAGTGGACATGAACTGTTGTTGTCAACAAATGGTTCCTACCTGGAAAAAAAACCTGAACAACAGCAGGCAGGTACTGTAGGTGCCTCAGAGGTTTTGATTCTTTGTTGACATGATAGTAATATCTCTTCTGTACATATGTGTTAATTTATTTTTGTATTTATTTTTAGAGGGAAAATGTTGTGATAGAAGTTGTAATTTGGAGACACTCTCTTACTTGGAAGACTACAGAGGTTGGAAGTTGGGCGATGGTTTCTCAGGCTAGTAAGTCAGAAAGACTGAAGAACTAAAGAAGCTTGCTTAGTGCTCCACAAATAAAACTCGCTTATTTTAGTTCCATAGATATCATAGCTTTTTGGGGCCAGAAGGGACCTTAGTAGATCTGACCCCTGCCCTGAGTAGGAAAGAGTGCCGGGGTTATAGATGGCCCCAGCCAGGTGTTTGTCCAGTCTTTTCTTAAAGACCTCCAAGGTAGGGGAGAGCACCACCTCACTTGGAAGCCCATTCCAGATTCTGGTAACACTTACCATGAAAAAGTTCTTTCTGATGTCTAGTCTAAATCTGCTCTCTGTCAGTTTGTTGCCATTGTTTCTGGTTACTTTAAGGGGCACCCTGGTAAACAGTATCTCCTTGCTCCCCACCCCAACTGACAAATTTGTATATGGCCACTAGATCACCTTTAAACCTTCTCTGGGAGAGGCTGAAGAGATCCAGTTCCCTCAATCTCTCCCCATAGGACCTTACCTGCATGCCTTTAACCATATGAGTGGCCCTCCTCTGGACCTTCTCATGGTTATCCACATCCTTCTTGAAGTGCAGCACCCAAAACTGGATGCAGGATTCCAGCTGTGGCCTTACTAATCCAACACAGAGGGGAAGTATCACCTCCTTAGACCTGTTCATGATGCACCTGCTAATGCATGATAGAGTATGGTTATCTTTATTGATCAATTTGTTACATTGTCCATTCATGTTCATCTTTGAGTCAGCTATGACTCTGAGATCCCTTTCTACTGCTGTGCAGCTTAGAAGGTCATCTCCCAGTCTGTAAGTGTGTTGGAGATTCCTTCTCCCTAGGTACAGCGCTTTGCACTTATCTTTGTTAAACTTCATCCTATTTTTTTCTGCCCACTTCTCTAGCCTGTCCAAATCTACCCAAATCCAGTCCCTGATCTCCAATGTGTTTACTTTGACCCATAATTTGGTGTCATCTGTGAAATAGGACAGTATGCTCTCCATGCTTGTCTATAGTTCAATTTGGAAATAAGTTATTATCCGTGTTTAGGAATACTGATGCAAAAAACTAATTGAAAAGCTCAGCTTTATCCCTTCTATTCACCATTAATTGTCCTAGTCTGTCCTGTAAGGGTTCTGTGTTACCATGTGCCTTCTTTTTGCTACCTATATACCTGAAAACAATTTCTTGTTCTTCTCATTCATGTATGCCTGTGTTTATTGAATCTGGCAAACATTAATGGGTCTATCATCAAGAACATAGCTGAAGGCAGCAAATTGTTAACAAAATGGCACAGTCCCTTTGAAACCATATTGAATTAGAAAACTGGATTATATCTACCTAATAGGTTTACGGCCAGGATCACAAGATGAAAGTCTTCTGAAAGAAAGGAAAGCGAGAGAGGCTTTGTTTGTCTATCCTTTGACAAAAAAGCTGGATTTAGGCCACAGGTATTTGATTCAGGTTTTAACCAAGAGTTTTTTCTGAAAGAAAACCTCTCCAGTACACACACAAAAAATGGAAAATTTGGGAGCTGGTCAAAGACTTTAATGACATCATTAATATGATCCCAGAGAGGACCCATCTGATGAAACAACTTATTTTCTTTATTTCCAGGAGCCCCATTCAGATAATTTTGTTCTAAACCCCTGAATATATGAAAGACTCACTGAAGAGGGAGTTTTCTCAACTGTAGTTTAGAGATGATAGAGTGCAACAGAAAATGGTACAATATGATTATGCTCATCTCAAAGCACCTAGATTTATTTTAGGAAAGTCATATATATAAGTATATCTCACACATTGGGCAGACAAGATATGGAAGAAGTTAGGGAAGTGGATATATGTAAATATCCTGGACTTAAAGCTTGGGATCTTAATGATATTGTTGTCTAATTACAGGGCTAGCCCATCCTATTCTGTGAAACCTGTGGCTGCATGGGGCCACACTGCCAAGGGCCCCCCCTGAATCTAGCCACTTGCCACCCCCTACCCTCCTTGCCACTGACCCTGCTGCCACCAGTTTCTTTGGCCACTTGCTGCCTCCCACCCTCCACTGCCACCACTGGCTTCTTCATGTCAAAGGGCCCCAAAGTTATATTTTGCAAAGGGTCCAAAAAAGCGTGGGCCAGCCCTGTCTAATTGACACCCCTTTAGAACACTTTAGGAGTCTGTTGGCACTACTAAGTTATCTCAAGGCAACAGGATTACAGCCAACTAAACTAAGTCTTAGATTTGGTATGCTGAGACTGAGTATTTGGATAATGCCCTGGAGAAAGGTCAGGACACACATCTGTGCAGATTGCATTGTAGGCGGTGACTCATGACACCACCTAAGAAGCCAAACCCTCGTAGTGAAATCAAACCCCTTGTAGTAACGCCTGAGGCCAG
>JAGPOW010003316.1:136669011-136681573 GCA_030014935.1 Caiman crocodilus
AAGGGAAATCAAAGCCTAGTGCGGGAAAAAGAAATTAGTTAGAGAGCGTTCGTTCTCGCCCTAGGGGCCTGTCGGAATTAAGGCTCCAGAGGTGCGACAACATCTAGCCCAGGGGTCGGCAAAATGCAGCCAAGAAAAGGACTCTGTCCAGACTACGGCAGGTCCCTCAGTTCTGCTTTGCCCAGGTGTTATCCCACCCATGGCACATCTCACCGCCCCAGGGCATGCAGCAGAGCTAAGGCAGCTCAATAACCAGACTCCATTTCCTGCCATCCCTGATGAGAGTGGCTCCTTTCACCTGCTGCTGCCAACTCCAGCCCCTGGGAGACCAGCCAGAACCTGTGTGGGCAGGGCCTGAGCTCCAGGCTGAACACAGCCCTGGCCCCAGCCAGGGTCCTGGCCCTGGCCCCAACCCTAGCTCTGGCCCACCCCAGGCAGGGAACTGGGGTCCCTGCAGTGCCTGTTTCAGATCCACCCTCCCCAGCCACAAGGAAAAACAGTGGTAGTAGCTGAGCAGAAGCTGCTGCTGGGCACAGGGAAAAGCGATGGGATGGGCACAGGGACCTGGCGATGGGATGCAGCTTCCTTGTCCTCACCACTGCTGGGCCCTTCTTACAACCACTGTCCAGAACCTGCACCAGGACTGCTCTGCAGTTCCTCTCCAGCACTGCTGCTGCTACCAGTACCACCACCACCGGTGCCACCTCCAGGCCACCACCCCACCCTCCATCTGATGGGGTGGTGGCAGACTGGGGGGAGACACACATCATGGCTGGAGAAGGTGGGTCCAGAGCAAGTGCTGCAGGGATCCTGGCTACCCAGGCAGGGTAGGCTGGAGCTGGGACTGGGGATGGGCATTCAGCCTAGGGCCAGGCAGAAGCTGATGCTGGGCACAGGGAAAAGCAAGACCTGACAGTGGGTGTGGCTGCCTCCCTGTTACAACTACCAGGCATTTTGTGACACTGAAAATGATGTGACCATGCAGAGTCCATGCCAGGATTCCCAAGGCTCCTCCCTGCCAGATACAGGGGCACAGGGTAGCCTGTAGGCAGGGCTAGTGACACCAGCAGTGGTGAGGAGGATAGCTCTGGCATGGGTTTTGGGCAGTCATAGTGAGAAGGCCCAGGCAATGGTGAGTGGGAGGCAGCCAAAACCCAGCTGCCACTGCTACCACTGCCACTTCTGTGCCTGGGTCACTTCTGCTCAAACCCAGCAGCAGCTTCAGTCCCTCCCCAGAGTATAAGGGTGACCCAGAGGTGACAGTGGTGGTCATCCTACTGAGGCTGTCCCCACCTACTCACAGCTGTATCCCACCTAGGTAGGCTTGGTGAGCTGTTGGAAGGGGATGGTGCTGGTCCAGCCTGCAACAGCTCCTGAAAACTCCCTATGTGGCCCTTGAGCCCAAATAATTGCCCACCCTGATCTAGCCAGTTTGATGAAGACCCTATTAGAATCCTAGTCTCCACTAAAAGTGGTTAATCAAGTCCTTTTAGGAGCTGTTATTACTAATTAATGCCCCCATTTTTCTATGATACATGCTTCTCTTAATGGGCCTCCTCCCTTTCTAGGAAATATAAGGTTCCCTAGAAAGTATGTGCATCCTTAGTTTATGTAGATGCTATTAGAAAGAGCAAATAGACATATAAGCCAACCTTTTCCAAGCAATCTATCTACAGTCAAATGCTTCTGTACAAGAGCTTGGGGCAATACTTGTATACTAGGGAGGATTCAGTGTTATAGCTATTGAGAAGACTTCTTCCTGGAAAATACTAGGCAGTAATCAAGAGTGTTTATCTACAGAATGGAATCAAAACTCATGGTAGAGGTGATATGTTTTATTAGACCAAGTAGATTTATGGGAGGAAAAAAATTAATTTTGAGAGAGCTTTTGAGCACAAACACCCTTCTTTAGCTATGGGGGAAAAGATTGTAAAAAATCTCCTCTAGAGTTTAACGTGTGGTAAAATCTCCTGTTTGGAACAGTTCATTTTATATTCAGATTATGCTCAGAAAAAAGTTTTAACAGTCTGTTTACCTCAAAGTTGTTTGGTGGTAAGCAGGATGTAGTCATATTTCCTTCTGGTTATGGTGTTTCATATTTCACAGAGGAGTAAAAAAAGGGAATGATCTCTTGGCAGGCATTTCTTATGTGTTGAGGTGTCTCTGAGTTCTGTGGTGAGGCACTGTGATGATGCAAATTACCTCAAACAAAGGCAGGAGTGGGGTCTCAGATTTCATGTGGTCAAACTTCCTTCTTGTGAAATTATGAAGATTTTATTTAAAAAAATTGGCTAAAATTTGATATCTTCCATGTGTCAATTATCCAGATAACCTATGCCTGAAGAAGGGTGTTTGTACCCAAAAGCTTGCAATTAAAGAAATTTTTTTTGCAACCATCTAGTTCATCTAATAAAATATGTTATCTCTACCACAAGCTCTGATCTTTTTGCCTCTAGATAAATACAACTACAACCTGGAAGGGTTATAATATCCTCAAGGCTATAGATAACATTTCAAGTGCCTGGGATGAAGTTGCTTCCAAAACAATGAATGGTGTCTGGAGAAAGCTTTGGGCAGACTGTGTCCAGGATTCCCAAGAGGTTGAGGAACCAGTGGTGACAATTCAGGACAAAATCATTGAGCTTAGAAGGAAAATTGGATTTGATGAACTTGAACCCGAGGACATTCAGGAGTTGATCAATTCCAACAGGGAGAAATTGAGCAATGAAGACCTCATTCAAATAGAGCACTCCTGAGAAACCATGAAGAGGAGAAAGATGCTGAGGAAGATGTTCAACCAGCAAAGCCCATAACCAGCAAAGGCATGGCTGAAGCTTTCAAAAATCTTGAAGCTTTTCTTTCCTACTTTGGTGAGAATGACCCTGACATGCAGTGCAGTTCTTTAGTTGCAAGAGGAGTTAACAATTAAGTCAATTGATACAGGCTGCTTTACAATGAAAGAAAGAAGCCCAATTCCTTCTTCAGGTAATGCACAACTCCTGCTTCAACCCCTACAGCCATCCCTCAAAAAAATCACAAGCCAAGCACTTCACAATCCCCTGAAACTAACACTGGCCCTGACAACTCTGGTGCTGAGTGCTGGAGGAAGCCAAAAGAGTAAAAACTGAAAGTGTATCTGTGTATATAGTTTATTACTTTACTTTTTAATTTTATACATTATTGCAAATGTCAAAGTGTTAAATAAAGTATTTACATACATTTAGATGCCTGAATTCATTGATTTTATAGTACTAGTGGGGGATTTCAGTGATTTTATAGTACAAGTGGGGAGCTTCAGAAACAAATTATCTCTATTTACATTCATTCCTAAGGGAAAATTGGTTTCACTTAACACTGTTTCTCTTAGCACTCATTTTTTTCAAGAACCAATTAAGAGAGTGCTAAGTGGGGGTTGCCTGCACCTATCTACAGCATGGGTTTCTGAGACTTTATAGTTTTACTTTTTACCAAACATAATCCATCTGAAGTGGTTGTAATCCATGAGACTGACATTTGCCTGGCTTATAGACATCCGTTTTTGCTTTCATGGTATACCATAGTTTGGGACAACACACATGAATGGAGATACCAAAGTGTTTTTGCTTCCACTCCTGAAGGAGAAAAGGTTGCCTGACTCTCACATTATTAAGCAGGGGGTTAAAAGAAGACCCAGGAGTGCAGACCCAGAAAAAAGGCATCAGGGTCTCCAGCATTTTCTTCATGTTAATTTGCATATTTGTTTGTGAATTAATAATTTGGTTTGTGAAGGAAATACCTGAAAGAGATTTGGGCATGCCATCAGCTTCCCTGAGCTGGTGAGGAAGCCCATCAGCTTGCACATCAAAGTTATGTTAATTGCATCTGATAAATGATTTGTGTGAGTAATAATATGTTAGCTGCCTGATTACATTTGGAGGCCTAACTTTGATCTCACTTTATACTACCACATGTATTCAGGATAAATCCAATGAAGTCAATAAAATTATGCTGCTGTAAATTCAATGTAAGGGACATCCTCTGGAGTATAACTCGTCACCATTTATTTGCTCTCCTGAAGATGTTTGTATTATATTCTGCTTTTATATTTCTGCAAAAAATGAGAGGGAAAACATGTCCTAAAATTGGAACAAGTTTGTTTGAAAAATCAAAGGAAAACAAATGCATATAGCACCTTCTTGTGCATGTCTCAGTGAAGGAGAATTTATTTCTTGTCTTAAGAAACACAGTAGGACTTTGTTCCAATATTTTATCTGCTGTCTTCTTGGATTAGTGATAGAGGTTTAAATCTTTTTTAATTTGTTCAAATAGTTTGAGATAGTCTCTCATAGGTACTTAATAATTAGGTTTATTATCATTCTAAGATATTAGATGGCTTCTTTACTGCATTTCATGACAAGTAGAGACAAAAACAGCTTCAGTCAAGGGCACCCAACTGTGAAAAAAGCCATTATGGAGAGAACTGTGAACCAAAGGATATCTTAGCTTCAAAGCATGCTGCATAACCTGTCTGCCTGCCATAGTGTCCCAGCATAATCCAAAATAAGGGACTTCTCTATAATAGGAAAGAAACATTGGATGATACATACATTGCATTTTCTTATTCAGTGCCCTATCTTTGGCAGTGACCGCTAATACAAAGTGCTTCATTGAAATCTCCCTAGTTTCTTAATACTTTTTTCATTTTTTTTTCAGATTGCTTATCGGAAGATCACCCAACAGACTGCATGAGACCCCAGACTTCAAGCATCTCTGGATCTGGTACAACCTACTGGGGAGACTGTTTCAGAGGTGAAGACTCCAAGATTTCCAGCATCCTTAACCCTAGTGTACCAGGGAATCCAGAAAACTTTGGCATGCTTGGGTTTTGCTGCTGTAATAGAATCTATTGCTTGTGGTGGAAAGGGTGCCTTCTTGTGGCCACACTGATCCCCTTCCACTCTGGTCTCATTCTGGATACCAACCTGTCCTTTCCTGCCATGACTTTTTTATTATTATTAACTCCGGGATGTTGTCTCCAGAGAAACAGAATGGTGGTCCTGGATGCCCTGCCCCACATTGTATCATGGGCTCTGAGAGTCCAGGCACAGTTCACAGGGCTTCTGTCAGTCTGCCAATTCAATAATAATCTAAGCCTTTCTCTGGGGCATCTTCAATGATCACCTTTCCTCACCTTCAGCCATTCCCATGCCTTGCAGCTTAAACAGCAACATAAAGCAAAACCTAACTCAATCAAGTGCATCCAGAGTGTTTTTCTCTATGATGCCCCCAGACTTCTACTTAGCTCTGCTGGTTTCCCCTAGCTTGGGTCCTCCAGGGCCTACTCACAGTTCTCAGACTCCCATATTCTCCACCCAGCACTGGGCACTCCTTCAGCTAGGAAAACCAGTGTCAGCCCCCAGTTCCCCACACTGCCTGTCTCTGCTTCTAGGAGCGAGCTCCTTCTTCCAGCTCTGTCCAGGTTAGACTGTCTGCTTTGCCTCCTGCACAAGGCTTTTCCTTCTCCTTCAGCAATCCACAACGGTAAAAAATGATTGTCTTCTCTGATTGTTTTATCTGTAGGTACATCTACATGACACTTAACTTCACATTAGCATAATTTACTGTGAAGTAAGTATGTGTGTCTACTCATGAACTTGTTTACTTCTCAGTAAACTTCCCTAATAGTGAGTAAATTTGCTACCTGCTAATGCAAGTAGCAAATTTATTAGGCATTAGTAAAGGTGCCATAGCACTTGTGTAGATGTCTGACTGGGAGGAAAGTCTGCTTCCAGTCACCCATCCACCATGGTTAAGAGAGAGTTCCCTGTCCCTGGGAGCTGCCTGATGCTTGGGTGGGCTCCTCCACAGGAGCCTGGGCAGGGACAATGTCCCCCTGCCCCAGCAGCAGGGAGCTCCAAGCCCCTTTCTTCTAGATAAGTATTTCCCAGAAGCAGCCCTGCAGTTGCAAAGCTGGCACTGGGAGCTCCTTGCTGGTAGTGACTGGGAGCTTGTTCCCAATCCAGCTCTGCAATCATGGAGTGGGGGGAAAACATGCTAGGGTTCTTGTTTGCGGAGCTCCCAGTCTGTTCTCCCCATTCTGCACTCATGGAGCTGGGTGGGAAACAAGACCCCTATCATCCACTCTGTATGCCCAGGTGGGGACAATGTGCCCCTGCTCCCCAATCACAATCACAGAGCAAGGTCTGGGAGCTCCTTGCATTGGGACAGTTTGTCACCTAGCCTGGAGCTAGCTGGGATCTTCCCTTTGACTGGGACAGTTCTCAGCCAGCCCCAGGTTGTGTAAGGAAGCAGTGCAGCCTGGAGGTGTCTGGGGACTTTCCTGTTTAAGGCAGTCCTTAGCCAGTTCTGGGCTTCATATACAGACTTCCCTGCACATCCCAGGGCTGACAGGGATCTGTCCTTGTCAGGGGCAAATCCCAGCCCCATTCTTTGATTGGGTGATTTAGACATGGGGCTTGAAAAGAGATGCAGGGGTGGGGTAGGTCTCAGGCCCCTGCCTCAATCCACCAGTGGGGCAGCTAGCATTGACCCAGCTGCTTGCTGCCCTGCTGGCAGACCAGGCCAGGGGACTGGGACTTGTCCCTCCCCTGCAGCTCTTTCCAAGATCTGTGTCCCTGATCAGGGAGCCAAGGCCAGGAGCTCCCTACTGCCAGGGCAGGGGAACATCATCTGTGCCCCATCATCAGGCAGCACCCTGGGGTCTGGAGACAGCTGTCTCCAGTCCCACTGCTCTCTGCTAGCCCCTGAGCTAGCACCCAGGGGGAGTCTGGAGGTTCCCCAAGTGGTGAAAGCAGTGCACTGCAGAGCTGCAGGGACCTGGGAGCAAATCTGTTGCCTAATCACTGCATATGTAGACACCTACCCAAAAAACCTTTACTGAACATGTCTTCATGTGATGCTATATCGCTGTAGCAATATGTTATGGTGACAAAGCATCAGCAGTCACAAACTGTGATGTCACCATAGCAATGACATCCCTCATTATAGCACATTGCTATTGTAATGTGTTGGCCAAAAATAACTGCACTTCCTGAGTGGTGCAGTACAGGCTGTTATTGCACCATCATTGAGTACTTCCAAAAAGGACTAATGATGGTGCAGTAACAATGGCGTCATAGGGGTGCATGTAGACATACCCACTATGTAGTAGCTTACTGCAGAGTATATCTGGGCTGGAGTAAATACATGTATAGATGCACTCAATGTGTCTGAAGATGGCTAATGAGCATGCATCCTTGTTTTCTCTGATTTAAAAAAGTCCCCACTTTTCAGTTAAAAAAAGTAACCCAAAATCTACATTTTTCCATGATTAAAATGGAAAACCACTATACGTGTGTGTGTGTGTGTGTGTGTGTGTGTGTGTTTGTGTTAATGGTATTTCATTTAAATCATGGGATAACGTGGATTTGGGGTTACTTTTTTAACAAAAAACTGGGAATTGTTTTTAGCTGAGAAAACTAGGATCCCTGCTTATGAGGCCTATCCAGAATCAATAGAAGTTACTATAGCTTGTACATACTTTTCTGTGTGGGGTGGATGGCATTGGATTCTTGTTTTGGTGCATGATGTGCTATTTCTGCTACTTCCACTTTTCCATCTCCTGTTGTTATTGTAATGTTTCAAAGTACTGAGATTCCTGCAACAGACTTTTCCTCTATTTGGAGTGGTCCTGGGTGATAGTCTCCCATGAGATAACATTAATGTTGCATTTTTTGTGTTGACCTTGAGGACACCCTGAAATACTTTCCCTACCTTCCTCTTAAGTGTATGCCTTGGCTGAGATGGAAGAATAAAACTTGCTTCAGGAGTCTGAAGTTAGATATCCAGATGACATGGCTGTCCCAAAGAAGTTGATGTCAGATGATCATCACCTCAGTACTTGTGGAGTTTGCTTGCAGGAGGACCCTAACATTGGTATGCCTGTCTTCCCACTGGCTTTGAAGGATCTTCTGCAAGCAGGGTTGATGGTACTTCTCCAACACTTTAGATATCTCCTGTACATTGTTCATGTCTCAGGTCTAAACAGCGAGGTGGGATCATGACTTCTTGATAAACTATGAGCTTGGTTTTGGAACTGAAGTTGCAATCTTTGAACACCCATTTCTTCAGGCACCCAAAGGCTATGCTTGCATATTTGAGGCCATGTTGAATTTCTTTCTCAGTCTTCTGTGAAAGATGACTTCCAAGGTTAGGGAAATACTGAAAGTTCTCCAGAGTCTCACCTTGGATCTGGATCACCAGAGCTGGGGACTGTTCATTAGGAGCTTGTTAGTGAAGGACTTTAGTCTTCTGAATGTTTAGTGTCAGTCCCACTTTCTTGTATGCCCCTGATTAGGGATGGATCCTGAGGGGTGGGATTCAGGGTTGGGGGGGTTCAGGTTCCCTCTGCAACCTCCTTTGATTCCTGCTCTAACCAAATTTTAAAAACAACTGCCTGACAGTGGCATCAGCATTTCTATTCAGGTAGAAATGAGGGAGTCAACTGAAGTCCTTGCTCATCATAATATACCTGATTCCTTTTAAACTCTCCATTTTATGGGTATTAATGACTCACTCCTTTATAATGGTCTTTAACGTTCTACTAATCAAGCTATGCTTTCTTCTGCAAGTCTGCTATCTGTTTACTGCCTCTAGCAATGTAGCGCCTATTTCATAGTCCTCCAGACTGCTTTTTAACTCTACCTAGAAATATTAGTTCAGGTATAGAAATCACTTTCAGTGAAGTGCTGGATGCACTGTTAAGATGCACAGGAAGGCTAGATTTTATTTTATGAATCTGAATGAGATGTAAATTTACTTTTAATGACAACAGGAATAGTGTAATGTTTTTTGATTATTTTTGCCTAATTTGTTGTGGTTTTTATATAAAATATATGGTGTAGCAAATTAATGCGCCTTCCGGTAAAGTTATATTTGTTTTTGTTTGGGTATTAAACTGAGTAATATAGCCTGAGGCCCCTAGCCTATTAGTGAAGTTTCTAGTTTATTTTTAACTGGAGAAAAATATGCATTGTATTATATGTAATGATGAACTACACTATTTGTCTCTCTTTTTTCAAAATTCTAGATATGCCCCTGACTCCTTCATCTCACCACCTGACCTGGGATCCTCTTAGTAGGCTACAGGAGCCTTCCCTTGGTCTCCTCAGCAAATCATTACTTAATTAGTTGCCAGATGTTTATTTATTTGAGGCTCTCCAGCTTTGTAATTCTACTGTTGAGCTCTACTCTCAGTAACAGGGCTGGGTTACAGTTCCCAATGGGAATATCATCAGCTCCAGAGTTAAGGGTGGGGGGGCGGAGAATCTGCCAAAAAATGCACAAAAAAAAAATCACTTTTTTGAAAACAACTCAACATACCAATTCATTATGGCATAAAAACAAAACATTAGCGTTTTTAATCTGAATATTTTCCCAGTCTACTATAAATTAAGAATTTTATGATTATTTCTATATGTCTAATCAGCTTTAAAGGTATTTTGTGGCATTGAGGTCCACAGGTTGAACACTTCCAAAATGACTTTTTTTTTAAGGAACTGCCTTTCTTTTTCTTTTTAGTTTATATCTCTCTTTTTTTAGTTTATATAGTCTGAAAAATAGTAAATGAAAGCATTTTTTTTCAGTAAAAAGCACCACTCTATATATTTCTCTTACATCCCCTCTTACTCATCTCTTCCCTAAATAAGGTAGTCCCTGACATTTCTTTGTCTCCTTTTAAACCATTTTCATTGCCTTTCTCTGGACCCTAATCTTTACTAAAAAATTGTTAATGCAAATATAATTCTCAAAACAAACACAATAATTCCCAGTCAAGTATTGTTAGAAAATTAGGTAATCTTATTTCAATTCACAGGAAAGCCTAGTATGTTTGCAGAAGAATTGAGCAAAGGTCATAAAAAATAGGAACTATGCCAGATTAAACCAAACCTTATGGAAGGTTCAGTTATTTTCAGATAAGTATTCCATACTTGTATAGATTCCTGCTGCTTGCCTTCTTTCTCTGCTTGTTTCTAATATTATCAAATCTCTGAAGTAGGGGATCAGAAAAGGTCTGATAACTTCTTCTGGGATGAATGCCATGTTTAGAACTTTGTCATTTTAAGAGGGTCAGAACCATGTGTTATATTATTGATTTACTTTAACCCAAGTGAAACCAGGAACATGAGAAATGTGAAGACTCCAGATGGCACAGTGGACCATGGCAGACATACTGAGATCCCACTAGAGATTTTATAGAATATTAGTACAGAATTTTGGAATGGTGCATAATGAAAGTAAAGGTTGGGAAAGAAGAGCAAGAAATTATGTAGAGAATGTTAGTGGCTTGGCATTTCAACCACACTCCTACCTCTGAAATTTGAGCATCTTCGTCATACTAAATAAACACTAAGGTCTCCAAAAATTCATAAGCCAAAGAATTGACTATAATGAAAAGTAAAATAGAAAGGAAGTAAAATTAGAATTCATAGTAGTGAAAGAGAATTAGGGAAAGGGGAAAGTCTGGATTGGAAAAGGAAGAGGAAAAAGGTCAGCCCAATGACATAGCAGGCCAGAGGTTGAGTACCACTGATATAAGTGTGCAAGATTATTATGGTTACAACATAAATCATAACTCCTTTATACATTGATTCTTTATAACTACCCCTCCATTTTTACTTGTTCTCTTTACAGATATAGTGGAATGACAGATCGAGATTTGGAGATTAACACTCTTTTCTTATCCCTCTCATTACTCTCTTTTGTTTTTGTTAGTGATTTTGTTCATTTTTTTAAAATTCAGAATACCATGCATTTTTGTTTGATCTTTCCTTAACTCTTGGGTTGCTATGATGGTTATAAAGTCTTTAATGTTTCTTCCTTGTGCTATGGTTCATATCTTTTTGATATGATGTATGACTGATACTGTTCTCTGTTCACTTCTATATTTACTCTTCAACAAAATATTTATTGTAACACATAATTCTCCCCTCTTTCTAAAGAGGTAATATTTTTCAGTATCTTCACTAAAATCTTTTCTGTGTACCTTCTTTCTTATAGATGGAAAGACCTTGAGATTCTGAAGGTTAAGAACAGACATTTTTGAAGTGTAAGCCTATAGAAGAAACTATAGGGAAGAATGTGAATAACAATATTATTGCACTTATAAATGCTCAGAAAATGATAGCCAGTAGCCACATCTGCACAAGATGCTACAGTCATTTAGCATTGCATACATAAGTACTAAATGACTATGCAGAAACTGGAGTTACTGCACAGTAGCATCACCAAATGGCATTTAGGTGATGCTGGCTGCGCAGTAGCTTGTTACTACTGCAGAGTAGCATTGCATTGTGCTTGGTGATATGCAACACGACTGCACAGTACTAATGAGCTACTGTACAGTGAGCATCTCATGTAGATGCAGCCAGTATCTTCTATTTGCAACTAACATGCCAGCATGACTTTCATAACTTGCTGAAAATAGCAATTGCAGTGGACAGTGTTTGTGCTAACAAATACGTGTATTAAAGCTTGTGTACTTTTATGTAAGTAGGAGTTGATTTTATCAGAAATTTGAAATTAAGAAACTTTCTCTAGACATGAAATTCACATCTCAAAATATGAAGTGATATCCATGGAAATACCTTGGATATACATTTGTGCCTTCAGAGATCAATAAATAGCAGTTACGGCAAATCTTTAAGACAGTAAAAACGCCTCCCAAAAATGTAAAAAAAATTAACATTTTATGGATGATAACCTGAAGTCTTGAATGGCTCTATCTGAGCCAAGAAATATGCTATAGAGTAAGATAAAGAGCCATAATCAGTAATAGATTATCTCTTGGGGACTGCTTGGCTAAGGTGACTGGTAATCCAACACTGGCGTTCTCATATTTGAGTCACTAATTTCCCTCTCCCAGAGTTCTCTCATCAACATGTTTGTACGTGTGTGTGCGTGCGTGTGTGTGTGCATGTGTGTGTGTGTGTGTAAAAGGAAGAGAATATTTGGCACTTCCAAATCCCCCCAGAACATATATATATAGAGCCCACTGATGCTGAAGAGGTATAAGACTAAATCATTACTCCAATTTAGCCATCTCACAAATCAAATAGGATCTTACCCATAGTGTGTATCACCAATAGTCATGCAGATGATGTGATGAAACAATGTGAAAATAATAATAAATAAATAAATAAATAAATAAAGTGTCATAAATAAAATAAAATTCCAAAATGACATCAAAAATATATGAAAGATTTGTATTTAACAGGAAGTGTGGACAGTGTTCTTACCTCATCTATTGTATACCCAGTTGCTAGGTACTCTACTAGCAAGTGGTAGAGGTGGGTTTAAGTTTTTCAGTCAATGAGGACTCTCTCTGCTCTATGTCTTGTGTTTTTTCCCCCATGGTCGAGGGGTATCCCCCCCCTCCGCTTTTAACCCCTAGGTACCTGTAAGTAAATCACGCACCGGCAGATTGTGGGTTATAAGGGAAATGTGGGAGTCTGCATCCTGAGAGACCGGAGAGTGATGCAGGCCCCTTTAAGAGAGCAAATGGTAATTAACCCTTAAGATGTCA